>JAVIAB010000159.1:26685369-27117869 GCA_032433765.1 Megaustenia siamemsis | reverse complement strand
ATTTATATCATAAGATCTTTAGTAGAAAGAGCCATAGAGGTGAAAACAGATCTAAACCTATGCCTCATAGATTATACCAAAGCATTTGACAAAGTAAAGCACCAAGAAATAATGAACATTTTAGAAATCATAAACGTAGACAGCAAAGATCTAAGAATAATAAAGAACATGTACTGGCAACAAATAGCGGCCATAAGAACTGGAAACCAATTTGGAATGTTTCAACAAATAAAACGGGGTGTTAGACAAGGTTGTGAGCTGTCACCAGATTTGTTTAATATTTATAGTGAGATTATTTTAAGATCCACGAGGGGGAGGCTGGAATAACAATTGGAGGTAATAATTTAAATAATCTAAGGTATGCTGATGATATTGTCTTAATCGCTAAGAGTGAAAATGAGTTACAAGAAATGTTGGACATTATAGTGAAAGAAAGCAAAAATAAAGGACTCAGCCTTAATAGCAAAAAGACGAAGTAATGGTAACAACAAAGAAAAAGACATTACCTCAGTGCAAAATAAAGACAAGTGGAGCAATATTAAAACAGGTAAATGAATTTAAATATTTGGGAACTTTGTTAACCTCAGACGGAAGATGTACAAAAGAGGTGAGATGCAGAATGGCTCAGGCAAAATCAGCTTTCCAGAAAATGAGGAAGATACTATGCAATCCATTTCTGGCAAATAGAAACAAGGAAAAGAGTTCATAAATGTTATGTAGAGCCAATCTTAACATATGGATGTAAATCATGGACAATAGGACAGCAGACAAGAAAACCACTGGAATCTGTAGAAATGTGGTTTTACAAAAGAATGTTGAAAATACCATGGACAACTAACAAGAGTAATGAAAACGTTCTGAAAGAGGCCAAAGCAAAAAGAGAGCTAATTTCCAATATTAGGAAGAAACAATCATCATTTTTTAGCCATGTATTGAGAAGAGAACAGTTGGAATATATTGTAATAACTGGGAAAATTGAGGGACGAAGAGATAGAGGGAAGCAAAGAGAAAAGATACCAGACAGTTTAAGAGAATGGCTTGGCAGAAGGTCAACAATAGTAATGATAAATAACTGTTGGGATCGAAAGTTGTGGAGAGACATGATCCCCTAGCCAGCAGGCCCGGTACTTGATGATGATGATGATGAATCGTATTCATTCTTTAGTGTTCACATTTTCCTAGTGTGCAACAATTATATTTACAAGTGTGTACAAACAAGTACATATATGGTTCAAATACAACATAATATATACAACTATCATCACCATCATGCAGCATAAAAATAAACAGGACAAGTCTGAAACAAGTGCAGCGAGTCAAATACTTGGGCACAATAATAACATCAGTTGGAAGATGCACCACAGAAATAAAAAGCAGAATTGTTTAGGCCAAAATAGCATTTCAGAAAATGAAAAACGTCCTATGCAACAAATCTATCTCAACAGAAGTGATAATGAGAGTTCATCGTTGCTATATAGAACCGATTCTAACCTATGGAAACGATCATGGACAGTTAACAAACAAAATGGAAATACGCTTAGAGATCACAGAGATGGGATTTCTCAGAAGAATGTTGAAAGTTTCCTGGACAGCTAAAAAGACCAATGAGGAAATTTTCAAAGAGCCCAGCACTAAAAGGGAGCTCCTAAAAAACATCAGAAAGAAGCAATCAACACATTTCTGGCACATCTTGAGAAGATGAAAGTTAGAATACATGGTTACAACTAGCAAAATACAGGGAAAGTGACATCGCGGACGACAAAGAGATAAAATACTATAATGGTTGGGGTCATGGCATGGGAAACGGTCAACAACAGAATTGATACGATACACAGTGAATAGAAGATTATGGAAGGGTATGTTCGTCTACGCCAACCGGTATGGCGCATGATGATGATGATGATGCTGATGACGATGAATGTGCTACTGTTATTTTTAGCCCCTATGGGATGGGTTGTTAGCTTTGGTGCATGTTCCTGACTTTTATTTGATAAAGAAACACGTTGCGTCATGTAGCTCTGACAGACATAGTTGGTGTTGTGATTGTAACTGATGGATCACGAGCAGTCAGAAAGTATTGAGAAACTTGAACTTTGATGGAAACATTTGTGTGGTGACAACACGACATGTATCATCGCGGAAGTTCATTAACAAACAATATTTAACAGAATTCTGGTTGTCCAATTTGCATTTGGCTTTCAGTCTTCAGTTCCGACTGACGTCACTGCATTCGCGGCATTCCCATATCCACACATCAGGCCCGGAAGTGTTCAGTGATACTGACTGTTTCCGTCCTGCATTGATTGAACGTGTTGCGTTCTTTTCCTCTTACCATACTATTCCTTTCTTGGCGCCGCGTCCCACCATTCCTGTGACATGTCGAGTTATCCCTCGCTTTGTGTTGTCACCCTCCGGCGATAGGTGATATTTAAGGTCCTCACAATGCCATGTATGTCATTTTTAGTCATTTTTGAAGGTTCCCCGCGCAATGGCAGACCCCACCAACTAATCGGTCATCTCTTTGCCACAAACCCCTGGGTGCCCGAGACAGTGGATCCAAGTAAGACTGTTCAAGTGAGACACGTCGATCAGTTACACACACTCCCCCTGCATGCCCAGGGCAATGTATCCAAGTTAGACTGTTCAAATGAGACACGTCGATTAGTTACACTCACACCCCTGCGAAACATATTCTTGGTTAATTTGGTGAAGAATGCTTTGTGAGTCAGTCAACATGATGTATGTATTGTCGGTCTTTGAATCATCTTTAACGTCTTTTTTTCAAACGTCCCAAAGTGTCCCACACAAACATATGTCCACGTGGAACTTATACCCAAGACCCAGAGCATATTCTTCACTTGTGTCAAATCAATAAGATACCACGGTGCCACATCTTAAAAGAGTGCGCTTAACTCAGGCGCAAACTATGCGGCAGCCATCACGACCTGGATAGAACTGTGAGCTACATCATGGAAACGGGACAGCAGATCTGACCTCATAAACCAAAGACCAGATGGAAGGCCTCTCCTACAACCACAGATTGTATTATTGGAATTGTAGAATCTGTAAAAAAAAAAAAAAAAAAAAAAAAAAAAAAAAAAAAAAAAAAAGTGTTCCGTATGTCAAACGAACTTTCATTAATGGATGCTTAGGTAGAATAAAAGGATGGAAATGGCAGGACAAAATCACTAACATAGAATTATGGAAATGTACCAGTTAAATACTAGTGGATAAAGAGATACAGCGAAGACAACGGCGCTGGATAGGACACACACTGCGGAAGCCAACTGAGAGTATTACACAACAGGCCCTTTTTTGAATCCCCAGGGGAATAGACACAGAGGAAGACCAAGAAATTCTTGGAGAAGACAGATAGAAGCAGAGATGAGGATGATGGGGAAGACATGGAATGATCTTAAAAGAATGGCAAGAGACAGAACGACTTGAAAAGTGTTTGTTGAAGACCTATGCTCCACGGGGAGCTGAAAGTGTTTGTTGAAGATCTATGCTCCACAGGGAGCTGAAAGTTTTTGTTGAAGACCTATGCTACACGGGAGCTGAAAGTGTTTGTTGAAGACCTATGCTCCACAGGGAGCTGAAAGTGTTTGTTGAAGACCTATGCTCCACAGGGAGCTGAAAGTGTTTGTTGAAGACCTATGCTCCATAGGGAGCTGAAAGGTAGAAGAATAAGAAGAAAATATGTCAAACGACGGGATAGGCAATGCGAGTAAGAGCTCCACTCAAAGCTGTATCCACTGAGGACACCCCGGAAAACAAAGTACTGCTGCATTACAGTTACTATCGGGTAATCTATGTCAATAGAAATGAGAAAGAGAGCTCATCGGTGCTATATAGAACCAATTCTGACCTATGGAAGCGAATCATGAACAGTAGACAAACAAATGAAAAGACTATTAGAGGCCATAGAGATGGAATTTCTAAGAAGAACGTTGAAAGTTCCCTGGACAACTAAAAAGATCAATGAGGAAATTCTCAAAGAGGCCAACACAAAAAGGAACCTAATAAACAAAAAACATCAGAAAGAAACAATCAACATTTTTCGGGCACATCATGATAAGAGGAAAGTTGGAATATTTGGTTACAGCTGGAAAAATAAAAGGAAAGAGAGATCGCGAACGACAAAGAGAGAAAATACTGGATAGCTTGGTGTCATGGCATGGAAAACAATCAACTACAGAACTGATGCGATGCACTGTAGATAGAAGGTTGTGGAAGGACATGATCGTCTACGCCAACCGGTATGACACATGATGATGATCGGGGGAAGGAAAGGCTATTGGAGAACACCCAGACAGAAACCAGGGGCAGGATGGGGCCATCAACCATGGACGGCATCCACCCCACGAGAAGACTCCTCCGTCAAACCAAGACCCAACCTGCAGAAGACGGAGTGTGTCAACCACGGCGCAGGCATAAGGGAAAATATCAGGACACACGCGCACAGCTAGGATACCAACCATTTGACCAGCTCATCTTGTGTCATGATGTTGTTACTCTTTACTTTTTAATTTTGTATCAAATACGAATTAAAGTATAGAACATGGCACATAAAGTTGGCTGGAACTATGTACAGCAATAAACAAACATATATTTCTCGTTACAGATTTATTAATGAATGTTGTATATGTTGATAGTTTGTGCCTTGAGAACTTCATACATAACTTTTATTACAAGTCATACTAACATAATTTTTTTATTACAAGTCATACTTACATAACTTTTATTGCAAGTCATACTAACAACTTTTATTACAAGTCATACTAACAACTTTTATTACAAGTCATACTTACATAACTTTTATTACAAGTCATACTAACAACTTTTATTACAAGTCATACTAACAACTTTTATTACAAGTCATACTAACAACTTTTATTTACAAGTCATACTAACAACTTTTATTACAAGTCATACTTACATAACTTTTATTACAAGTCATACTTACATAATTTTTATTACAAGTCATACATAACTTTTATTACAAGTCATACTTACATAACTTTTATTACAAGTCATACATAACTTTTATTACAAGTCATACTTTTATTGTTCATACAGTTTTCATGCATTCATTCGTAATCTGTGCTGAAAGGCGTTTGATATCATGTCTCATCATAACTCTCGATATTGTGTGCTGTGCAACATTTCTATAGTCGATCGTTTCCTGTTCCAACGGTTTTACGCAAACTAATAGAAGATCACTACTATAACCAGTGATGGCAAATGTACAACTGAAATAAACAAAAGAAAAGGTATGGCAGAAAGTAACTTTAATGCCATGAAAAATATACTAACATTACAACAAATAACACAACAGCTAAAACTAAGAAAAACAAAGTGTTACGTCTTCTCACTATTCCTGTATGGTGCAGAAACATGGACATTAGACAAGAAAACAGAGAATTGAAGCCCTTGAAATGTGGATCTATAGAAGAATAGATAGAATTGGATGGAAAGAAAAGAAAACAAATGATGAAGTTTTAAAACAACTAAAAATGAAAAGAAAAACTACTAAACATAATTAGAACAAGACAAATAAAATGTTTGGGGCTTGTTAAAAACACAACAGCCTAATAAAAGTAATATTGGAGGGGAAAAAATCTAAGGAAAAGAGGCAGAGGCAGACCAAGACTAACATGGACGAGTAACACCAAAAGATGGACAAGTTAAACTATGACAATCTGCACCATCAAAGCAAGAGACAGAGTGGAATGGCGCTCCATGGTAGCCAACCTACGATGCGGAGACGGCACTCAATGATGATGAAAGGAACCAAGTTTTCCCACATTTTACTTTAGTCTCCGTGTTCTGAAGGTTTTGTTAACTGCAACATAAATAACAAAGTTCCCGATGCTGTTGACAGACATCAACGTGTTTTTACACAAATCTAACACAACCTTTAGCGATATTTCATTGAGAGCTGGGATCCTGGTAACGTACTCTGTCAGAAACGCAAAGCCACTACACACAACGAACAAGACACAGATATTCAACAACGTTTTGGTCGTAGTGGAGATTATTTTTGGAGACGGTTGCTTGTTTGTTGTTGGAGCCCTACCTGCTGTGAGTTGTCTTCGCTTGTTGGTGATTATTTTGATCTTCACGCCAATCACAAAGGAACCTACAGAAACAAGAACAATTGGTACCGTCCCTGTCAAGTAGTTAAAAAAATCTCTATACAGTTGATACAATCCGTTCCTGACGTCATTTTGATATTGTTCTGTATTATAAAATAGACCCACCGATATCCCTTGTATAACGCCTTGTCTAAATTTGATGCACACAAGATACTGGTAAGCGAAGCCAGTGAGAAATAAGATGGCCAGACACGATAAAACACAAACAGTCCGTTTTGGAGTCACAGTTCTGGTAAATGTTAATGGTGTGAATATCGCTAGTAATCGTTCCCCGGTGATAAGTACTGGTATCAACATAGAGCACTGAACTCCAATAATATAACTCATTATAAATGTCATGGACAGAATGTAACAAGCGTAATTGATTGTCTCAGAGAAATGTAAAGCCTGCGGAACGCTTGCAAAGCTAATGGTGCGAGGAACATTGTTCTGACCGATGAAGAACATTATGCCAGATATAGCTAGAGCTGTGAGAAGAATATTTGAGGTCTTTTTGAAGCTTTTCTGTGAAATAATTTTAATACTGGCCGCATTTGCGGCAATACCAACAATGCTGACGAATGGGAATATAACAAAGTAAAAAGCCCATCTTATCTTCATGCTGATTTCTTCATTGATGAGGGCAATATACTTAGCTGACCCCGAAACAGTCAACCCAATGGTCGTATTCACCATATCAATGTTACAATCTGGATTGATATAATATTAGAAACATTAGGAAACATAACAGCAGGAGAGGTCAGCAGAAAGCAAAACACCGAAAACGTTTCTCCCCTCTACGCTGGAAGGTAGATGAGGGAAACGAAGAATAATGTTTTTATGTCTGTGCTCTATATGCCAGGTAGGATATCCTTATAAATATGTTGCAGACTAAATGTTTAAAAGTTTGGTTCCATTGCGTATTCATAGAGGTCTGCACTAGTCTGGGTTATCGACAATAAAGCTGATGTATGTTGTAAAAAGTCTGTCTAAATGTAATGTCTGTTGACTTTTAGATGTTATTATTGATAAGTTCGGCGTGACCTTCCTCAACATAAACATCAATACAAAAAGAAACAGACAGGCCAGTTAAGTTTTTACTACACGCCGCCATAATGGATTAACTCCTACCATTCATAGTATCTATTCAGTTAACGAACTTATCGACCCAGAATAAATCAAAGAATCGCGGAAACTTCTAGAAATCCAGCAAAAATTAAATAATTAATAATATTATGTACACCCATATGTTAAACAGGCAGGGGCGAAGACTACACTAGTTTTAGAATATTACGAAATATCATATATATATATATATATATATATATATATATATATATATATATATATATATATATATCACATTTACGATCTATTAAAGAAAACAAATTTAGGAACACATTTAAAAAAATGAGACTGTTGTAGAATACAATTAAAATATTTACTAAAATTACTCTTATCCATTATTCTGATAAGTAATTGTTTTCTCCAGCTTAAGATGTCGCCCATTCAGAAAAGAAATTCCGCCTATGACCTAACAGGGAGTGAAAGATCAATGAGCCAATGAATGCATTTTGCAGCCCGCGTTGTGTGTCAAAGTAGTTGCCCTTTGCCGTCAAGATATCATCGATTTTTTGCATATAAACGAATTCGTTTAAGAAGTTTACCTTCTGTTCAATGCTGGCTTGTGTGAAACGTCATTGCTAATGAGATAACAGTCAATTAAGTGTAATTAATGTCCCTGTTTCTTCACGTGAAGTCTTTCATCGTACTGTGAACTCAACTTTGTCTACACGAGATATACGACTACAGGAGCTCAATTCATTATTTCTAAACTTATCCTATTTTCCCAAAACTCAACATTACAATCATTCATATTCTATTGCTATTTGCCAGTAATCGTACATTCCATCTTGGTTCAGAGAGTGGAAAACATTTTATTGTTAACAAAATGGAGATTTCGGGATTTTCCCAAAACAACAGGCTGTTTGTGGCCTGGCTATAAATATCGCAGATTGTGACGTCGAGAATAGGTAGAATTGGATGGAAGGAAAAGAAAACAAACGATGAAGTCTTAAAACAACTAAAAATGAAAAGAGAACTACTGAACACAATTAGAACAAGACAGATGAAATTCTTGGGCCATGTTAAAAGACACAACAGCCTACTGAAAGTAATCCTGGAGGGGAAAATACAAGGTAAAAGAGGCAGAGGCAGACCAAGATTAACATGGACGAGTAACATCAAAAGATGGACAAATCAGCCGATGACAACCTGCACTATCAAAGCAAGAGATAGAGCAGAATGGCGCTCCATGGTAGCCAACCTTCGTTGCGGAGACGGCACTCAATGATGATGATGATGATGACGTCAATATATATTGATCAGCGAGGTTGACAACTCTTTTCAATAATTCTGGAAGCACAAAGATTTTGTGTGAAATAACCAATTACGATAACACAAATGCCAATATAAACATTGCCTTCTTTATTATCACTCGTCGTTATTACTTCCCTAAGATGGTATTCGCATGGATCGCCTGAACCATCACGGATTAATTTGTATATTTCCCACTTTAAAGCGGGATAACATTTCTTTAGCCGCACGTGACCAGTCACAACTTGTGGTCGATAGTTGCACCAGATTTGATCTTGTGGGCGGCACCGGTTGGTAACAAAGTGATTCCTGGTGGTTCTATAATGATGTTGGAAATAGGGAGCAAAAAAACAAAATCGTATTGTAAAACTACATTCTAAATTATAATCTACATTTTTTAATAAAATAATTTATGGGAATCTTCAAAAGTCTGGATATTTAATCTATAAAAGTCTAGATATTTAATGTACAAAATTCTAGATACTTAAATCTACAAAACTTTCGATATTTAATCTACAAAAGTCTAGATATTTAATCTACAAAAGTCTAGATATTTAATCTACAAAAGTTTCGATATATAATCCACAAAAGTCTACATATTTAATGTATAAAAGTCCTGAAATTTAATCTGCAAAAGTCATAATATTTATTCTATAAAAATCTGAAATTCCAAATATTTGATCTATAAAGGCCCTGATATTTAATCTACAAAAGTCCTGATATTTAATCTACAAAAGTCCTGATATTTAATCTACAAAAGTCCTGATATTTAATGTACAAAATTCATGAAATTTAATCTGCAAAAGTCAAAATATTTGATCAATAAAAGTCCCGATATTTAATCTTATACTACGCCCCAGGACATGCGGGAGTACGGGGAAATGAATGAACAGACAGGTTGGCTAGATGCGCTATTGTTGAGGACGGTCAACCAATGGATCGGGCGGACGTCATCAATGTCCTACGGGAAGTGGGAAGAATACAGGACTTCGATAACCATGAGTCCACCTGACTCCTTCGGATGAAAGAGATGGGAGTTAAGTCTTCATATACACCCACTAAGTTTCTCGTTTCTGGCTGTGCCCATCTTAACTAGGTGGTCAGATCTCCTCCTCAGCAAGTCTCAAAGTGTCCAGCGACTGACGACTCCAGTTCTGTGTTGGTTGATAAGTCTTCATATACACCCACTAAGTTTCTCGTTTCTGGCTGTGCCCATCTTATCAACCAACACAGAACTGGAGTCGTCAGTCGCTGGACACTTTGAGACTTGCTGAGGAGGAGATCTGACCACCTATGGACATGTGCGGAGTACAATGATGATGACTGCCAAATAACTAAATAACTCGGTGAGACTACGGTCTATGTAAACAAAAGTTGAGAACCTTTGAAATGATAATTTCTACATCGGTTAAGAATGAGTATGTCAGATCACCTCTCATTGTAGGTTAATGTAGGTCGATACAGAGCTCGTGCGGCGGGTTCCAGACGGGACACGCCCTTCTCCTCATCTTCTCTCCTTAAACAAGCTACATAGTTTTGTGAGGAAGCATGTCTTTGGCTGAGGTCTTTAATCTTTTAAAGATCTATATAGCATATTTACTGAAGATCTTTCGTGAGTAGTATAGGTGGCTGTGAACTCACCCCAAAAGTGCGTTCACATGCACCGAAAGACAATAGATTTGGCACCGAAACGGCACGAAACTTGCACCAAACCCGTGCCAAAGTCCGATAATCGGCTTATTATCTCGGTGGTCGTGGTAATCGGCTTATGGTGTGCGTTGGTGCGTGACGGTGGTGTGCGTTGGTGCGTGTGGTCGTGATGTGCGTTGGTGCGTGGCGGCCGTGGTGCGTCGCTAGCTCGCCGGTTATCTCAGCGGTTCTCTCTCGGGGGACAGCGGTTCTCTCGGGCGACAGCGGTTCTAAAAGGGGGGTATCTCGCGGGTCGGATGGCGGACGGCTATCGTGCGGGTGGGGAAAGGTGCCTTTATTGGTTATCATCATGTGTGGGTATTAGGCAACAGGAGGCGACATGTAAAAAAAA
The DNA here is from genome assembly GCA_032433765.1 of Megaustenia siamemsis. Lineage (NCBI taxonomy): Eukaryota > Metazoa > Mollusca > Gastropoda > Stylommatophora > Ariophantidae > Megaustenia > Megaustenia siamemsis. Next base: position 27,107,315 of record JAVIAB010000159.1, on the reverse strand, counting down.
TGCTGACAAGCAATTATTAGTATCGTTAGCATCATGTACCAGATTATAGCGATTTCTATTGCATATCCGAGCTAACTCAAGTCAAATAAAAATCATCATCATGTGCCTCAACATCATCATCAGCATGTGCCACCCTCAACCTTCATCATCATCTTGTGCCACCCTCAACCTTCATCATCATCATGTGCCTCAACACCATCATCAGCATGTGCCACCCTCAACCTTCATCATCATCTTGTGCCACCCTCAACCTTCATCATCATCATGTGCCTCAACCTTCATCATCATCATGTGCCACCCTCAACCTTCATATCCTATCATCATCATGTGCCTCAACACTATCAGCATGTACCTCAACACTATCATCATGTGCCTCAACACTATCATCATGTGCCACCCTCATCATCACCCTTCATATCATCATCATCATGTGCCTCAACATCACCCTTCATGGCCTATCATCAAGCCACACAAAGTATCAACCATCTCTCTCACACATTCATGGTAAACCAAAACAAAACTCGTTCTATATTTCACAACTTTATTAATACGACAAATATACGACACATATATATTACTGTCCGGTTGTTGATAATTTTAAGCGTCTGGGTTTCCTCCCTCCTGTTTTGGTGGTAGTGTTTGTTAAATGTCTATCAAACACGGGTACATAGGAAGTATCATTAGCCTTCAAAACACAACCGCCCTCCATTTTGACAAAACCTTGATCAAAGCTGGAATAGGTAATTGGTGACTCTGCTGAAACACCCGCGGCATTCATATTGGCTGCCGGATCTGTCGGCTGATTAACAAGAGCGAAGTTCCCCTGATTAACAAAGGGGGGCGTGTAGTCGATTAGATTCGTGTTAACAAGAGATGGTATGTAGTTTTGGTGGTTAACGACAGGCGGCGTGTAGTTGATCTGATTAACGAGAGGTGGCGTGTAGTTGATCTGATTAACGAGAGGTGGCGTGTAGCTGATCTGGTCAACAACAGGCGGCGTGTAGTTGAGGTTAGCGTAAGCGGTTAAAATTTCCTCTCGCATCTCGACTAACGTGATAAATTCCTCTCTCGATAGTGTTATCCCAGTTCTGGTAGGAAACTTAAAAAAACTATCACCGCTGTATGTCCTTATATTTATAAGACCGTCTATTTATAGCAGCTAACGCAATACGTTATCAGGCGTGGTAATCAGTCGTGTTGCGACATGTTCAGTGACCTCTGGAACTGACCCAATAGGGTGATGTGTGTGGGGAAATATGATGCGTGTAACAATTCTGTCTCAGGTAATGCGGCTTGAGACTAGGAAACTCCTCCTCCTCCCCCTGTAGTGTTTATATAGGTTGTGGATTTTAAAAATAGGTGTTAGTTGAAGAGGGGGAAACCTCGCGCGCTGACCTAAAATCACTCGTTGTTATTTTCGTCGGGGGCGTAATCACTAAAGTTAGTAGCACTTGTGAGGATGGATCCCCGATGGAATCATCCCTTCACAGCTCTGATAGCCGGTCCTACCGGGTGTGGGAAAACGGTATTTGTGCAAAAGTTTATACAGAACCTTCACGAGCTAGCTGTCCCCGTACCGGAGGAAGTTATATGGTGTTATGGGGAATGGCAATCGATATACGAGACTATGGGGTCAGTGAGATTTATCGAGGGTCTACCAGACGTCGATAAATTGGAAGGTGGTAAGAAGAGAAGACTGATCGTCATCGATGACTTGATGTCTGAGACGGACGAGCGGGTAACAAAATTATTCACCAAAGGTAGTCATCACAGAGATATTAGTGTGATGTACATTGTTCAAAATCTATTCGGAAAAAATAAAGAACATCGAACCATAAGTCTCAATACGCACTATTTAGTCCTTTTCAAGAACCCGAGAGACGGGAGTCAAATCATGAATCTGGGTAAACAAATGTACCCGGGTCGGGTGGGGTACCTCCAAGATAGTTTTAAGGACGCGACAGCGACTCCTCACGGTTATTTGCTGGTCGATCTTCGTCAGGACACACCTGATAATCTTAGGTTGAGAACAAAAATATTCCCGGGGGAGAGACAAATCGTCTACGTGCCAAAGTAGAGAATCATGTGTGATGAAGCACTTAGACGGCACGGTGAAATGTTGAAATGTATGCGCGCCGCCTCGCCGACCGGTTTAAGAGCCATATTAAAAACAGCCTCTCCCAAACTCATTAACTTTTTGTGCGAGTGTTGTCATAACATATTAAAAGTTAATGTTAGACTCACTCAGCGACAGAAGTGCGAGCTACGTCGACACAAGAACAAGTTGAGACTTCTCACTAAAAAGAAACCGAGTCTTAAGCGGCGAAGAGAGATTCTACAAACCGGTGGGTTTATAGGTGCTTTGCTCCGTCCCATATTAAGTATTCTCGGTGGAGTACTAGGTGCGTAACAATGGCCAAAAAAATGATTTTGGTGGATCCTCGAATCCTCGAGGGTCTTAAACAGACTACTACCACGTCGTATAGCCCACCCGAGGCGATCGGTGACAACTTGAGAGATTTAGATGATGAAATGCAACGTATCCTATTCCGCGATGATTTAGCACCCGCCGATAAGGCCAGAGTGTACCAACGTGCCCTGCATCAATATTTAACTAGATTGGAGCAGTATAAACGACGCTCATTGGGCTCGGTCGATCTCATTCAACACAACACGGCAACAGAAAAAACACCTTCCCCACCACCACCACCATCAATCGAGGTATCACCAGAGCAGACCAAGACACCACCACCACCTCCAGCGGAAACCCCAAAGATAGGTAATGAAACCACTCCGCCCGTAACCACGTATAAACTGAGACCTAAAAAAAGAAAGAGCGGAATCCCAACACCAAAATGGGAACGGTGGAGAAAATATTGAGACGTCGTTACTTTGACCCTAGTCGACCAGGGGCGTATAGTGGTGCAACGGCCCTGCAACGTAACACCAAACTGGGACTCGCAAAGATCAAACAATGGCTGAGTCATCAGGATACCTATACCCTTCATAAACCAATTCGTCGCAGATTTGAAAGGCGTCCCATTATAACGAGTGGCCCCCAACAGCAATATCAGGCAGACCTAATCGATTTGAGACATTTGAAAAAACACAACGACGGATATTCCTATTTGGTTTCTTGCGTGGACGTTTTCAGTAAATTCGCGTGGTCTGTACCGATACGAACCAAAACGGGGAAATCCTTAGTGGAAGCCGTCGGTAAGATATTTCTCGATGGGAAACCCGCGAGTTTTCAAACCGATAAGGGGTCAGAGTTTCTGAACAGAACATTTCAGAAATTCCTCGCTGACAACAACGTTCACTTTTTCACTACGCAGAACGAAGATATTAAGGCCGCCGTGGTGGAACGCTTTAACAGGACTCTGAAACAACGGATGTGGCGATATTTCACGAAATCCAATAAGTTGTCCTATGTCCGAGTACTCCCCGCCCTACTTCGAAGTTATAACCATTCTTATCACAGAAGTATAAAAATGGCACCGGTCGACGTCAACGCAGACAATCAAGAACAGGTATGGAACACGTTGTATAATAGCAGACGCAACTTTAAATTTGAAAGACCCCTGTACAAGCCCGGTGATCGAGTTAGACTGGTCCTGGGCAGAGCCAATTTTAAAAAGGGTTATGCCCCGGCTTGGACGGAGGAACTGTTTTCCATCAGTCGAGTAAATGAAACAAACCCCGTTACATATGTGTTGAAAGACGATAAGGGCGATGAGATAGAGGGGTCATTCTACACACCGGAAATTCAAAAAGTTGGAGACAAGCACGAGTACAGAATCGAGAGTATCATAACCGAGCGTCGCACATCCTTTGGGCGAAAGGAGTGTTTAGTCAAATGGTTTGGGTACGATTCCTCATTTAACACTTGGATACCGTCCAAGGACATTGTCAGATACAAAAACTAGAGATGCGAGAAGAAGAGGAAGAAGTGGTAACTTTTGGTGGAGAGCCCGATTTGCGAGCCGTAAACTCGGGAGTCGGGAGAAACGGCGAACCACGCTGGTGGGGGTCGATGTTTGGGAAACTATCCCCCTACTTAGAACTAGTCTTTATTTGTCAAGTGGTAGTTATATATACAGTTGTAGCGGTCTCGCTGTTCAATCTGACCACCGAAAAGCCAGACGCGAAGGAGGGAAAACTGTGGATAGCCCTACTGAGCAGCTGTTTGGGTTACATGCTACCGAATCCAAACTTGGAGAGGCGACGGTGAAACGAGTTTTAAAAAATGAGTTTTTATGTCACCCTGCCCAGCAACGCATCTATGGAACTTTTTAAGGATAATAACCCAGGCCACTTTTTCGTTAAACTCCCTCAGACCATTGACATTTCGACGCAGTATGAGATCGCACTGGTGGAGATACAGTTTCCGCTAAATTATTTCAATGTAATAGAGGGTGATGTCTGGATTCGCTACGAATCTCTCGATAACGACGATATTTGCGACGCCAGATTTTATTTCAACGTGACATTGGAACCCGTGTACGACTCATCCTCCGCTTTTACGATCGACGCGTTCAACGCGCCGATGAACGCATCGGGTTTCGTGTATAACCCGGGTTCCAATGTCACGTTGAAATAAAATCTGGCGTCGCAAATATCGTCGTTATCGAGAGATTCGTAGCGAATCCAGACATCACCCTCTATTACATTGAAATAATTTAGCGGAAACTGTATCTCCACCAGTGCGATCTCATACTGCGTCGAAATGTCAATGGTCTGAGGGAGTTTAACGAAAAAGTGGCCTGGGTTATTATCCTTAAAAAGTTCCATAGATGCGTTGCTGGGCAGGGTGACATAAAAACTCATTTTTTAAAACTCGTTTCACCGTCGCCTCTCCAAGTTTGGATTCGGTAGCATGTAACCCAAATAGCTGCTCAGTAGGGCTATCCACAGTTTTCCCTCCTTCGCGTCTGGCTTTTCGGTGGTCAGATTGAACAGCGAGACCGCTACAACTGTATATATAACTACCACTTGACAAATAAAGACTAGTTCTAAGTAGGGGGATAGTTTCCCAAACATCGACCCCCACCAGCGTGGTTCGCCGTTTCTCCCGACTCCCGAGTTTACGGCTCGCAAATCGGGCTCTCCACCAAAAGTTACCACTTCTTCCTCTTCTTCTCGCATCTCTAGTTTTTGTATCTGACAATGTCCTTGGACGGTATCCAAGTGTTAAATGAGGAATCGTACCCAAACCATTTGACTAAACACTCCTTTCGCCCAAAGGATGTGCGACGCTCGGTTATGATACTCTCGATTCTGTACTCGTGCTTGTCTCCAACTTTTTGAATTTCCGGTGTGTAGAATGACCCCTCTATCTCATCGCCCTTATCGTCTTTCAACACATATGTAACGGGGTTTGTTTCATTTACTCGACTGATGGAAAACAGTTCCTCCGTCCAAGCCGGGGCATAACCCTTTTTAAAATTGGCTCTGCCCAGGACCAGTCTAACTCGATCACCGGGCTTGTACAGGGGTCTTTCAAATTTAAAGTTGCGTCTGCTATTATACAACGTGTTCCATACCTGTTCTTGATTGTCTGCGTTGACGTCGACCGGTGCCATTTTTATACTTCTGTGATAAGAATGGTTATAACTTCGAAGTAGGGCGGGGAGTACTCGGACATAGGACAACTTATTGGATTTCGTGAAATATCGCCACATCCGTTGTTTCAGAGTCCTGTTAAAGCGTTCCACCACGGCGGCCTTAATATCTTCGTTCTGCGTAGTGAAAAAGTGAACGTTGTTGTCAGCGAGGAATTTCTGAAATGTTCTGTTCAGAAACTCTGACCCCTTATCGGTTTGAAAACTCGCGGGTTTCCCATCGAGAAATATCTTACCGACGGCTTCCACTAAGGATTTCCCCGTTTTGGTTCGTATCGGTACAGACCACGCGAATTTACTGAAAACGTCCACGCAAGAATCCAAATAGGAATATCCGTCGTTGTGTTTTTTTCAAATGTCTCAAATCGATTAGGTCTGCCTGATATTGCTGTTGGGGGCCACTCGTTATAATGGGACGCCTTTCAAATCTGCGACGAATTGGTTTATGAAGGGTATAGGTATCCTGATGACTCAGCCATTGTTTGATCTTTGCGAGTCCCAGTTTGGTGTTACGTTGCAGGGCCGTTGCACCACTATACGCCCCTGGTCGACTAGGGTCAAAGTAACGACGTCTCAATATTTTCTCCACCGTTCCCATTTTGGTGTTGGGATTCCGCTCTTTCTTTTTTAGGTCTCAGTTTATACGTGGTTACGGGCGGAGTGGTTTCATTACCTATCTTTGGGGTTTCCGCTGGAGGTGGTGGTGGTGTCTTGGTCTGCTCTGGTGATACCTCGATTGATCGTGGTGGTGGTGGGGAAGGTGTTTTTTCTGTTGCCGTGTTGTGTTGAATGAGATCGACCGAGCCCAATGAGCGTCGTTTATACTGCTCCAATCTAGTTAAATATTGATGCAGGGCACGTTGGTACACTCTGGCCTTATCGGCGGGTGCTAAATCATCGCGGAATAGGATACGTTGCATTTCATCATCTAAATCTCTCAAGTTGTCACCGATCGCCTCGGGTGGGCTATACGACGTGGTAGTAGTCTGTTTAAGACCCTCGAGGATTCGAGGATCCACCAAAATCATTTTTTGGCCATTGTTACGCACCTAGTACTCCACCGAGAATACTTAATATGGGACGGAGCAAAGCACCTATAAACCCACCGGTTTGTAGAATCTCTCTCCGCCGCTTAAGACTCGGTTTCTTTTTAGTGAGAAGTCTCAACTTGTTCTTGTGTCGACGTAGCTCGCACTTCTGTCGCTGAGTGAGTCTAACATTAACTTTTAATATGTTATGACAACACTCGCACAAAAAGTTAATGAGTTTGGGAGAGGCTGTTTTTAATATGGCTCTTAAACCGGTCGGCGAGGCGGCGCGCATACATTTCAACATTTCACCGTGCCGTCTAAGTGCTTCATCACACATGATTCTCTACTTTGGCACGTAGACGATTTGTCTCTCCCCCGGGAATATTTTTGTTCTCAACCTAAGATTATCAGGTGTGTCCTGACGAAGATCGACCAGCAAATAACCGTGAGGAGTCGCTGTCGCGTCCTTAAAACTATCTTGGAGGTACCCCACCCGACCCGGGTACATTTGTTTACCCAGATTCATGATTTGACTCCCGTCTCTCGGGTTCTTGGAAAGGACTAAATAGTGCGTATTGAGACTTATGGTTCGATGTTCTTTATTTTTTCCGAATAGATTTTGAACAATGTACATCACACTAATATCTCTGTGATGACTACCTTTGGTGAATAATTTTGTTACCCGCTCGTCCGTCTCAGACATCAAGTCATCGATGACGATCAGTCTTCTCTTCTTACCACCTTCCAATTTATCGACGTCTGGTAGACCCTCGATAAATCTCACTGACCCCATAGTCTCGTATATCGATTGCCATTCCCCATAACACCATATAACTTCCTCCGGTACGGGGACAGCTAGCTCGTGAAGGTTCTGTATAAACTTTTGCACAAATACCGTTTTCCCACACCCGGTAGGACCGGCTATCAGAGCTGTGAAGGGATGATTCCATCGGGGATCCATCCTCACAAGTGCTACTAACTTTAGTGATTACGCCCCCGACGAAAATAACAACGAGTGATTTTAGGTCAGCGCGCGAGGTTTCCCCCTCTTCAACTAACACCTATTTTTAAAATCCACAACCTATATAAACACTACAGGGGGAGGAGGAGGAGTTTCCTAGTCTCAAGCCGCATTACCTGAGACAGAATTGTTACACGCATCATATTTCCCCACACACATCACCCTATTGGGTCAGTTCCAGAGGTCACTGAACATGTCGCAACACGACTGATTACCACGCCTGATAACGTATTGCGTTAGCTGCTATAAATAGACGGTCTTCGACCCGATAAACGTAACGGGTATAAAAACCCCCCAGTCGAGCAGTGTACACGCACACACATAACCAACGTCTGTTGCCAGGTGGTTTGTGTTTGTTTTTCTTTGAATATGGAGTCGTGTAGCTTGAATACGCCAAATTCGTTTGATGTCAGTGATCAGCGCATATTTATGTCACGTGGAAATGAGACTGTAGTTCCATTGTCTAAAGATGGCGTTAAGGCAGTCTCGGTTTGTGTTTTTCGTAACAGACCATTTATAAATATAAGGACATACAGCGGTGATAGTTTTTTTAAGTTTCCTACCAGAACTGGGATAACACTATCGAGAGAGGAATTTATCACGTTAGTCGAGATGCGAGAGGAAATTTTAACCGCTTACGCTAACCTCAACTACACGCCGCCTGTTGTTGACCAGATCAGCTACACGCCACCTCTCGTTAATCAGATCAACTACACGCCACCTCTCGTTAATCAGATCAACTACACGCCGCCTGTCGTTAACCACCAAAACTACATACCATCTCTTGTTAACACGAATCTAATCGACTACACGCCCCCCTTTGTTAATCAGGGGAACTTCGCTCTTGTTAATCAGCCGACAGATCCGGCAGCCAATATGAATGCCGCGGGTGTTTCAGCAGAGTCACCAATTACCTATTCCAGCTTTGATCAAGGTTTTGTCAAAATGGAGGGCGGTTGTGTTTTGAAGGCTAATGATACTTCCTATGTACCCGTGTTTGATAGACATTTAACAAACACTACCACCAAAACAGGAGGGAGGAAACCCAGACGCTTAAAATTATCAACAACCGGACAGTAATATATATGTGTCGTATATTTGTTGTATTAATAAAGTTGTGAAATATAGAACGAGTTTTGTTTTGGTTTACCATGAATGTGTGAGAGAGATGGTTGATACTTTGTGTGGCTTGATGATAGGCCACGAAGGGTGATGTTGAGGCACATGATGATGATGATATGAAGGGTGATGATGAGGGTGGCACATGATGATAGTGTTGAGGCACATGATGATAGTGTTGAGGTACATGCTGATAGTGTTGAGGCACATGATGATGATAGGATATGAAGGTTGAGGGTGGCACATGATGATGATGAAGGTTGAGGCACATGATGATGATGAAGGTTGAGGGTGGCACAAGATGATGATGAAGGTTGAGGGTGGCACACGCTGATGATGATGTTGAGGCACATGATGATGATGAAGGTTGAGGGTGGCACAAGATGATGATGAAGGTTGAGGGTGGCACATGCTGATGATGATGTTGAGGCACATGATGATGATTTTTATTTGACTTGAGTTAGCTCGGATATGCAATAGAAATCGCTATAATCTGGTACATGATGCTAACGATACTAATAATTGCTTGTCAGCATTTTTTTTACATGTCGCCTCCTGTTGCCTAATACCCACACATGATGATAACCAATAAAGGCACCTTTCCCCACCCGCACGATAGCCGTCCGCCATCCGACCCGCGAGATACCCCCTTTTAGAACCGCTGTCGCCCGAGAGAACCGCTGTCCCCCGAGAGAGAACCGCTGAGATAACCGGCGAGCTAGCGACGCACCACGGCCGCCACGCATCACCACGACCACACGCACCAACGCACACCACCGTCACGCACCAACGCACACCATAAGCCGATTACCACGACCACCGAGATAATAAGCCGATTATCGGACTTTGGCACGGGTTTGGTGCAAGTTTCGTGCCGTTTCGGTGCCAAATCTATTGTCTTTCGGTGCATGTGAACGCACTTTTGGGGTGAGTTCACAGCCACCTATACTACTTTCGTGGTATATTGAATTAAGATCATATCTAGTATATTTATCGAATTTGTTTTCCTTGCATTTTCATTGAAAATCTTCTATAGTCGTTCATTTACCATCTCTTTAAGTACGTCATTGAAGATCGCCTCTAAATAATTCAAGGAAGATCTTCAACGAAGCTTTCACGAAGACCTTCTTTAGCACTTTCATTGAAAATCGTCTCCAGCACATTTATTTAAGAGCTTGTTTAATTTTGCTCATCTAGTCAGCGAATTCTTCGTGTCTTTACCTCCCATGTTCACTGAGTAACGAGATCCAATGTTTAACCCCCCTCGGTAAAAGGAGAAAAGCAAGAGGTCTAGTGTGTACTAGGCGCACGTAAAAAAACATTGGCAGTTAAAAGTCGAAAGGTGTTAAAAGTCAAAATGCTATATAGTACATTCATTGAAGATCTCCTTTAGTATATTCATTGAAGATCTCCTTATGTACATTCATTGAAGATCTCCTTTTGTACATTCATTGAAGATCTCTTTTAGTACATTCATTGAAGATCTCCTTTAGTACATTCATTGAAGATCTCCTTTAGTACATTCATTGAAGATCTCCTTTAGTACATTCATTGAAGATCTCCTTTAGTACATTCATTGAAAATTTGTCCTGGTGTATTCTTTTAAGATGTTATCTAGTGTAATCAATGAAAATCTTCTCAGTTGCTTTCATTTAAAGTCTTTCTAGTGTATTCATTAAAGATATAAAATAGTGTATTCATTGAAGATATAATATAGTGTATTAATTGAAGATATAATATAGTGTATTCATTGAAGATATAGTATAGTGTATTCATTGAAGATATAATATAGTGTATTCATTGAAGATATTATATAGTGTATTCATTGAAGATATAATATAGTGTATTCATTGAAGATTTTATTTAGTGTATTCATTGAAGATATAATATAGTGTATTCATTGAAGATATAATATAGTGTATTCATTGAAGATATAATATAGTGTATTCATTGAAGATATAATATAGTGTATTCATTGAAGATATAATATAGTGTATTCATTGAAGATTTTATTTAGTGTATTCATTGAAGATATAATATAGTGTATTCATTGAAGATATAATATAGTGTATTCATTGAAGATATAATATAGTGTATTCATTGAAGATATAATATAGTGTATTCATTGAAGATTTTATTTAGTGTATTCATTGAAGATATAATATAGTGTATTCATTGAAGGTCTTCTATCATCACCATCATCATCATCATGTGCCATACCGGTTGGCGTAAGCGATCATGTCTTTCCACAATCTTCTATCTACAGTGCATCGTATCAGTTCTGTTGTTGACTGTTTTCCATGCCATGACACCAAGCTATCCAGTATTTTCTCTCTTTGTCGTCCACGATCTCTCCTTCCTTTTATTTTGCCAGCTGTAACTAAGTATTCCAACTTTCTTTTTCTCATGATGTGCCAGAAAAATGTTGACTGTTTCTTTCTGATGTTTTTTTAGGAGTTCCCTTTTTCTGTTGGCCTCTTTGAGAATTTACTCATTGGTCTTTTTAGCTGTCCAGGGAACTTTCAACATTCTTCTGAAAAATCTCATCTTTGTGGCCTCTAATCGTCTTTTCATTTGTTTGTCTACTGTCCATGATTCGTTTCCATAGGTCAGAATTGGTTCTATAAAGCTCCGATGAACCCTCTTTCTCATTTATATTGACATAGATTTGTTCCATAATATATTTTTCATTTTCTGAAATGCTATTTTGGCTTGAGCTATTCTGCTTTTTATTTATGTGGTGCATCTTCCATGTTGTGTTATTATAGTGCCCAAGTATTTGAAACGTTGCACCTGTTTCAGATTTGCTCTGTTTATTTTTATGCTGCATGATGGTGATGATTGTTTCTTCGATATAACCATTACTTCTGTTTTCTTACTATTCAGACTGAGACCTTTTTCGTTGCTTTCGTTTACTATTATGTCTATCATTTCTTGTAGTTCATTCTCTGTCTCTGTTATTAAGACTGTGTCATCGGCATATCGCAAATTATTTATGTTGTTACCGTTGACTTCAATTCATTTTTTTTGTCTATTATTGATCTCATAATATTGTCACTGTAAGGTGAAAACAAATCAGGCGACAGAACACAGCCTTGTCTGACTCCTTGCTTTATATATTGGAATTGTCCTGTTTGGTTGTTAATTCGTATAGCTGCTGTTTGTTGCCAGTACATGTTTTTTATGATTCGCAGATCCTTGCCATCAATGTTTAATTTCTCCAGCATATTGTTTATTTCCACATGCTTTACTTTGTCAAATGCTTTCGTGTAGTCTATAAAGCACATATATAGATCTTTCTTTACCTCTATAGATCTTTCTATCAATGTTCTTAAGATGTATATTGCATTATTGGTGCCCTTTCCCTTCCACAAATCCACATTGTTCCTCACTTATTTCTGGTTTTATTTTGTTCCTTACACGTCTCATGATGATTCTTAGTAATATTTTCGTCATATGGCTCATGAGACTAATAGTGCGATGGTCTTCACAATCAGTGGCGCCTGACTTCTTCGGTATGGCTACAAAGATAGATTTTAGTAGATCTTCGGGTATGTGTCCAGTGTTATATATGTCATTGAGTAGTTTTGTTATGTCTTGTACTCCCAACTCTCCTAATGCATTTATCTCTTCGATTGTTATATTGTCGGGACCTAGTGCTTTGCTTCTTTTCACGTGTTGAATTACGTCCTACATTTCACTCTGCATTATTGATGAGTCTGTGTCTTTGTTTGAATTGTTTTGCTCTGGTCTTTCATCATCATAGAGTTGACTGATATATTCTGTCCATCTTTCCATTGTCTTCTCCTGTCCCATTATTATATTTCCTTCCTTTGACTTAACACATCCTGAAACTTTGACTTCTTTTCTACCCGTTAATTCATTTAACTGATTGTGCATACATTGTGAGTCCTTCTTTTGTTGTTTCTCCATTTCTTCTATAGTGTATTCCTTCAAGATCTTCTGTAATGTATTCATTGAAGATCTTCTATAGTGTATTCATTGAAGATCTTCTATAGTGTATTCCTTCAAGATCTTCTATAGTGTATTCCTTCAAGATCTTCTATAGTGCATTCCTTCAAGATCTTCTATAATGTATTCCTTCAAGATCTTCTATAGTGTATTCCTTCAAGATCTTCTATAATGTATTCATTGAAGATCTTCTATAGTGTATTCATTGAAGATCTTCTATAGTGTATTCCTTCAAGATCTTCTATAATGTATTCATTGAAGATCTTCTATAATGTATTCATTTAAGATCTTCTATAGTGTATTCATTGAAGATCCTCTATAGTGTATTCATTGAAGATCTTCTCTAGAACATTTATTGAAAATCTTCTCTAGCGTACTCATTGAAAATCTTTCCTTGTATATTCAATAAAATCTTCTCTAGCGTACTCATTGAAAATTTTTCCTTGTGTATTCAATAAAATCTTCTCTAGTACCTTCATTGAAAATCTTTCCTTGTGTATTCAATAAAATCTTCTCTAGCGTACTCATTGAAAATCTTTCCTTGTGTATTCAATAAAATCTTCTCTAGCGTACTCATTGAAAATCTTTCCTTGTGTATTCAATAAAATCTTCTCTAGTACATTCATTGAAAATCTTTCCTTGTGTATTCAATAAAATCTTCTCTAGTACATTCATTGAAAATTTTTCCTTGTGTATTCAATAAAATCTTCTCTAGTACATTCATTGAAAATCTTTCCTTGTGTATTCAATAAAATCTTCTCTAGCGTACTCATTGAAAATCTTTCCTTGTGTATTCAATAAAATCTTCTCTAGCGTACTCATTGAAAATCTTTCCTTGTGTATTCAATAAAATCTTCTCTAGTACATTCATTGAAAATCTTTCCTTGTGTATTCAATAAAATCTTCTCTAGTACATTCATTGAAAATCTTTCCTTGTGTATTCAATAAAATCTTCTCTAGTACATTCATTGAAAATCTTTCCTTGTGTATTCAATAAAATCTTCTCTAGTACATTCATTGAAAATTTTTCCTTGTGTATTCAATAAAATCTTCTCTAGTACATTCATTGAAAATTTTTCCTTGTATATTCAATAAAATCTTCTCTAGTACATTCATTGAAAATCTTTCCTTGTGTATTCAATAAAATCTCCTCTAGTACATTCATTGAAAATTTTCTCTAATTTATTTGTTGAAGATCTTCTCCAGTGAATTCATTGCAAAAAAAAATTTCACTAATGTCTTCGTTAAAGATTTTCTCCAGTCAATTCATTGAAGTCTCAAGTACATTCAATGAAAATCTTATTTAGTGTTTTCACCGATCATCTTCTGTAGTATATTGAATATATTCACTAATACACGAAACTGTGACCTTCTTTATTAGATTAGTTGAAAACATTATTTAGTGTGTTCAATGAAAATATTAAATATGAGTAGGGACTTCAAGACAACCACAAGAGGTTTCTACAAAGCAGTAAAAGCCACAAGAACGAGAAAAGAAAACCACGATCCTACTGAGCTCATGAATGACAGAGGCGGACAAACAATATCAAATAACCAACATATGCAACAGAGATGGAAAGAATATTTTTAAGACCTGTTAAACATGTCAACAACTTCCAATATGACCACAAAAACCACGCAAGAATGCACAAATACTGAACCCAAAATCAAGAAAGAGGAAATCCAAGAAGTAATCAAATATGCACCAAGAAATAAAACACCGGGGATAGATAACACACCAATAGAAATATTAGCAGCGGCAAGAGAAACAGGAGTTTCAATATAGAAACAGAATGTTGAATGCAGCATGGCACCAACAAAAAGCCCCAGAAGACTGGCAACAGGCAATCGTCGTACCAATATGGAAAAAAATATAGCAAAGGGGACTGAAATCAATATAGAGGTATATTTCTTCTCAGCCATATAGTAAAGTATTACTCCAAAATCGCGGGAAAGCGGCTGAGACCAATAATAGAACTACAGTTAAGAGATTCTCAAATGGGGTTCAGAAAAAAAAAAAAAACAGGATGTACTGACGCTCTATTTACATTAAAACAGCTAGCAGAAAAAACTACAGAACACAATCAAAATTTATACATAGCTTTCATTGACCAGGAAAAAGTATTCGACCTAGTAAATAGAGAACATCTGTAGGAGATACTAACAACTTACGGAGTAAGTCAACATCTAACCAACCTAAGGTGACCATATTTTTGAAATCCCATTCCGGGACGGAATAATTTTACTTCAATTTTCCACCAATAAAATTACATTTCTTCTTGCTGTCATTTTCAAGTGAATAATACATACATTTTAAAACATCTAATAATATAGACCTACAATACGCTATCAGGATAATCAGGAGATAAAAAAAAACAGTGATACTCACTTAAATTGAAGGTGAAACAGAGATGCTGTACTTTTCAGATGAGTGAATTTTCTGTAAAATGTCCTTCTTTGTATGCAGCATCTTATAAAATTCGACACATGTTCCCTCACAGTTCACTTTGGTGATCAACATGGCTTTTAAAGTTTCAACACCTAGTTGTGTTTTATCATTTGTCCACAAACTGTTCATCAGAGAAAACACTCGTTCTGTTGCAGCATTTGTTCCAGGTAGACACAAAAAGAACTCTGCCAACTTCAGAATATGTGAAACGGGCACATGATTGTTTCTGAAGTGGGAAGCTAGTTCAACCCAACGCTGTCCTGGTAATGTTTTATTAAGACTCCACTCACTAATTTTTTGTGAAGTAACGAACTGTTTCATGTAGACATATTCGTCATACATTTCATTTTCTGGAAAGTCGACTGAAGGCACTGTTTGACTCACTAATGATGAAGACTTCTCAATATCTTCCCAATTTGGTGTTCTGTTCAGCATTACCCAGCTGTAAGACTCTAGGTTTTGAAAATTATTTGCAGCCTATTTCTTCAAATAACTTAAAGCTGTTTCATAAAATGAAGAAACACTGGCGTTAAACTTTTTCACATCATCATGTGGAAATCCTTCCATTTCCAGCTTTTTAAGGATTATCTGAACTCTTGATGGCAAGAAGCCGTCTTCCAGTTTGGACTCCAAGATAGCTTTCAACCTATTGATGTTGTCAATGACTTCAAATACAGTGACCATCTGTCCCTCTACTTTCTGCACTGCTTCGTGGAAAGAGGATGCCTGACTGTGAACCAAAATAAGCCATGCCTCAGACAGTGGGTTTTCAAAGAATTCCGGTATAAAAACTGGGCATCTGTCTTGAGATTGAAAATATGATTTTAGAGGCAGGAACATGTAAAGAACCCTTTCAACAGCAGGCAAGAGCGCAAGCCACCTAGTTTGTGCATAACCTAAAATCATCTGGAAGTCTGTGTCGACAAACTGACAAAACTCCTTGAGACTTTCAACTCTAACTGTGTATGATTTGAAGTACAGATATATTTTTGCAATAGTCATTTCAACATCAACAGACAATACGTCTGCAGCTGCTCGAACAGTGTTGTGGAAAATATGGCAAGCACACCCAACACCTATCAAACTATGTCCAAGGTTTTCTTTCAGTTTTGTGAAAACATTGTTCTGTCCTTTTCTTTCAGCGCCCCCAAAATTAGAATTTGTGTTGTCTGCACATAATCCAACTACTTTCAGTTCTAAATCATTTTCAGTTAGACAGTCAATAATAAAACTACTTACTATATCAGATGTTTCACCCGGCAATGACTTCAACTCTAATATGTTAACTTTCAGTCCCTTATTGCGATCAAAGAATCTGACAAGCAAAGGAAAAATCTTGATTTATTTGTGGTTGGAGGCATCTGTCAGTATGGAGATAAATGTTACGTTTTCTAGGTCACATCTCAACTCGTTTAGAGCATGGGGTGTGAACACATTCCGAATAATAGCTTCTGTTTTCGTACGTGCACAAGCAAATTTTGGTTCTAAAGTTACCTGAAGCAATTTTGATGTGCAGTCCATAGATCTAAACGTATGATTGTGCACACAAAAGTATGATATGCAAAGGCACCTTCTGTGGCAGCTAACTGTTCTTCTTTGTCACCAACCTGTTCAGCTCGAAAAAAAATGTGTCAACGACGAGCTAGATGCAGCAGTAGCGACGGCTCTCTTATGTTTATCACTAATTATGTGGATCTTAATATCACCACGTCCACTATGGTCGTCTTGATTAAAACTACAATTACGCTTCGGTGTCATTTTTTGCGAAAGTGAAAGTGAAAGTTAGTAACACAACGAATATATACGAGATTTAAAACTAGGAGCGCATTCTACTGTTTTGATATTAAACAAAATTGTCTACACAGCAACGGAATATTTTTTTTTAATTGAAGAAATGTACGCCGTATACCAAAATGGCAAAATTGGTATACGTTTGTGTCCCAAATTATTTTTTATCAAATCCGGGACAAAAGCTAAAAAATATGCCAAAATCGGGACAAAACGGTACGGCAACTAATCCGGGACAAAGGTTTAAAAAATGTCAAATTCCGGGACTGTCCCGGACAATCCGGGACGAATGGTCACCTTAAATCAACCTAATAAGACCGTCTCTATATCAACAGCAGCTGAACAGTCATAACAGAAGAAGGCTACACAGACCACTTCGAAGTTAGATCAGGTGTAAGACAGGGGTGCGTACTATCCCCCCTACTGTTTATTACATACATGGACCATATATGCAAGCTAGCCAACCCATCGGAGACAAAGGAGATCATCGAGCTTCTATTTGCAGACGACCAGGCACTAATACATGCAACAATAGAAGACCTACAAAAACACTTAAACAAACTCAACACCTCAGGCACAAAATACAACATGAAAATCAACATCAACAAAACAGAAGTCATGAATGTCGTAAAAGAGTAACGGAACATCAACATAACTATAGAAGGCAGACAACTAAAACAAGTAGAGGAATTCAAATATCTAGGAAGACTAGTGACAAACGACAATTCACAGACAACAGAGATATATAGAAGCAAAACTGGCACTATACAATGCAAACTTCATCCCAATGTTGTGCTACCAATGCCAGTCCTGGACCCTAGATGCAAGAACAATAAGAAAAATAACCTCTACTGAGATGAAATGTGTAAGACGAATGACAGGAAACAGCATGAGAGATAAGATCAGAAACGAAGAACTGAGAAAAATGCTAGGAATAACTCCCGCCACAAAATATTTAAAGAAACAATAGATAAAATAGTTTGGCCATGTGAGAAGGCAGATTAATAAAAACACAACACAACGAGCCCTTAATAAACGTTGCGAGAACACCAGACCCAATGGTCGACCAAAAAAAAAGAGATGGATTGACGGAATATTAGAAGAACTAGGAAAAATAACAGCAGGAGAGGCCAACAAAAGAGCAAAAGACCGCAAATTATATCTCCTCTCAACGCTGAAAGGCAAATGAGGAAGGAAAGAAGAAGAAAAAGAATGAAAATATTCGTAACTGTGTATTCATTAAAAATCGCATCTAATACTTTAATTGAAGACCTTCTTTAGTGTTTTCATTACAAATCTTTTATAGTACGAGTGCTCGTACATTCATGTAAGAACTTCTATAGCATATTCGTGAAACTCTTCTCTAGCACACTCACTGAAAATCATATCTATAACTTTCAATGAAAATCGTTTATAATACTTCCATTGAAGATTTCCCCCATTACTTCCATTGTAGATCTTTCAAATTAATTACATTGACGATTTTTCCTATTACTTACATTGAAGATCTTCCCTATTACTTACATTGAAGATGTTTCCTATTATTTACATTGAAGATGTTTCCTATTATTTACATTGAAGATGTTTCCTATTATTTACATTGAAGATGTTTCCTATTATTTACATTGAAGATGTTTCCTATTATTTACATTGAAGATGTTTCCTATCGCTTACATTGAAGATGTTTCCTATTATTTACATTGAAGATGTTTCCTATTATTTACATTGAAGATCTTCCCTATTACTTACATTGAAGATGTTTCCTATTATTTACATTGAAGATGTTTCCTATTATTTACATTGAAGATGTTTCCTATCGCTTACATTGAAGATTTTCCCCAAATACTTCCATGCACGATCTTCCTTATTGCTTACATGGAAGGTATTTCCAGTCACTTACATTGACGATCTTTTCTATCACTTTCATTGATAGTTCTTTACTGTTACTTACATTAACGATCTTACATATTATTTACATTGAAGATCTTCCATAATACGTATATTGAAATTTTTTTTATTACTTACATTGAAGATCTTCCATAATACGTATATTGAAGATTTTTTTCTTACTTACATTGAAGGTCTTCCATAATACGTATATTGAAGATTTTTTTCTATTACTTACATTGAAGGTCTTCCATATTACTTACAATGAATATTTTTCCTTTTACTTCCATGAAAGATCTTCCTTTTTACATACATTGAAAATCTTTCCTAACACTTCCATTGACGGTCTTTCCTGTTACTTACATTAAAGATCTTCCCAACAACTAACATTGAAAACCTTAAATATTACTTAAATATCATTACTAATAGTACTAATATTACATATTATTACTTGCATTGAAGTAATTGATGTTCTACTTAACACATCTGCGCCGATGAAGCGGAGTAGTACCCACGGCAATATTCCTTTTTGACAAATCAAGTGGTGTGATTGCGACCTTCCGCCGCCTAGAGTTGATCTGCGCTTACGTCACATTCAGTGCGGTTCATGACCGTTGTTGGAATTGCTTGGCGCAAGTTATTTACATGTTGCAACTCATTAATGTGAACTGCTTCGTCAAGTCAGCCGCAGTTTTGTCTCTTTAGGGAATTTGCACTGTGTTTCGTTCATTGTAGGCTACCTTCACTAGAGTATTCAGGGATCTATGGGGTCCTCTAAAGAGAAGATCTTCTCTTTTACTTTCATTAAAGATCTTCTCCACTACTAACATTGAAGATCTTCCACATTACTTACATTAAAAATTACATTGTTGTGTGTGCTACGTCATAATAATGGCTCATTGTATATCTCTATACCGGCCATACGATAATCCTACGGTCTGTCGTTTGATGTGTGACGGGGATAATCTGTGTTTTATATATTCGGAATTGGAGTCAAAAACGATGTCTTTTTTTTTTAATATGGCGATCGTCATTTTCAGGAGGACGTGAACTTCCGATCAATATGGTTGATAGGCGGTAGGAACAACTGAAGGCTATGTATGAAAATGTTCCTTGTTGCAGTTTCCTCATATTCCAGGTCCGGTTTGTTGCAGAAGCTACTGAGTTGGGTGCTCTTTGCACACCGTGAGCTGTGTGTTTCATCCGTTTTGATCATGTTTCGATAACAGGGAACAGTTGGCTGTGTTCACTTTCTGTGCGGTTTCGCCTTATGTTTTTTGGCGTGTGCTGAGACTGCTATGATGGGGACTGCAGCTACCTTTCTTTGTTTGGGAGAAGAGATAGTAATTCGGATGATTCCACAGGCACGGGCGGTTGAGCAATTATGGATTTTAATTCGCTTGCAGTGATACCGGGGCCTTCCATGACCAAAGAACCAAAGAACTTACATTGAAGAATGTTTCCTATTACTAGCATTAAAGATTTTCCTACAACATACATTGAAGATCTTTCCCATTACTTATATTGAAGATCTTCCCATTACTTACATTGGAGATCTTCCCTAGTACATTGAAAATATTACATATTACTTACAGTAAAGATATTTCCTATTAATTACATTTAAGATGTTTCCTATTTCTTATTTTAAAGATCTTCCCTATTATGTACATTAACGATTTTCTCCACTACTTACATTGAAGATCTTCCCCTTACTTACATTAAAGATCTTCCCTATTAATTACATTAAATATCTTCATTATTACTTACATTAAAGAGCGTCAGTATCACTTACATGGGAGATCTTCCCTATTACATACATTGAAGATCTCCTCTTTTACTTTCATTATAGGTCTTCACTACTAAAAATGAACATATTCCCAATTACTCACATTAAAGATCTTCCCAATTACTTATATTAAAGATCTTCCCTATTACTTACATTACATATCTTCAGTATTACTTACATTGGAGATCTTCCCTATTACTTACACTGCAGATCTTCTCTTTTACTTACATTAAAGATCTTCTCCACTACTAACATTGAAGATCTTCCCCGTTACTTACATTAAAGATCTTCACAATTACTTACATTGAAGATCTTCTCCACTACTAACATTGAAGATCTTCCCCATTACTTACATTAAAGATCTTCGCAATTGCTTACATTAAAGAGATTCTATGTTACTTACATTGAAGATCTTCCCATTACTTACATTAAAGATCTTCGCAATTGCTTACATTAAAGAGATTCTATGTTACTTACATTGAAGATCTTCCCCATTACTTACATTAAATATCTTCGCAATTGCTTACATTAAAGAGATTCTATGTTACTTACATTAAAGATCTTCCCCATAACTCACATTAACGGTCTTCCCTATAACTTACATAGAAGCTTCATTTTTGCTCCAAAAGGGAGTCAATGGTCAGCAAGACCGGGACGGCCTGAAGTAGAAATTAAATTTTTGCCGTTTCTGACTTTTCCTAAAAAGAGTTTTCTACGTCTGGTTAATTTATGCGTCACAATTTCACTATTAATGGCCAGGTTTTTTGTTTGTTTGTCTTTCTCTCGTTTGTCTTACCTCAATAGTTCATTATATTCAGTATGTGTGATAGATTGTTTGTCACGTACGTGACTTATCCAACAAATCCTTATATACAGTATATATATATATATATATATATATATATATATATTGATTGATATATATACTTCATCAACATCATCATCATTGAGTGCCGTCTCCGCATCGAAGGTTGACTGCCATGGGGCGCAATTCCACTCAGTCTCTTGCTTTGATGGCGCAGATTGTCATAAATTGACTTGTCCATCTTTTGATGTTACTCGTCCATGTTAGTCTTGGTTTGCCTCTGCCTCTTTTACCTTGTATTTTCCCTTCCAATATTACTTTTATTAGGCTGTTGTGTCTTTTAACATGCCCCAAAAATGTCATGTCTTGTTCTAATTGTGTTTAGTAGTTCTCTTTTCATTTTTAGTTGTTTTAAAACTTCATCGTTTGTTTTCTTTTCTTTTCATCCTATTCTACCTATTCTTCTGCAAATCCACATTTCAGAGGCTTCAATTTTCTGTTCTGTTTTCTGGTCTAATGTCCATGTTTCTGCACCATACAGGAATATTGAGAAGACGTAACATTTTGTCATTCTTAGTTTTAGCCCTGGTGTTATTTGTTATGGTGTTAGTATACTTTTCACGGCATTGTTTAACAAGCCTATGAAGTGTGACATTTTCCAACAATATGACACTTCAGTTGGAGTTATGTAACCTCCAAAGTGGTTACCAGTTACTTTTTCCAATCAAGGATGGAGATAGGAGTTGACTTTTGGAAACTTGTGCCACGGGAAAAAATATCACGCATTGAGTGATTTCAGTTTGAAAATTGCTTACATGTTCGGAAGCACATATATATGTGAATGCGCTTTTTCAACAATGAATGCGATTAAATCGTCACAAAGAAACCGACTCACTGATGTCCACCTTCAGGATTTATTACGAATATCATCATCTTTGTACATTGACTTTGATGAACTTGTTGCTGCACATGAACGTCCACATTGCTCTCATTAAGGTTTGTTACATGTCAACTTTAAAATAACCTAACTAAAACATGTTTGTTAAGCAATATAAATAGCAACTTTTATTCATTTTTATAAATCAACTAGGCATTTTTAACTCTGTTGCAACAAAATAATTTATGTCAGCAAATAATGCCGATTAAAAAAATCAAAAATATTACCTTGAAACAAATGCCAAGTTTATTTGTATTGATGTTGTTATGTGTGTGGCCCACCACAAAAAAAAAAAAAACATAATAATAATAAAAATGTAGCCCGCCATTTGAAAGAAATTCTCTTAAGCTGTCTAGTAATTTCTGTCTTTGCTTCCCTCTATCTCTTCGTCCCTCAATTGTCCCAGTTGTTACAATATATTCCAGTTGTTCTCTTCTCATTACATGGCCAAAAAAAATGATTATTTCTTCCTAATATTGGAAATTAGCTCTCTTTTTGCTTTGGCCTCTTTCAGAACATTTTCATTACTCTTCTTAGCTGTCCATGGTTTTCTCAACATTCTTCTGTAATACCACATTTCTACAGACTCCAGTGATTTTCTTGTCTGTTGTCCTATTGTCCATGATTCACATCCATATATTAAGACTGGCTCTACATAACATTTAAGAACTCTTTTTCTTGTTTCTATTGTCAAAAATGGATTGCATAGTATCGTCCTCATTTTCTGGAAAGCTGCTTTTGCCTGAGCCATTCTGCCTCGCACCTCTTTTGTACATCTTCCGTCAGAGGTTAACAAAGTTCCCAAATATTTAAATTCATTTACCTGTTTTGAAGCTTGGACTTCCGTTTCTAAGATGGCCGATCTAGTCCACGTTCTCTCGATCGCTGCTGAAAGTGCATTCGATGTCTGATTAATTTCGGTTCTAAATCGCACTCCTATGCGTTAAAGTCAAGATAATGATCTACTTATTACATC
This sequence comes from Megaustenia siamemsis, assembly GCA_032433765.1. Taxonomy (NCBI): domain Eukaryota; kingdom Metazoa; phylum Mollusca; class Gastropoda; order Stylommatophora; family Ariophantidae; genus Megaustenia; species Megaustenia siamemsis. The sequence continues at coordinate 27,083,923 of JAVIAB010000159.1, read as the reverse complement.
TGCGCTGATAAAACAATGTCGTACGCCGTCGACATTCCATTTTCAACAAATCAAGTGTTGTGAATGCGACCTTCCATCGTATAGGCTTGTTCTGCGCTTTACGTCACAATGGTGCTGTTCATGACCGTTGATGGATTTGCTTGACGCAATTTATTTATATGTTCTAATTAATGTGAACTGCTTCGTCAGCCGCAGTTTTATCTCTTTAGGGAATTTGCACCGTGTTCTGTTCGTCGTAGGCTACATTCAATAGAGTAATCTAAAGGGCGCGTCATTGCTGTGCTTGCGACATTGTTATGTGTGCTACGTCATCGTAATGGATCATCGTAAATCCCTAGACCGGCCGTACGCTAATCTTACGGTCTGTTGTTTGATGTGCGACGGGGATAATCTGACGACTAACTGTGTGTTTATATGTTCGAAATTGGAGTCAACAACGATGGCCCAACATCATCAAGCGCTATAAATTTTTAAAGAAATATGACGATCATCACTTTCGAGAGGACGTGAACTTCTGGTATATGGTGGATAGGCGGCAGGAACCATTGCAGGCTATGCATGAAAAGTGTTCATTGTTGCAGTTTCCTCATATTCCAAGTCCATGGGGGACTGGTTGACGTCGAAGCAAGACGCCGGCCTCGGGACAGAGAGGTTGTGGGTTCAAATCTCGGCTACACCGGTTGGGATTTTTATTTATGATTTCTCTCTGCGACAACCACCCCTGGTCTAAGCAGCGAGGCCCGGCTTGAAACGTCAGTTACTCATCGACGGAAAAAAAACATGAGTACCCCCGAAGTCGGAGTTATCTGCCTGTGCGGCGAGGGAGCACTGTGCACACGGCTGCCAGGAAAAATGGATTAACACGCAAAATTCAGTTCCTAGTCTCTAGGGACTTCGCCAGAGTTGAAAGCTTTCGAACACAACAACAACAACAACATTTACCTGTTTTAATATTGTTTCACTTGTATTTATTTTGCACTGAGGTGATGTCTTTTTCTTTGTTGTTACCATTACTTCTGTCTTTTTGCTATTAAGACTGAGTCCTTTATTTTTGCTTTCTTTCACTATAATGTCCAACATTTCTTGTAACACATTTTCACTCTTAGCGATTAATACTGTATCATCAGCATACCTTATATTATTTATATTATGACCTCCAATTGTTATTCCAGGCATGCCCCTTATGGATCTTAAAATAATCTCACTATAAATATTAAACAAATCTGGTGACAGCACACAGCCTTGTCTAACACCATGTTTTATTTCTTGAAACATTCCCAATTGGTTTCCAGTTCTTATGGCCGCTGTTTGTTGCCAGTACATGTTCTTTATTATTCTTAGATCTTTGCTGTCTACGTTTATGCTTTCTAAAATTTAGATTATTTCTTGGTGCCTTACTTTGTCAAATGCTTTGGTATAATCTATGAAATATAGGTATTTTTCACCTCTATGGCTCTTTCTACTAAAGATCTTATGATATAAATGACATTGCTTGTTTCTTTACCTCCAACAAAACCACACTGTTCATCGCTAATTTCTGGACTGATTTTGTTTCGCACTCTTCGCATGATGATTCTTAGTAATATCTTAGTCACATGACTCATAAGGCTTATTGTGTGATGATCATAGCATTCAATCGCACCCTATTTCTTTGGTAGGGCTATGAATATTGATTTGAGCATGTCGTCTGGTATATATCCGCTGTTGCAGATATCATTCAATGTTTTTGTTATTATTTCTATTCCAAAATCACCCATGGCTTCAATCTCTTCTTTAGTTATATTATCTGGTCCAGGAGCTTTGCCTGCTTTCATATTGCGCAAGGCGTCTTCCAATTCTTCTCTGAGTATTTCTGGTCCTTCTCCATTATCCTTAATATTTACTTCTGTTCGTTCATCATTAAAAGATCTTTAATGTCCATCGTTCCCTTATGCTTTCTTGTTCAATCAACAATTCTCCTTCCTTTGATCTTAAACATTAAGTTTTTGATTGCGTTTTTCTTCCTGTTAATTCTTCAATTTGTTTGTATAAAGCTTTATTATCTCCTTTTTGTTGCATTTCAATCTCTTTGCATCTCTCTTTTAGCCATGCTTCTTTTGCTTCATTGCATTTTATTACAATTTCTTTATTTAATCTTTTATACTCATCTTTATTTTCTTTATTTCTTCTTCTTGTATCCATTAGCTGAAAAAATGTAATATGTCATCCATTTCTTTCTTGAATTTGTCCTCACTAGTGGTAGGAAGTTCTCAAAGGGACCAACACAAAAAGGGAGCTCTTAAAAAACATCAGAAAGAAGCAATCAACATTATTCAGGCACATCATGAGAAGAGGAAAGTTGGAATACTTGGTTACAACTGGCAAAATAAAAGGAAAGAGAGATCGCGGACGAATAAGAGAGAAAATACTGGATAGCTTGGTGTCATGGCATGGAAAACAGTCAATAACAGAACTGATACGATGCACTGTAGATAGAAGATTGTGGAGGGACATGATCGCCTACCCCAACCGGTAAGGCATATGATGATGATGAGTGGTATGAATTCTTTTGATATTTGTTGCATTGATTCTTTTAGCATTTCCCACTGTTCATCAATGCTTTATATCTTCTCTATTGCATTGTACCGGTTCTGAATTGTGATTTTATATTACTCTTACAGCTTCTTGTCTGATTTGAGTAAATGTAAATTTAACTTGATGTTAACTGAGGCTCGTTTTGTTGTTTTTAATTTTACTCTAATCTTTCCCACAACTGGTACATGATCACTATTGCAATCTGCCCCTGGTCTAGTTTTCATACACACCAGACTGTTTCTAAATCTATTGCTTATCATTATGTAATCAATTTGATTACGTGCGTTGTCCCCTGGGCTTTTCCATGTTCACAGACGTCTTGGATGTTGCTTAAACCAGGTGTTTCCTATCATCATGTTGTGTGTTCTTGCCCGGTCAATAAGTTTCTCACCTCTTTCATTCCTCTCGCCTAAGCCATAATGACCAACTACTTCCTCAACTCTTTCCTTTTCTACTTTTGCGTTAAAATCCCTAGAACTATGGTGTTTTCATGTTGTTTGCATTCATGAAGTGCCTCATTTAACTCGTCGTAAATTAAATTATAAATTATTAAATATATAAAACACTAAATACTATGAGGGCCCGCGAGTAGAGCTGCAGAGAACTTGTCAAATAAACATAAAATGATATGAAGTAGATAAACTAATAGAAAGACAATACAAACTACAACGTTTCAGCAAAACCTTCATCAGGTATAACAACAAACTATAGAAATTAAACAAATAAATCCAAGCCAGAAAATACAACACGAATCTGAAAATGTTATACCTATACGGGACTATGAGTAGAGCTGCAGTAAACATGCACAATAAAAATAAAACGGTATGGAGCATAACACAACACAACCCAACTCCAAGTAAATTGACACACAAGCTGAGTCTAAAGTTATGATTGTAGACGCTAACTTTGACTGTGTAACTATGACTACTTATCATTGATTCCAAACTCCAAACTGAAATTCAAAAATTGTTTTTGCTTAAATCTGAACACACATACGGGGTCTCCAAGGAACTAAAGAAAATAGCTAAACTTTAAAGACTTCTCAACTGCACTGGCAACAACAGAATGAGAAGTAACATGTTCACTACTCAAAATAGAGTAATAATAAAGTGTGAATCTGTATTTTCCTATTAAGACAATCTTTTGTTGATTATTTGTGATTTTTTCTGAGTGCTGTAAACATATCTCCTCCTCTGAAATGATTCGCTGATCATCTCGATTGTCTCGAAAGTTTCCCTATCAAATAATATTCATTTATTATTATTTGTTTCCTGTCTAAACCACAGGAAACTACTAATCCTGTTGTTTCTTCCTATAACTGTTTGTATGCAGCCCAAGTATTAAGCCCTACCCTATCCCAGAGATACGTGTTGTAACAGGAAACTACAGATAACAATTTGTTCCCGAGTTGTGATCGTAACCCAATGTTACAGTCATGAGTACACTTGTGATCGTAACCCAATGTTACAGTCATGAGTACACCTGTGATCGTAACGCAATGTTACAGTCATGAGTACACCTGTGATCGTAACCCAATGTTACAGTCATGAGTACACCTGCGTGAAAGATATCACCAAGGATAGCTACATTTTTAGATAGCTAAGTTGGCCGTGTACTCTAGCGTTTGATTTCTCACAAGGTGCTGTGCCAAGGAGGTATTGAGTTATTGAGTTATTTGCGGGTCATCATCATTGCACTCCGAACATGTCAAGAGGTGTTCAGATCCACTCCTCAGCAAGTCCCACAGTGTCCAGCGACTGACGACTCCAGAGCTATGTTGGTTGATAAGTCTTCTTACACGCCCACTAAGTTTCTCATTTCTGGCTGTGACCATCTTAACTCCCATTTCTATCATCCGAAGAAGTGACGTGGATCTGTGTTTGTCGAAGTCCTGTGCTCTTCCCACATCTCGGAGGGCATTGATGATGTCCGTCCGATCTATTGGTTGCCTGTCCTCAACGACAGCGCAGCTAGCCAACCTGTCCGCTCTCTCATTTCCCAGTACTCCCGCATGTCCAGGGACATAGACAAAGGTGACCTTACGTATTTTGGATTTCTGCAAGACTCTACCCATTGCGTGCGTACAAAGCCCGCCTCCACTTTTTTTTATCATGCTCATCGAATCACTCAGTATACATGCGTGGGTGTAGTCTTGTTACTCTAACCATTTGAATGCCTTGTTCACTGCCATCACCTCCATTGTCATGCTACTCGTGGTCTTGACGTATGCACTACTGTCTTCCTTGACTACTCTGCCTGCCGAGCGTGCTGTAAATGCCCATGCACTTCTTTGGTGTCGTCTTACAGATCCGTCTGTATAGATGACTGTATCTTTCTCATCGGTGTTATAGCAGATGAGACCCTTGACCTCAGCATTAACCACGACCGGGTTCTGTTCCCTACTTTTCCTGTCGAGTGTGACAATACACGAGAAAGTCCCCTTGAATGACGTAGGCACCGGTATCCTCTCCTCGCCAACGCTGATATTGGTAAGTCCACAGACCTGTTTGATGACAACTTCTGCCCGGCCCACCCATGATTTGCCTCATTTTAGCCTGGCACCTTTCTCTGTGTTGGTGCAATGGATGCTCTTTATCTGTACTAATCTTCAGGTATGCTCGTGCTCTCCAGATCTTGATTCTGTCATCCATGGTTGGATAGTCAAGAAGATACCTCATTGCTACACAGGGAGTGTCCCTCATACATCCCAAGATAATGCGCATTGCTTCATTTTGTATTTTCTCCAGCCTATCAATTTGAGTCCTACTGACAGTAAGAATTGCCAGGGCATACTCGATTGGTGCAAGGACTAATCCCTGGAACAGAAGAGTAGGTAGCCTCTGCTCGATGTTGGCAGCTGCCATGACCTTCAAGGCGGCTAATCCTTTGCGGGATTTTGTTATCACATGGTCGACATGGTCCAGAAAACACAAGCTGCGATCAAACTTAACTCCGAGGTATGTCATCAACTTGTCCCTGGTCACCTCATCAGTTCCCATTCGTACTACCGGTATGGTCGTATTAACGTTATGATTGTTAAGGAAGAACCATGAAACTGATGCTTTATTAGGATTAATCAAGGCACCTGAAACTCCACACCAGGAAGAAATGCGATCGAGTTCGTCTTGCTTTGTGGAGGCGATTCCCCGTCTGTCTCTTCCCTGTCGATATACCAGAATATCATCAGCAAAAGTCATAGTTCTTCCACTCCCATCCAGCTGTTGCTCCGTGATCGTTATTGTGTACACGTTAAATAGAACTGGTGACAATGGTGAGCCTTGTGGCAGCCCTGGACAAATGCATGATGGCTTGGAAGACCAACTTCCACATCTGAGTATCACCTTCTTCTGAAACAGTGCCGCGGCGATCCATCTAATGAGGAAGGGGTTTGAGGAGCATATGCATGAGATATTGTGCCAAGGAGTACGGGTTCGATACCGCTTCGGACTTTATATTGTTGTTTGCTTATTGATTGAACTATGCAAGCACCACATGATCGATTTCACTGCTTCAACAAGGTGTAGCCAGTCCCGCAGCCATATCCTTATATAACATACCCCTTGAATCTGTGTGAAAGTTCGCCTCTCTCGATCCTATGGTCACAACCACTGTCTCCCTTGGAAATAAATTCGCGGATATGAAAGGCAGTTTTCACATTCGATAAACTTAAAGATATGGCATGGGCCAACACCAAATTAACACTTAGGACTAAGATTCAAGTTTACCAAAATTGTCACTTAATAAACTTATATACGGATCAGACACATGGACTACCTATGCAGGGCATGGAGAAAGAATTAAACAGCTTTAATGTACGTTGTCTTCGAAAAAGTATGGACATCACACGGCAGGACAAAGTAACCAATTCTTATATCTTACAACGAGCCAAACTCCCATCCATCATGGCAACACTTAGGAGTCGTAGACTAAGGTGGCTGAGTTATATAAGAAGAATGGTAAACATTCGCATTCCCAAACAACTATTGGATGACGAACATAAGAAAAGAGAGGGACCAAAGGACAGACCAGTGCTGAGATATAAGGATGTTTGCAGGGCTTCCTTATGTGAATTCTATATAAGTGAAAGAAACGGAAAATCTCGCTGCAGATCGTAGCACACGGAGAACAAAATTAAAAAATCGACACAGCAACTTTTGAGGCATTACCGATACTATTCAGAAGACAAGGAGAAAGGAAACAAGAGCCGGGCACCAGAAATGCATCTTGTTCTTTCTGCGGATGGATTTGTCTGTCCAATATTGGCAGATTCAGTAACAAGTGAAGCTGTTCAGTAAAGCAGCATCCAACATAAAACACTAATATTTTTTTTACCAAACTACTAACTTAACATAATTGCTTGCTACCAACGGTCTGTCAAGACGCCGAATGCCATATAGGTTTAGTTACTATATTATCTGATTTTTTTTATTTTATTTGTCTTCTATCTATCAATTGACCTTTCGAGCCGTAGCCGGCCCATAGGGCGTAGACCAAGGTACTCCTTCTCTTATATAAATTTGTATTCTAGGAGTTTTCAATTCTTTTAAAGATATTTTAGCAAATCTCGCCATATGTCTCTGTTCTGTACAAGCAGCTCTATCTCATTGAGGGAGCCGATTCCTGCTGCTCTTGCCTCTCTCATCAATATTCTTCTCAGTGTGTCTCTCTGGGTCTTCCTCTTTTCCTCTTACCTCTTGTTTCCCACATGAGGGCTTGCTTTGCTATTCGGTTATTATCTCTTCTCATCACATGTCCAATATATAACCATCGTCTTTTCTTGATTACTGAAGATATTAGTGGTTGATTGGCGATTTTTCTAATTTCCTAGTTGGTTTTGAATTCGTTCCACGCTATACCAAGTATTTTCCTTAGACATTTAATTTTTAATGTGTTCAACTTTGTTTCTATGTCTGTTGTTGTTTTCCATCTTTCAAACGCATACGTAAAAGTTGATAGTACATTTGATTTGAATAGTCTAAGTTTTGTGTTTGTGCTGATGAGTTTTGAAAATGTGTCTTAGGAAAGCCAAAATGGCAACCACTGTCATTAATTTTGACGTCACTTCCGCTCAGCTTCACTTTGCGACCGGAGTCCTGAAGACCCAAACCGTCATCTTTTATCGATTGTCAACGAGTTTGTGTTGCTGTGGTTGTTGCTTACACTAAGCTTAAATTAAACAGGCGTAATCTTTTTCATGTTTTATTTTCCATCTCCTTTTTATATGAATCTCACTCAGAATTGTATCTTGACTTATCTAAAAGACCATTGTTAAGGTGACCATATTTTTGAAATCCCATTCCGGGACGGAATAATTTTACTTCAATTTTCCACCAATAAAATTACATTTCTTCTTGCTGTCATTTTCAAGTGAATAATACATACATTAAAAAACATCTAATAATATAGACCTACAATACGCTATCAGGATAATCAGGAGATAAAAAAACAGTGATACTCACTTAACTTAAAGGTGAAACAGTAAAGTAAACAGAGATGCTGTACTTTTCAGATGAGTGAATTTTTTTCTGTAAAATGTCCTTCTTTGTATGCAGCATATTATAAAATTCGACACATGTTCCCTCATAGTTCACTTTGGTGATCAACATGGCTTTTAAAGTTTCAACACCTAGTTGTGTTTTATCATTTGTCCACAAACTGTTCATCAGAGAAAACACTCGTTCTGTTGCAGCATTTGTTCCAGGTAGACACAAAAAGAACTCTGCCAACTTCAGAATATGTGAAACGGGCACATGATTGTTTCTGAAGTGGGAAGCTAGTTCAACCCATCGCTGCCCTGGTAATGTTTTATTAAGACTCCACTCACTAATTTTTTGTGAAGTAACGAACTGTTTCATGTAGACATGTTCGTCATACATTTCATTTTCTGGAAAGTCGACTGAAGGCACTGTTTGACTCACTAATGATGAAGACTTCTCAATATCTTCCCAATTTGGTGTTCTGTTCAGCATTACCCAGCTGTAAGACTCTAGGTTTTGAAAATTATTTGCAGCCCATTTCTTCAAATAACTTAAAGCTGTTTCATAAAATGAAGAAACACTGGCGTTAAACTTTTTCACATCATCACGTGGAAATCCTTCCATTTCCAGCTTTTTAAGGATTATCTGAACTCTTGATGGCAAGAAGCCGTCTTCCAGCTTGGACTCCAAGATAGCTTTCAACCTATTGATGTTGTCAATGACTTCAAATACAGTGACCATCTGTCCCTCTACTTTCTGCACTGCTTCGTGGAAAGAGGATGCCTGACTGTGAACCAAAATAAGCCATGCCTCAGACAGTGGGTTTCAAAGAATTCCTGTATAAAAACTGGGCATCTGTCTTGAGATTGAAAATATGATTTTAGAGGCAGGAACATGTAAAGAACCCTTTCAACAGCAGGCAAGAGCGCAAGCCACCTAGTTTGTGCATAACCTAAAATCATCTGGAAGTCTGTGTCGACAAACTGACAAAACTCCTTGAGACTTTCAACTCTAACTGTGTATGATTTGAAGTACAGATAAATTTTTGCAATAGTCATTTCAACATCAACAGGTAATACGTCTGCAGCTGCTTGAACAGTGTTGTGGAAAATATGGCAAGCACACCCAACACCTATCAAATTATGTCCAAGGTTTTCTTTCATTTTTGTGAAAACATTGTTCTGTCCTTTTCTTTCAGCGCCCCCAAAATTAGAATTTGTGTTGTCTGCACATAATCCAACTACTTTCAGTTCTAAACCATTTTCAGTTAGACAGTCAATAAGAAAACTACTTACTATATCAGATGTTTCACCCGGCAATGACTTCAACTCTAATATTTTAACTTTCAGTCCCTTATTGCGATCAAAGTATCTGACAAGCAAAGGAAAAATCTTGATTTCTTTGTGGTTGGAGGCATCTGTCAGTATGGAGATAAATGTTACGTTTTCTAGGTCACATCTCAACTCGTTTAGAGCATGGGGTGTGAACACATTCCGAATAATAGCTTCTGTTTTCATACGTGCACAAGCAAATTTTGGTTCTAAAGTTACCTGAAGCAATTTTGATGTGCAGTCCATAGATCTAAACGTGTGATTGTGCATCACTGTATGATATGCAAAGGCACCTTCTGTAGCAGCTAACTGTTCTTCTTTGTCACCAACCTGTTCAGCTCGAAAAAAATTTGTCAACGACGAGCTTGATGCAGCAGTAGCGACGGCTCTCTTATGTTTATCACTATTTATGTGGCTCTCAATATCACCACGTCCACTATGGTTAATAGTAAACCCGGATGAACATATATTACATCTTACAGTGAAGTCTGATGACAATGTAGACTTTCTTATAAAAGGGTATACCTTTTGTAAATCATGATTAAAACTACAATTACGCTTCGGTGCCATTTTTTGCGAAAGTGAAAGTTAGTAACACAACGAATATATACGAGATTTAAAACTAGGAGTGCATTCTACTGTTTTGATATTAAACAAAATTGTCTACACAGCAACGGAATAATATTTTTTTTAATTGAAGAAATGTATGCCGTATACCAAAATGGCAAAATTGGTAAACGTTTGTGTCCCAAATTATTTTTTATCAAATCCGGGACAAAAACCAAAAAAATATGCCAAAATCGGGACAAAACCGGTACGGCAGCTAATCCGGGACAAAGGTTTTAAAAATGTCAAATTCCCGGACAATCCGGGACGATTGGTCACCTTACCATTGTAGGTTCAACTGAACTAATAATGTTGACAATGTTGTTAAAAGTTTACTAGTCTCTGAAAGAAATTATTTGACTAATTTGAGAAATAAAATTAAATATTGATATTTTATATTATTATAGAAATGAAATAAACTGATTTTTTAAAACAATTGGTCAATTGGAAAAATAATAGTAGTGTAGTACTTAAGTACAAAGTTGTACTTTATGAAGACTATTCTTGGAATGAAAGAGGAGTGCAGAATTAAGAGAAAAGACGTATAATAATTTAATATTATAGTGAGATACAATAACACTGTGGGTCCTGTACTAGTGTACTTAGCCGATGCTTGATCGTCAGACAGTCTCTAATTTCTGTCCTATGGTTGTCTCTTCATTGCTAAAGGACGATAGATAGATTGTTAAGTACTACTATTACGTTTATCGGTAAGTCAATTAATATACAATGTACTATATATTATTTTGGAAGTCACATTGATCGAGAAGGGGATACAAGCAAAGAAATTAGAATAAGAATAGCTAAAGCAGCAATGTCTTTCAGAAGCCTTGAAAAGTTGTGGAAATCAAAACTCATCAGTACAAACACAAAACTTAGGCTATTCAAATCAAATGTACTATCAACCCTTACGTATGCGTGTGAAAGCTGGAAAACAACAAGAGACATAGAAACAAAGTTGAACGCATTCGAAAATAGATGTCTAAGGAAAATACTTGGTATAGCATGGAACGAATTCAAAACAAACGAGGAAATTAGAGAAATCGCCAATCAACCACTAATATCTTCAGTAATAAAGAAAAGACGATGGTCATACGTTGGACATGTGATGAGAAGAGATAATAACCGAATAGCAAAGCAAGCCCTCATATGGGAAACAACAGGTAAAAGAAAAAGAGGAAGACCCAGGGAGACACTGAGAAGAACATTGATGAGAGAGGCAAGAGCAGTAGGAATCGGCTCCCTCAATGAGATAGAACTGCTTGCACAGAACAGAGACAGATGGCGAGATTTGATAAAATATCTTTAAAAAAAAACTGCTAGAACAAAAAATTCATATAGGAGAAGGTGTATCTTGGTCTACGCCCTATGAGCCGGTTACGGCTCGAAAGGTCAATAGATAGATAGAAATAAATGCTAGCTGCATGCAAGTAACTATACTATAATGCTGGTAAGAAAATGGAAAGGTACAAGACTTTAATTGCTGTCTCAGCATGCAGGTTTTACCCATTGGTGTTCAGCCACCTATCCAGAAGTGGTTCGGAGACTCCTGTCTAATGTCCCCTCAAGCACCATCACTTCTCACCTTCCCAGAGTGCTACACTAGTACCCATTTCTGCCAGGTGTTGGTTCGACCGTGGGGGTATTATATCCAACCACCGTGGTTTGGCAACCACGAGTGCAATTCACACTGCTTCCAGCGGGAATCAAATACGGGTTGTCCTGTGATACATTTCTTATTTATTGACAAAGTAATAGACTAGTTAGTTTCGATGACCATTGGCGATATGTAACTCATAACTAAATGAAAGGCAACAAATATGACAGTAAAATTACCATCTCCTGCTAATTCTCACAAAATATTGAACATTCCTCCTTAATTTCTGACAGACGCAAGTATGGAAACCAAGAATGTTATCCCCATTTGGAATATAAAACTGGAACCAGATTATGAAGTAAGTAGATTGGTTAGTTTTAAAAGTACTAATTTAGTTACAAATGTACTTAACTAAACAGACATAAATCAGGTAGTATTAACTTTCTATAATTGATTGTTATATTCTCAACAGGTTGGTATTTATTCTAATCCATTATTTTTTAAGTCATGTTGAGTGAATTTAATTTTGTTATCAGCACATAGACATGAGAGATAAGTGGCCTTTGCCTCATACTAGCTCTGGTTCTAGAAATTGGCGAGATTTGATAAAATATCTTTAAAAGAATTGAAAACTGCTAGAATAAAAATTTAGATAAGAGAAGGAGTATCTTTGTCTACACCCTATCATCTATGGGCCAGCTATGGCTCGAAAGGTCAATAGATAGATAGATAGGATTGATTGTGGTGCTTGTTTTCTATGTGACATTTTGTTCTTATTCTCATGAACTCAAACAGATTTGTCAGAAAAATATAGAAAAAGATGATGCTCACTTGACTTGTAGTAAATCAATTATTGGCTGATATATTATGTGACAAAAAAAGTCCACAACAAAATCTCTGCCACAATAATCACTTTATGTCCATATTTGACATGATAAGACCCAGGCTTAGCCATTGTCATGTATCCTTACTTTCACTATTCTCTACCAGGTTGTCTTTTATCTGTCTCTAGCTTGAGCTTTCATCTTGGCTTCCATAGAATGACAGATCTTGTGATTGTTTCTTTATTCCTCCAGACTATATCACCTATTATGTTGTATGCTGCTAACAACAAATACTTATTTCACGATCAAAATATTCACGTTACATGAAATCATCATCATCAAGTACCGGGCCTGCTGGCGTAGGTGATCATGTCTCTCCACAACTTTCAATCATGACAGTTATTTATCATTTCTGTTGTTGACCTTCTACCAAGCCATTCTCTTAAGCTGTCTGCTATCTTTTCTATTTGTGTCTCTCTATTTCTTCGTCCCTCAAACTTCCCAGTTGTTACAATATATTCCAGCTGTTCCCTTCTCATTCTATCTTTATCTATTGTCCTTTCGAGCCGAAGACGGCACATAGGGCAGAACCACAATCTCAAAAACAAAAACCTTGCATGCCAAAATGGCACATATTGCAGAGATCACTGCTTCTAAAATCTGTGGAGCTGTTTCCATAACAATACTTTTTACAATGACAGCTTGTCAAGCCATCGATTAACCTCCTTAGTCGCCTCTTACGACATGTCTGGAAGGTCACAGTGTCACTATTCTTTACCTCCCTCATAATGAGGCCCCGGTAACACACAGGAACATTACATGATAAAAAAAATGATGATTGTTTCTTCTTAATATTGAAAATTAGCTCACTTTTTGATTTGACCTCTTTCAGAACGTTTTTATTACTCTTCTTAGCTGTCCATGGTATTGTCAACATTCTTCTGTAAAACCTTATTTCTACAGAATCCAGTGATTTTCTTGTATGTTGTCCTATTGTCATAGATTCACATCCATATGTTAAGAATTAAATCATTATGCACATAGTAAATTATTTTGTTTCTTTTCTGACATGGCTTGCATTAAAATGAAATATCATTTTAAGCAGGTTTGCATTAATCCCACAGACTAACAAATTTAACATTTCTTCTAAACATTAAGAGGAGATACAAGTTCATGGACTAGACACAAAATTGTTTAATCAATAATAAGAAATAATTTAAAAGTTCAGATGTGTTGGTATGTAGAAATTAGATATAACTTATTCATTATATCTTCCATTTGTCTTGTTATTCCAATATTTCAACATGTTAAAATGGGACCTTACTTTTCCTTTCTCAGATTGTCAGAATATGGAAACCCAGAACCTGCTACCTGTTGAGAATATAAAACAGGAGATGGATTATAAAGTGAATACCTTGGTTTGTATTAAGGCCTTTTAGTAATATTTTTCTGCAAACCACATTTTAGAAGTGGATATCGTTTCCACAAATTTGGCTCATTCATTATTAGGATTTTACTCTCAAGTTTCTAACTTTGGAGTTGAAATAAAATTCCTTGGTATTTATTCTAATCCATTATTTTTCAAGTCATGTTGAGTGAAGTTAATTTTAGCTATCAGCACATAGACATGGGAGATATGTAGCCATTGTCTTGTACTAGCTCTGGTTCTAGAAATAGCTGATGTGTTTTCAAAAAGTAGATCTAAAATAAGGTTAATAAAAATAAAGATGACCTCCATATCATTGAGTAACTAATTATTTTGATAATCTCTCCCCCCTCTCTCTCTCTTCTCCCCCCCCCCAGTATGGTGAGTTAATATTGAAGTAATGAAGGTGAATATGTGCAACTCAAAATTATTACGTGACATCAAAGTTTGAAAAACATGATTAAAAGTATTTGTGAGCATAGCCATTCAAATATTTACTATTTTTGTATAAATATTGATATATTTTACAACAAATACCATTTCTTGTGTTACTGACATGCATAAACCAGTACACACCACATTCAGTGTAGATTTTGTTTATTTCAATTAAATTTTTTCTTCAAGTTTATTTTATAATTCTTGCACTTTTCATTAAAAAACAAGACATTAGTGTATACTTTTTGTTTGCTTCGTTTTGCATTCACCAGCTCTATATTTCCGGCAAAGTCCCGTGGGACTGAATTTTGCATGAATATGATTTTTTTCTTATTTTTACACACTGGCAGCCGTAAAGTAATTGTAAATCTGTAGGATTTTCTGCTAGTAATACAGTAACATCATCATATATTAGGTTATTGATTATCTTTCCATTAATGTTACGGCCTGGCATCTCTGAGATGTTTTTACAGATTTGCTCAGTGTATAGATTGAACAATCTTGGTGATAGGATGCATCCCTATCTTACTCCTCTTTTTATATCAATGGGTGTAGAGTTCTTATATTTTATTGCTGTTTGCTCTAAGTATAAATTACATATTAGTTTATGTCTGTGTCATGTAGATGTATATCTTTTAGGCATTCAATAATTTGTTTATGGTGGATTCTATAAGGAGCTTTGGCGTAGTCTATAAAGCAGGCTTATATTGGTTTGTTTACCTCTGTGTACTTTTTTATTAATGTCCTCATGCAGAATATGGTTTTTTTGTCCCACTCTTTTTTTCTAAATTCAAATTTCTGCTCCTCTAATTTAATACTGATTTTATTCTGAATCCTTTCTTGTATTACTTTTAGCAAGATTTTTGTAACATGGCTCATTAGGCTTATTGTTCTAAAGTCACTGCATTCAACTGTACCATTCCTTTTCATCAGAGTGCCATCTCCGCAATGAAGGTTGGCTACCATGGAGCGCCATTCTGCTCTGTCTCTTGCTTTGGTGGTGCAGGTTGTCATAGGCTGATTTGTTCATCTTTTGATGTTACTGGTCCATGTTAGTCTTGGTCTGCTTCTTTTACCTTGTATTTTCCCCTCCAGGATTACTTTTAGTAGGCTGTTGTGTCTTTTAACATGGCTCAAAATTCGCATTTGTCTTGTTTGAACTGTGTTTAGTAGTTCTCTTTTCATTTTTAGTTGTTTTAAGACTTTGTTGTTTGTTTCCTTTTCCTTCCATCCAATTCTACCTATTCTTCTATATATCCACATTTTAAAGACTTCAATTTTCTCTTCTTCTGTTTTCTTGTCTAATGTCCATGTTTCTACACCATATAGGAGTGTTGAAGACATAACATTTTGCTATTCTTAGTTTTAGCCCTGGTGTTATTTGTTTTGATGTTAGTATGTTCTTCATGACATTAAAATTACTTTTTGCCATTCCTATTCTTTTGTTTATTTCAGTTGTACATTTTCCATCACTGGTTATAGTATGTCCAAGGTAGTTGTAGTTCTGAACTGTCTCCAGGTCTATTCCATCAATTTTGATATCCACTTGTGGGTTTTGAGTATTACCTTTGTTTATGATCATAGTTTTAGTCTTTTTGATATTCATATCTAATCCATATTTTTTGCTTGTCATGTTTATTTCATTAAGTAATTGTTGTAGATCTTTAGGATTTTCTGCTAGTAGTACAGTATCATCAGCATATCTTAGGTTATTGATTAAACTTTCCATTAATTTGTGGGCCTAGGATCTCTGTGATGTTTTTACATATTTGCTCAGTGTATAGATTGAACAAGCTTGGTGATAGGATGCATCCCTGTCTTACTCCTCTTTTTATATCAATGGGTGTAGAGTTCTCTTTGTTATATTTTATTATTGCTGTTTGCTCCTAGTGTAGATTACATATTAGTCGTATGTCCATGTCATCTAGATGTATCTCTTTTAGGCATTCTATAAGTAGTTTGTGGTGTACTCTATCAAAAGCTGTGGTGTAGTCTATGAAGCAGGCATATATTAGTTTGTTTACTTCTGTGTACTTTTTGATTAATGTTTTCATGCAGAATATGGCTTCCTTTGTCCCACTATTTTTCCTAAATCCAAATTGCTGCTCATCTAATTCAGTATTGATTTTATTCTGAATCCTTCCTGGTATAACTTTTAGCAAGATTTTTGTAACATGGCTCATTAGGCTTATTGTTCTAAAGTCACTGGATTCAACTGTACCATTCCTTTTAGGCGAAGCAATGAAAGTTGATGTTTTTAGTTCATTTGGTATGTATCCTGTGTGGTATATGTCGTTGCACATGTCTGTAATCACTACAGTGCCAAAAACCTCTAGTGCCTGTATTATCTCTATTTGTATGCTGTCAAGTCCTGCTGGTTTTCCTTTTTTCATTGTATGTATAGTTTTTTCCACTTCAGATTTTAATATTTTATAGCCTGACAAACATTTTATAATTGATTAAACCAAATTATTATGTACCAATATTACAACTTTTACAATTAATCAAATAAAGGCTAAAAACTACTACAATTTGCTGAAAGGAAACTTCAGAACATGTAGAAAATAATATTTGTATGTCCTAAATATTCAGACACTTCAGCATATAAAGAAAATGTTAAGTATCCCATAATGTAAATATTGACATTTTATCTTCTCAGACTGCAGTGAAAAGAGAAAGACAAATTCCATTCCTTCAAGATTTATTGAAACAGGAACTGGATAATGATGTGAGTGTCTTTATTTATTTGTTTACAACAAAATTTGTGCATTTTCTAAAATAAACATTGAACATATAGAATACAGCATGTTTGTGTGTTGTTTCTTAAACTAAAAATTACTGGACTTTAGATTTTGAAAATGTTCTTTGTTTTTCCAATTTTGGTGGAAAGCTAAATATTTGGGACTAAGGGACAAAAAATCTGACTCCACCAGAGATAGATGCTACCTACAGCTTATAGTTGATGGCTTTTGCCAGGGTCGGTGAAGCTAAACTGTCCAGTCCCTACTTTTCGTGGTGCCTCTAGAAATAGACAAACTAGTCCAGTCTAACCAAGCAAATAGGGGATTCCAGAAATTTAAGCTACCCGATACTAGTAAATGCCCATGCTGAAGACTGATGTGTTGGGCCCAAAGGTGCAACTAAAATAAAACACAACACATCTACACACATTAAACATCTTTTTATGGGCAGATGATGAAGTGGAATATCAATTGATGTAGTAATGGGATGAACACAAAACAGAGAAAAATAAGTATAATCAAACAAAATCTCCCTCCACAGTAGGCTCACCTTGTTGTGGCTGGAGGGCTTGTGCGCCTCCGGGATCCAAGGAGCTATGTCAGTGGGAACTTAGCTCCTGGCAGGGTCACCCAAGTTGGACAGGTCCTTGGTGAGGGGCCAGACAAAGGAGCCAGGAGTAGATGGAACCCTTTAAGTGAAGATGCAGAACCCACCAGCGAGTGGTACACGCTTTGGTCTGGACTAATCCATCCCCACTTCATGGGTTAAATGCTTCTCTGTCTTTTCTCCTCTTTCTGTCCTCTATCAAACAGGCAGGTGGTGCTCAAAAGCTCAGAAGGCCAGACCACCTGTGAGAGAAAAAACTCTACACAAAGCTCAGGCAGATGGTTCTCGTAAACCCGGTAGGGCCGACCATCTAAGGGCAGAATCCCCCTACAGAAAAGACAATCTGCTGACTTGCAGAAAGATTGGGGACAATCAAAGGAAAGGGAAAGCAAACCTGAATAAAATGCTGGCAGAAATCGGATGCACTGGGCCATTGGCGCAGAACACAGTGCAACGTTCTAACATGTACTTAGAGTGGATCTAACGGACTTTAATTATGATTTCTCTGTCTGTGGAGTCCCCCCAGGCTGGTGGTCACCCTGACCCATTTTGGAGAGCCAGGAAATGGGACAAAAGGGAAACTACTATTGGTCAGAAAAGCTTCAAGAAACACCTGAAAATAAAACACTGGAATGCAGAGGGCATATACCACAAAAAACAAGCCCTAACAGAGGAGGAGAGAGACGTTGCCTGCATCAAAGAAACTCACCTTAATTCCCAGCATAGATTTATCATTAGGGGCTACCAAACATTTATACAGGACAGGGAAGGTCACAAGGATGGAATCCTTATACTTATTAAAAATACCATCCAGCAAAACAGACAGAAGTAGTCACAAACAGAGAGGCAGAGATCATTGGCACAGACCTATACATCAAACTCCACTAGCACATGGATATTTAACATATACTGTCCTAATGACAAATTGCTGAACCTGGAGTCAATGAAAATAACACCATCACAGTGTCTGGTATTAGGAGACTTTAACAGCCACACAGATACCTACACTGTGCCTATCAACACCCGTGAAAAGAAAGTCAATAATATGATAGAGGAGTTAACAAAGGCAATCATAAGAGCTGCTAAAGAATCAATTCCTAGAGGAGCAAGAAGAAAATACAAGTCTTACTGGAGCAAGGAAATACAAAGACTAGAAGAGGAACTGAACTCTGCCAGAGAACTAGCTGAAACATCACAAAGCACAGAGAGCAACATAGCCTATAAAGCAGCCTCTGCCAAATACAGAAGAGAGGTCAAGATATCAGCAAGACAGGGCTGTAAAGACAAAACAGAGAGCCCAATCTAGACAAAAATGGACAAAAACTCTGGAAACTTGCGAAAGCTCTGAGCGATGAAAACAACTGCTGACCTTCAATAACATTAGCACACAATCAGAACATCCACACAGGCAAAAGGGCAGCAAACATACTGATAGAAACTTACAAAAACATAATTAGAATAAACATTTCAAGACCAACAGAAAGCTGCAAGAAAGGAAAACCGAGATGCAAAACACATGCCTTTAGCACCAGAGGAACACCAGACGACCATCTTTACACCAACAGAACTAGATGTAGCCCTCAATGGATTGAAGTTCAAGAGTTTCTCTGGAAAAGATGGAATCACCAATGAAATGCTCATAAAACTGGAACAGAAAGCCAAGGGTCAGCTTCTAATAATAATAAATGAGAGCTGGAAGAGAGGTCAAATGCCGGCAACCTGGAAAGAAGCCACTATTGTGCCCATCCTCAAATGTGGAAAAGACCCACAGGACCCAAGTAGCTGCAGACCAATTAGCCTACTGAGCTGCCTGAGCAAACTCATGGAAAGGCTGGTCAACAGAAGACTCATGTGGCATTTGGAGACAAAACAAATCATACCAAAACAAAGTGGTTTCCGTCAGCACAGATCAACTGAAGACCTGATCACCTACATCACACAGGAAATAGAAGATACTCTACAAGAAAAGAAACACACACTGACAATGTGGGGTCGACATGGAGAAGGCTTTTGATAGTGTTTGGGAGGCTTAAAGAACAAGCTTCTCAGACTTGGCATCCAAGGCCGTTTATTAAATTGGATATCTCAATGCCTACAAGACAGAATGGCCAACATGGACAACTAATTAAAGAAAGCCAGAATCGAACAAGGTGTCCCACAAGGTGGAGTCCTATCCCCAACGCTCTTTTTAAGTTTTATAAATGACATCATTATGGACATTCCACCCAGAATACACTCAGCAATGTAAGCAGACGACCTGGCAATATGGGCATGTGAAGAATCTATGTCAGTGGCTAGCTCCAGAATGCAAGATGCCCTAGGAAAACTTGAAAAATGGACGAACACCTGGTTACTACCAATTAATGAAAAGAAAAATAAATACACAATTTTCAGCCTATCAAGAAAAACTCTCTGCAAAATTGACGATAAAAGACCATACACTTCCTATTGACCAAAACCCAACATATTTTGGCATCACCATGGATCGCAGAATGACATGGATAAATCAGATAGACAGAGCAAACAAAACAGCCAGAAAACAAAAAGATATTATGAAGATATTGAAAGGAGCGGACTGGGGAGCAGACAGCAATATCTTGAAACGACTATACGTAGGAAGAGTAAGACCAGTCCTAGAGTATGGAGTCACAGCCTGGGCAACAGCTTCTAAATCACAGCTTAGCAAAATTAACAGAACACAAACCAGGCTACCCGTATCATCACTGGTGCTATGAAATCTACACCTATTGAGACTCTAGAAACAGTAACAGGTTTACAACCCTTAGATGACAGATGGAAAACTAAAGCAATGCAACAAGCGGAGAAATATAAAAGGCTCCCTAGCCACCCCATGCACCAAAGAATAACTGGTCTAGGAAATGGAAGACTAAAGAGGAGCAACTTTGCTGCAATCTCTAAAGAACTGGCAACTAGTGACCCAGTAATGTTCCAAACAATGCCGAAACCCATAAGCCCAACTGAATTGATTTCTCATGGGAAGCACAACATACCAGAACTTAAGAAAGAGATAATAGGAATCATGAAAAACGGCACCCAAACAGACATAAAGAGAAAACACATAGCAGAAAAACACTCAAATGACAACTACCCACAGGACTCCTTGTCACACATATACACAGATGGCTCTGCTACAAATGCCACCACAAATGGAGGAGGAGGTGTGTTATTGAGGCTGAATAACCTGGAAGAGATCACCAAGTCAATAACTACTGGGAAATTCTCAAACAACTATAAAGCAGAAACTGAAGCCCTCAAAGATGCTGCAAAATTGGCTATCCAACACACAAAAATAACATGCACAAGAAATTGGTGATACTGACTGATGCACTGTCAGTCCTAACAGCTCTAAAAACCTTCAAGAACAGTGAGTTAGATGACTTGAGAACAACCCTAGACCAACTATGCAATAACTTCCAGAAGTGGTCATCCAGGGATACCATCACACTGTAATATACACAGAAACGAATGCACAGACAAATTAGCTAGAGAGGGTGGGAGCCTACCACAAGAATATACTACGATGAAGCCAAATCTATCATCAAAGGCCAGTATCATGAAAAATGGAAACAAGAATACCCAAAGAATAATGAGAGGGATGGATACCTCCAACTATCAAGGGGGATCAAGTCATCTTACTTCGCCTTCACACTGGCCACAACAAAATGAGAAACCACATGCTCAACAAACTCAAAATAGAAACTACCAGCCAATGTACACTGGATAATATGACAACAAAACATATTCTACAGTATTGGCCCCAGTACACAGTCCTGAGAAGGACAATGTGGTCCACACCCACCTCGCTGGAAGAGAAACTATACGGGGCAACCGAATCACTTAAACAGACAGCTGCCTTCTTAAGAGAATCCGGACTCCTAGTCCGAATGAGCCATGATCGCAGAAGAAGAAACAAAATCTCAGGAAATAGAATTTTAAATCAAGAGTTATGTCCCACTTCAACATTTAATTCAGCCTTGATTTACTTCACATTATAATCTCTTTCTGCTCTCAGGTAGGTCAAAGTGAGGGCCTCAATCAAGACTCTAGCCCCCAGGTTTGGATATCTGACATCAAGCCCAAACACATGCCAGAAAGGGAGATGGTCTTTCCATCACCTGTTAATGAGGCATTAAGTGATAGTGTGTTGAGTGTAACTGAAATAGCACATCATAGAACACATACAGTAGAGAAGCTACACAAATGTGGTGTTAGTGATACAGATTTGGATAACAATGGTTGTTCAATAAAAAACAACAGAAGATGCATAGAAGAGAAGCCCTATAAGTGTGATACTTGTGGTGCAAGTTTTACTCAAGTTGGAAATCTTATTATACATATAAGAACACATACAGGAGAGAAGCCTTACAAATGTGATGTGTGTGGTGCTAGTTTTTCTCGGAGTGGACATCTTAAAACTCACAAGCAAACACATACAGGAGAGAAGCCTTACAAATGTGATGTGTGTGGTGCTAGTTTTTCTCGGAGTGGACATCTTAAAACTCACAAGCAAACACATACAGGAGAGAAGCCTTACAAATGTGATGTGTGTGGTGCTAGTTTTTCTCGGAGTGAACATCTTAAAACTCACAAGCAAACACATACAGGAGAGAAGCCTTACAAATGTGATGTGTGTGGTGCTAGTTTTTCTCGGAGTGGACATCTTAAAACTCACAAGCAAACACATACAGGAGAGAAGCCTTACAAATGTGATGTGTGTGGTGCTAGTTTTTCTCGGAGTGAACATCTTAAAACTCACAAGCAAACACATACAGGAGAGAAGCCTTACAAATGTGATGTGTGTGGTGCTAGTTTTTCTCAGAGTGGACATCTTAAAACTCACAAGCAAACACATACAGGAGAGAAGCCTTATAAATGTGATGTGTGTGGTGCTAGTTTTTCTCGGAGTGGACATCTTAAAACTCACAAGCAAACACATACAGGAGAGAAGCCTTACAAATGTGATGTGTGTGGTGCTAGTTTTTCTCGGAGTGGACATCTTAAAAGGCACAAGAGAACACATACAGGAGAGAAGCCTTACAAATGTGATGTTTGTGGTGCAGATTTTACAGAGAATGGCAGTCTATTAAAGCACAAGAGAACACATACAGGAGAGAAGCCTTACAAATGTGATATTTGTGGTGCAGATTTTACTGAGAGTGGACATCTTAAAAGGCACAAGAGAACACACACAAGAGAGAAGCCTTACAATTGCAATGTGTGTGGTGCAGATTTTGCTGAGAATCACAGTCTATTGAAACACAAGCTAACACATATGGAAGAAGTCAACTTATAATCTATTAAATCTATCTCCATCACTTAGTTTTATCATTGTGTTCATCTTCTCTTGAATTCAAATACAGAATAAATGATATCCACCCTTGTAATACTTCCATTGTTACTTTTGATCAATCAGTTTCTGTGGTTAATGCTGACTATGAAATTGGTGTACAGACTTCTTTTATGATTGTGACTGTTTTGTTAGGAATCACATAAAGTCTCATTATTATTCTCAATAGCTATCTCTTTATGTTACAAAAAACCTTTTCTGATTCATTACAATTGAATATAAATTTCTCTCTACCTTTTGAATGCTGTTCACATCTGGTGAGTTTTTTTAGGTTAGTCTTTAATGTTCCACATCTTTATATCTGTGTTACTACTGTTAGTGGCTGTATTTTTATTTTGCATTCAAATATCTTGCCTGTGGCATGCTTCCCACTGAATAGAAATTGTAATATTGTTCCTGTTGTAAAAGCCAAAGTATGTTTTGCATTGACGTTTTCATAATTTGATATTTATTTTAATGATCTTTTGTAAAAAGTGGTGCCATATAGAATGAGATTTCATAAAAATGAATAAATAAATGGAGGTATGTTATACTTATTCATCCATAACTTTCAATAGCCTTCACCTTATTGATGTGATCCACTGGCTTGTCTGATGTGCTTGGGTGGAAGCTTCATTTCCTTTGGTCGTTCGTGTCTTGTGGTTACTTTGCGTTGTGTTTCTTAATACCCATGACTGGAGCTAGGTGGTCGTTTGGATCCAGCCTTATATTAACATCTACTGCTGAGCTAAGACAAACAACAAGCCTTAGTTGTACAACTTCAACATGCTTTATTTACATACTTCATTATATATACAAATCTTAAACATTTCGAGCCGGGGAGGTGTGGATAACCGCTCCACTTCTCACAGTGGTACTAAGAAGGTTCTGATACACTCCTCCTATTATACTTCTCTTGTAACATGGAGAATTCTCCATTCACATCAGCATATTAAATCCAGTTTCATAAGAATACTACTTCATATAACTTTGCTTAGAAGCATAACATGTTATCGTGTGCATAATATACTATGTCCTAATTCATAAGCTCTCTAATGACACACTTCATAGAATGATATCATGTCCTCATTCACAGAACAGATCACATCTTTATTCTACAGACTGATTTTACACTGTTGATTTGGTATATGGGTCTCTACTCATTATTTGATTAATTGAGCTTTCTGCTCATGTTTGGGCTCAGACTTAACACCTTTCTGGCATTGGCCAGGCTTTCTCCCTTAGAATACGGTTGATTTTGTGTTAATATGAATGAACTAACACTGTTGGTTTAGTCTGTACACATTATTGTGTACTTGAGCATTCCACTCATATACAGGCTCAAACTTAATGCCCTACTGGCATTGGCCAGGCCCTTCTCACTTCGACTACTGGTGATCTTGTCTGTCTTTATCTGTGTGCTTGTTTAAATACTCCTTACCTCAACCAATCAGATTTTGCCCTGTTACTTTACTCTTTTATCTTAGTCTTTTTTTTTTGGCAAAACCTCCATTCTCCTTTAATTCTGTCAACCCCTCGAAGCTTCCAGAACATTCTATATTATTTGCGACATTGGCTCCTTTCTATTTGTTTATATATTTTAAACTCAATCTGTCACGTATCACTCATTTAACTGTGCCGTCAAGTCCATTCCCATCCTTGACTCAAGCTTAAAGGTTGTTTAAAGTACAGATGTAGCTGCTTTGAGGTGTGACCACAATAATAATGGAAGGGGTAGTCCATATTGATCATTGTACAGGTCAATCTTCCTTGACTGATCAGCAATCAGTACATCAATGATGGTCCATGATAACAAACTGAGGCTTTTCACAACTCTCTACAACAACATATGTGGAAAGTATAAGATAAGATCTTGTGAGCTAAGATTGTTCACACCAGCCATCTCTAAACCCACACACTATCACAGAAGGATGACAGTGTTACTTCCATCAACACAGATGAACTATCAACAAATGGCTTTAGGTTGAAATGTTGATGTGGCCTGCTAGTGAGCTTGTGTCAAACTGCTGGACACTGTTTTTAATTGTTTGTTGGTAATCAGTTTTATATCACTCGGTGAATACCACTTGGTTGGTCTCTTGTTTTTAATTGTTTGTTGGTAATCAGTTTTATATCACTCAGTGAATACCACTTGGTTGGTCTCTTCTTTTTAATTGTTTGTTGGTAATCAGTTTTATATCACTCGGTGAATACCACTTGGTTGGTCTCTGACTCATGATTTACAGGCTAGGAAATACAGATGGACACATTGAGAATATAATCTTTTCTAGTGTGTGATATAGATGTGTGTTTTGTTACCAATAGCAGTTTAGTGACTGTGGATATGGAATAGTTTCTATATCTTTTAATATATCAAACATGTTGGCTGTCACAAGTGATGTAGAGTAAGTAACATTAAAGGAGATTCTTGCGTTTGTTCTACTCTTTAATATATCAAACATGTTGGCTGTCACAAGTGATGTAGAGCATGTAACATTAAAGGAGATTCTTGCGTTTGTTCTACTCTTTAATATATCAAACATGTTGGCTGTCACAAGTGATGTAGAGCAAGTAACATTAAAGGAGATTCTTGCGTTTGTTCTACTCTTTAATATATCAAACATGTTGGCTGTCACAAGTGATGTAGAGCAAGTAACATTAAAGGAGATTCTTGCGTTTGTTCTACTCTTTAAATTGTATCCTTCTTCTTCAGTGTTCAAGTCTTGTTTTAATACAAACCTGACTCTTTGTCCTGTTTCATGATGGAGGGGTAGGGACAGCATCATGACACATGGTGACCTGGTCGCTTAATTAGTTCTCGTTTATGCTTGTGTCCTGGTTTTTCCCCTAAATCTGCACAGTGGCTGACACACTCAGTTCTTGACAGGCTGAATCTAGGTTTGACGCAAGAGTTTTTCTTCTCATAGAGTGAATGTCATCCAGAGCTGTTGGGTCCACCCTGTCCCTGGTTTCTGTCTGGGTGTTCTCCTATAGACCTTTCCTTCTCATAGAGTGAATGTCATCCAGAGCTGTTGGGTCCACCCTGTCCCTGGTTTCTTTCTGGGTGTTCTCCTATAGACCTTTCCTTCTCATAGAGTGAATGTCATCCAGAGCTGTTGGGTCCACCCTGCCCCTGGTTTCTGTCTGGGTGTTCTCCTATAGACCTTTCCTTCTCCCGATGGTTGTTGCTAGTCAGCAGTGGTTTGTTTTCAGAGGTGTCCTTCGCCATAGATTGAGCTTTGAATGCTGCTCTTATTTGCATGGTCTGTGCCGTCGTTGGACATATGGAGCGTTTTTTAGTTGGTTCAACAGTTTCATCTGTTGTATCCACCCTGTCCTGGCAGGAGAGGCCTTCCATCTTGTCTTTGGTTCATGAGGTCAGATCTGAAGTCCCGTTTCCATGATGAAGCTCACAGTTCTCTCCAGGTCGTGATGGCTTCCCTATAGTTTCTGCCTTACGTCCTTAGTAATTTTGTTTCCATTTGTCTACCTCTCTGTATGAATGTTTGTTGACCATTTGTTTCCTTTTTGTATCCATGTGTCTACCTTTCTTTCTGAATGTATGTTGACTGTTTTCTTTTTGTTACCAGGTGTTTATTTTTCTGTTTGAATGTATGTTGACTGTTTGTTTTCTTGTTGTGTCCATGTGTCTACCCGTCTGTTTGAATTCATGTTCAGGTTTAGCTTCTTCTACTTGTCAATTATGTTCTAGAGTCAACACAAATCCATTTTCAGTCGTGAGTGCGGGTGATCACAAGAAATAGGGAAAGTAGGTGAAAACGTGAGTCTCGGGATAGGTGAGAAGGTAGCCGTAAGTGTGGAGTCCACGAGAAATTAGGAAAGTATGTGAAGTGTGAGTGTCGAGATTAGTTAGACAAGTAAACAGAGACGTGGGTTGAGTTGATTGGAGGAAATCGGAGGAAGTAGTTTTTGATTGGACGATAGGAGTATTTGAAGACGAGACTAAAGAAACAGTAGCTTTTGGTAGAGAGAGAAGTCACACACATGGGACTAGGAAGGAGCGACGAAAGCTCAAGCTAGCAAGTAGTGCTTAAGAGACTTGTCTAAGTTCGACGAGAACTAGAGTCGAGCGACATAAGTAGATAGATTAGAGTGAATTAGGTATTAGGGAATTGTTCAATGGGGAACAGTTCCCAACAAACCAGAGGTTAGGAGTTTTAAGTTTTGTGAGAGCCTAGGGATCAGTGGCGAGTAATATTGCTACTGAGAAGTGTGACTGACCCTGCGGGAGAGAACTGTTGGTCATGTAGTTACATGTACATATGTTGTAACTAGGCGCCACTTGTTAAATCAGATGAATAAAGACTTGGGTGTTCACCTCAACATAGTGCAGTGTTGTGTTTCAACCAGTCAGCTGATCACGTCAGGCGGAGTAAGAACAAACTAAAGAGAAGTACTAGAATTAACCATAGGATACGGGTGTAGATGTGCGAATTTCCCAGGCCAGCGGTCCGAGCCAGACTGAGTATATAAGGGTCACGAGAACAACGTCGCCGGCGACGTGTGTGTGGGAGTCGCCATTCATTCACTTGAACTACGAGAGGTAGTGGGAGCCGCGATAGCTCAGTGGTTAGTGAACTGGACTACCACGGACAAGGGGTAGGGTTCGATCCCAACCGACGGCTTCCGGGTTCACCCAGCCTTAAATGGGTACCGGATTTTTTTCTGGGAAAGTAAAGCAGCACGGGCGTAATACTGACCACTTTACCCCAAAAATCATGTTGGGGGGGGGGGGGTTTAAAGAGAAGAGCTTCTTTTTTCCTTCCTCAATCACCTTTCAGCGTCGAGACGAGATATAATTTGCAGTCTTTTGCCATTCTGTATGTTTGTGTGTATACGCTAACATGTTAACAAACAAGTGTATATATATATATATATCGTCTGGACAAAAGTGGTGATAACTCACCAATGATTTGACAAGACTAGACTTCCTGTGTATTTAAATTCCTATACTTATTTTAGTTGTCTGCCTTCTATTATTGTTATGTTGATGTTCTGTTCCTCTTTTGCAATATTCATGACTTATGTTTTGTTGATTTTCATGTTGTATTTAATGCCTGTGCTGTTGAGTCTATTTAAGTGTACTTGTAGGTCTTCTATTTTTCAATGCATTAGTGTCTGATCGTCCGCAAATAGAAGCTTCTTTATCTCCTCTGCCTCTAATGAGTTGGCTGACTTGCATGTATAGTCCATGTATGTAATAAACATTAGGGGGAATGTACGCAGCCCTGTCTTACACCTGGTCTAACTTCCAAGTGGTTTGTGTGGCCTGCTACTGGTCTGATTGTGCAGCTGCTGTTGATGTCTATCTATCTATTGTCCTTTCGAGCCGAAGACGGCGGCACATAGGGCAGAACCACAATCTCAAAAACAGAAACTTTGTGTGCCAAAATGGCACATATTGCAGAAATCACTGCTTCTAAAATCTATGGCTCTATTTCCATAACAATACTTTTTTGGTCTCAGCCTTTTTCCTACAATTTTTTGTGTATAACTTTCCTACATGGCTGATGAGAAGTCATATGTCTCTATATTGATTGCAGTCTCTTTTGCTAAATTTATTTTTTCCATATTGGTATGATGACAGAAGAGGCCAACACAAAAAGGGAGCTCTTAAAAAACATCAGAAAGAAGCAATCAACATTTTTTGGGCACATCATGAGAAGAGGAAAGTTGGAATACTTGGTTACAACTGGCAAAATAAAAGGAAAGAGAGATCGCGGACGACAAAGAGAGAAAATACTGGATAGCTTGGTGTCATGGCATGGAAAACAGTCAACAACAGAATTGATACGATGCACTGTGGATAGAAGATTGTGGAGGGACATGATCGCCTATGCCAACCGGCAGGGTACATGATGATGACAGAGCTAATGACGCAAACTTTTCCTTTCTTTCCCCCCCCCCCTCCCCCCCCCCCGCCTTTTTATATGCTGGAATGCCAGTGTAGAAGGAATGAAGAAGTCTACTTCACGCGGATTAAGTAGAGTATATCAATAATAAAGGGTTAACAAGAATACATGTACTTAGACTTCTGTTTCAAAATGGTGGAATAAATATATACTTAGACTTCCGTTTCAAAATGGTGGAACGTTCTCTCGATCGCTGCAGAAAAATGCATCTGTGGTTTGATTAATTTCGGCTCTCTGATGCAATTTTCTGTGTTGAAATCAAAATGATGTTCTACTTAGCAAATCTGCGTCGATGAAGTGGACAAATCTGCGCTGCCGAGTACACAGCAATGTTCCTTTTTGACAAGTCAAGTATTGTAAAAGCGACCTTCACCATCTAGTGTTGACATGCGGTTTACGTCACATTGAGTGCTGTTCAATGGCAGACGTTGGAATTGTTTGACGCAGGTTATTTACATAGAGTGAATGTCATCCAGAGCTGTTGGGTCCACCCTGTCCCTGGTTTCTGTCTGGGTGTTCTCCTATAGACCTTTCCTTCTCATAGAGTGAATGTCATCCAGAGCTGTTGGGTCCACCCTGCCCCTGGTTTCTGTCTGGGTGTTCTCCTATAGACCTTTCCTTCTCATAGAGTGAATGTCATCCAGACCTGTTGGGTCCACCCTGCCCCTGGTTTCTGTCTGGGTGTTCTCCTATAGACCTTTCCTTCTCCCGATGGTTGTTGCTAGTCAGCAGTGGTTTGTTTTCAGAGGTGTCCTTCGCCATAGATTGAGCTTTGAATGCTGCTCTTATTTGCATGGTCTGTGCCGTCGTTGGACATATGGAGCGTTTTTTAGTTGGTTCAACAGTTTCATCTGTTGTATCCACCCTGTCCTGGCAGGAGAGGCCTTCCATCTTGTCTTTGGTTCATGAGGTCAGATCTGAAGTCCCGTTTCCATGATGAAGCTCACAGTTCTCTCCAGGTCGTGATGGCTTCCCTATAGTTTCTGCCTTACGTCCTTAGTAATTTTGTTTCCATTTGTCTACCTCTCTGTATGAATGTTTGTTGACCATTTGTTTCCTTTTTGTATCCATGTGTCTACCTTTCTTTCTGAATGTATGTTGACTGTTTTCTTTTTGTTACCAGGTGTTTATTTTTCTGTTTTAATGTATGTTGACTGTTTATTTTCTTGTTGTGTCCATGTGTCTACCCGTCTGTTTGAATACATGTTCAGGTTTAGCTTCTTCTACTTGTCAATTATGTTCTAGAGTCAACACAAATCCATTTTTAGTCGTGAGTGCGGGTGATCACGAGAAATAGGGAAAGTAGGTGAAAACGTGAGTCTCGGGATAGGTGAGAAGGTGGAGTAAGTGTGGAGTCCACGAGAAATTAGGAAAGTATGTGAAGTGTGAGTGTCGAGATTAGTTAGACAAGTAAACAGAGACGTGGGTTGAGTTGATCGGAGGAAGTAGTTTTTGATTGGACGATAGGAGTATTTGAAGACGAGACTAAAGAAACAGTAGCTTTTGGTAGAGAGAGAAGTCACACACATGGGACTAGGAAGGAGCGACGATAGCTCAAGCTAACAAGTAGTGCTTAAGAGACTTGGCTAAGTTCGACGAGAACTAGAGTCGAGCGACATAAGTAGATAGATTAGAGTGAATTAGGTATTAGGGAATTGTTCAATGGGGAACAGTTCCCAACAAACCAGAGGTTAGGAGTTTTAAGTTTTGTGAGAGCCTAGGGATCAGTGGCGAGTAATATTGCTACTGAGAAGTGTGACTGACCCTGCGGGAGAGAACTGTTGGTCATCTAGTTACATGTACATATGTTGTAACTAGGCGCCACTTGTTAAATCAGATGAATAAAGACTTGGGTGTTCACCTCAACATAGTGCAGTGTTGTGTTTCAACCAGTCAGCTGATCACGTCAGGCGGAGTAAGAACAAACTAAAGGGAAGTACTAGAATTAACCATAGGATACGGGTGCGAATTTCCCAGGCCAGCGGTCCGAGCCAGACTGAGCATACAAGAGTCACGAGAACAACGTCGCCGGCGACGTGTGTGTGGGAGTCGCCATTCATTCACTTGAACTACGAGAGGTGGTGGAAGCCGTGATAGCTCAGTGGTTAGTGAACTGGACTACCACGGACAAGGGGTAGGGTTCGATCCCAACCGACGGCTTCCGGGTTCACCCAGCCTTAAATGGGTACCGGATTTTTTTCTGGGAAAGTAAAGCAGCATGGCCGTAATACTGACCACATTACCCCAAAAAATCATGTTTTGGGGTGGGGGGGGGGGTTTAAAGAGAAGAGCTTCTTTTTTCCTTCCTCAATCACCTTTCAGCGTCGAGACGAGATATAATTTGCAGTCTTTTGCCATTCTGTATGTTTGTGTGTATACGCTAACATGTTAACAACCATATATATATATATATATATATATATATCGTCTGGACAAAAGTGGTGATAACTCACCAATGATTTGACAAGACTAGACTTCCTATGTATTTAAATTCCTCTACTTATTTTAGTTGTCTGCCTTCTATTATTGTTATGTTGATGTTCTGTTCCTCTTTTGCAATATTCATGTCTTATGTTTTGTTGATTTTCATGTTGTATTTTATGCCTGTGCTGTTGAGTCTATTTAAGTGTACTTGTAGGTCTTCTATTTTTCAATGCATTAGTGTCTGATCGTCCGCAAATAGAAGCTTATTTATCTCCTCTGCCTCTAATGAGTTGGCTGACTTGCATGTATAGTCCATGTATGTAATAAACATTAGGGGGAATGTACGCAGCCCTGTCTTACACCTGGTCTAACTTCCAAGTGGTTTGTGTGGCCTGCTACTGGTCTGATTGTGCAGCTGCTGTTGATGTCTATCTATCTATTGTCCTTTCGAGCCGAAGACGGCACATAGGGCAGAACCACAATCTCAAAAACAGAAAAATTTGCGTGCCAAAATGGCACATATTGCAGAAATCACTGCTTCTAAAATATATGGCTCTATTTCCATAACAATACTTTTTTGGTCTCAGCCTTTTTCCTACAATTTTTTGTGTATAACTTTCCTACATGGCTGATGAGAAGTCATATGTCTCTATATTGATTGCAGTCTCTTTTGCTAAATTTATTTTTTTCCATATTGGTATGATGACAGAAGAGGCCAACACAAAAAAGGAGCTCTTAAAAAACATCAGAAAGAAGCAATCAACATTTTTTGGACACATTATGAGAAGAGGAAAGTTGGAATACTTGGTTACAACTGGCAAAATAAAAGGAAAGAGAGATCGCGGACGACAAAGAGAGAAAATACTGGATAGCTTGGTGTCATGGCATGGAAAACAGTCAACAACAGAACTGATACGATGCACTGTGGATAGAAGATTGTGGAGGGACATGATCGCCTACGCCAACCGGCAGGGTACATGATGATGATGATGACAGAGCTAATGACGCAAACTTTTCCTTACTTTCTCTCCCCCCCCTCCCCCCGCCTTTTTATATGCTGGAATGCCAGTGTAGAAGGAATGAAGAAGTCTACTTCACGCGAATTAAGTAGAGTATATCAATAATAAAGGGTTAACAAGAATAAATGTACTTAGACTTCTGTTTCAAAATGGTGGAATAAATATATACTTAGACTTCCGTTTCAAAATGGTGGAACGTTTCACGTTCTCTCGATCGCTGCAGAAAAATGCATCTGTGGTTTGATTAATTTCGGCTCTCTGATGCAATTTTCTGTGTTGAAATCAAAATGATGTTCTACTTAGCAAATCTGCGTCGATGAAGTGGACAAATCTGCGCTGCCGAGTACACAGCAATGTTCCTTTTTGACAAGTCAAGTATTGTAAAAGCGACCTTCACCATCTAGTGTTGACATGCGGTTTACGTCACATTGAGTGCTGTTCAATGGCCGACGTTGGAATTGTTTGACGCAGGTTATTTACATGCTGAAACGCATTAATGTGGACTGCTCCGTCAAGTCGACCGAAGATTTTCCTCTTTGGGAATTTGCACCGTGTTTCGTTCGTTGTACGCTAACCGCACGGTCTGTTGTTTGATGTGTGACGGGGATAATTCGACAACTAACTGTGTATTTATATGTTCGGTTGGAGTCAAGAACGATATCCTAACATCATCAAGCGCTATACATTTTTTGTTCTCAATATGGCGATCATCATTTTCGGGAGGACGTGAAATTCCGGTATATGGTGGATATGCGGCAGGAACCATTAAAGGCTATGTCTGAAAAGTGTTCCTTGTTGCAGTTTCCTCATATTCCAAGTCCGGCTTGTTGCAGGAGCGACTGAGTTAAGTGCTCTGTGCACACCATGATCCATTTTGATCATGTTTCGATATTCCAATTGTTTACGATGAATGATGATATCGTATGACAGGGAACAGTTGGCTGTGTTCACTTTCTGTGCGGTTTCGCCTTATGTCTTTTGGCGTGTGCTGAGACTGCTACGATGGGGACTACAGCTACCGTTCTTTGTTTGGGAGATGAGTTAGTAATTCTGATGATTCCACTGGCACGGGCGGTTGAGCAATTATGGATTTTAATTCGTTTGCAGTGATACCGAGGCCTTCCATAACCAATACATGTACTTAATATAAAACAAATATTGGTCATACATTTGCACATTTCAAGTTAGTGTTGCAATTATTTGTTTTGTAAACAAGCGTTCTCCTCTGCCAAGAGAGAAGATGGGAAGACCTCAGAGAACAAATATTGAAATTTGAGCTGAACAAAAGTTTGATTACCTCTGGCTTGTCTGTATTAATTTACGTTGCCAGATTTTTTTATTTACTTTATTCCAAAAAATATAAAAGAAAACAAAAATAGAATAAAAAGTGGGAAACCTACTTTAAAACGCCAGAAAAATGCTCACAGAATTGTGAGAATTTACAATGTGTCACAGCATGTCACTTTTTACACTGCCACCTTCAGTGTAACTTATTGACTGCGTCAATCGATGACGATAAAAGAAACTGTTCGACTATAACATACAAGAAGATAAAGCCCATATATTAAATATCTATCTATCTATTGTCCTTTCGAGCCGAAGACGGCACATAGGGCAGAGCCACAATCTCAAAATCAGAAACCTTGCGTGCCAAAGCGGCACATATTGCAGAGATCACTGCTCTAAAATATATGGCGCTGTTTCCATAACAATACTTTTTACAATGACAGCTTGTCAAGCCATCGATCAACCTCCTTAGTCGCCTCATACGACATGCCTGGAAGGTCACAGTGTCACTATTCTTTACTTCCCTCATAATGAGGCCCCGGTAACACACGGGGGATATTAAATATATAAAACACTAAATACTATGAGGGCCCGCGAGTAGAGCTGCAGAGAACTTGTAAAATAAACATAAAATTATATGAAGTAACTAAACAAATAGAAAGGCAAGACAAAACTACAACGTTTCGGCAAAAGGCACCATCAGGTATAACAACAAACTATAGAAATTAAACAAATAAATCAAAGCCAGAAAATACAACACGAATCTGAAAATGTTATACCTATACGGGACCACCAGTAGAGCTGCAGTCTTCTTCTTCTTCTTTCCTTCTTGATCTGCCTTTAGAGTCGAGGGGAGATATAATTTGCGGTCTTTCGCTCTTCTGTTCGCCTCTGCTGCTGTTTTGTTTCCTAGTGCTTCTAATATTCCATCGATCCATCTTTTTCGTGGTCGACCCTTCGGTCTGGTGTTCTAACAACGTTTGTTGAAGGCTCGTTGTGTTGTGTTTTGATCTTTCTGCTTTCTCACGTGGCCAAACCATTTTATCTGTTGTTTCCTTATATATTCTATGGCAGGGGCTATTGCTAGCTTTTTTCTCAGCTCTTCATTTCTGATCTTATCTCTCAGATTGTTTCCTGTCATTCGTCTCACGCATTTCATCTCTGTAGAGGTTATTTTTCTTATTGTTATTGCATATAGGGTCCAGGTCTGACATTGGTAGCACAACGTTGAGATGAAGATTGTATTGTATAGTGCTCGTTTTGCCTCCAGAGTTATTTCCTTGTTGGATAATAGTGGTTATAACTGTCCAATAATTTGACAAGCTTTGTTGCATCTTGATTCTATCTCTGCTGTTTGAGAATTATCGTTTGTCATTAGACTTCCTAGGTATTTGAATTCCTCTACTTGTTTTAGTTGTCTGCTTTCTATAGTTATGTTGATGTTCTCTTTATTTTTGACGACATTCATGACTTCTGTTTTGTTAATGTTGATTTTCATGTTGTATTTTGTGCCTGAGCTGTTGAGTTTGTTTAAGTGTTCTTGTAGGTCTTCTATTGTTTCATGTATTAGTGTCTGATCATCTGCAAATAAAAGCTCGTTGATCTCCTCTGCCTCTAATGAGTTGGCTGACTTGCATGTATAGTCCATGTATGTAATAAACATTAGGGGGAATGTATGCAGCCCTGTCTTACACCTGGTCTAACTTCCAAGTGGTTTGTGTGGCCTGCTACTGGTCTGATTGTGCAGCTGCTGTTGATGTCTATCTATCTATTGTCCTTTCAAGCCGAAGACGGCACATAGGGCAGAACCACAATCTCAAAAACAGAAAAATTTGCGTGCCAAAATGGCACATATTGCAGAAATCACTGCTTCTAAAATCTATGGCTCTATTTCCATAACAATACTTTTTACAATGACAGCTTTTGATGTAGAGACTTTTAATTAGGTTGGTTAGATATTGACTCACTCCGTATGTTGTTAGTATCTCCTACAGTTGTTCTCTATTTACTCAGTTGAATGCTCTGTCATGGTCAGTTAAAGCTATGTACAAATGTTGATTGTGTTATGTCATTGTTTATGCAAGTTCTTTTAAGGTGAATAGAACGCCAGTACATCCTTCGATTTATTTTTTTCAGAACCCCATTTGATAATCACTCAACTGTAGTTCTATTATTGGTCTCAGCCTTTTTCCTACAATTTTTTGTGTATAACTTTCCTACATAGCTGATGAGAAGTTATATGTCTCTATATTGATTGCAGCCTCTTTTGCTAAATTTCTTTTTTTCCATATTTGTATGATGACAGAGCTTATGACGCAAACTTTTCCTTTCTTTCTCCTCCCCCCCCCCCCCGCCTTTTTATATGCTGGAATGCCAGTGTAGAAGGAATGAAGAAGTCTACTTCACGCGGATTAAGTAGAGTATATCAATAATAAAGGGTTAACAAGAATAAATGTACTTAGAAATGTACTTCAGTTTCAAAATGGTGGAATAAATATATACTTAGATTTCCGTTTCAAAATGATGGAACCTTTCACATTCTCTCGATCGCTGCAGAAAAATGCATCTGTGGTTTGATTAACTTCGGTTCTCTGATGCAATTTTCTGTGTTGAAATCAAAATGATGTTTTACTTAGCAAATCTGCGTCGATGAAGCGGACAAATCTGCGCTGCCGAGTACACACAGCAATGTTCCTTTTTGACAAGTCAAGTATTGTAAAAGCGACCTTCACCATCTAGTGTTGACATGCGGTTTACGTCACATTGAGTGCTGTTCAATGGCCGACGTTGGAATTGTTTGACGCAAGTTATTTACTTGCTGAAACGCATTAATGTGGACTGATCCACAGTCAAGTCGACCGAAGATTTTCCTCTTTGGGGAATTTGCACCGTGTTTCGTTCGTTGTACGCTAACCGTACGGTCTGTTGTTTGATGTGTGACGGGGATAATTCGACAACTAACTGTGTATTTATATGTTCGGTTGGAGTCAAGAACGATATCCTAACATCATCAAGCGCTATACATTTTTTTTTCTCAATATAACGATCATCATTATCGGGAGGACGTGAAATTCCGATATATGGTGGATATGCGGCAGGAACCATTAAAGGCTATGTCTGAAAAGTGTTCCTTGTTGCAGTTTCCTCATATTCCAAGTCCGGCTTGTTGCAGGAGCGACTGAGTTAAGTGCTCTGTGCACACCGTGAGCTGTGTGTTTCATCCATTTTGATCATGTTTCGATATTCCAATTGTTTACGATGAATGATGATATGGTATGACAGGGAACAGTTGGCTGTGTTCACTTTCTATGCGGTTTCGTCTTATGTCTTTTGGCGTGTGCTGAGACTGCTACGATGGGGAAAACAGCTACCGTTCTTTGTTTGGGAGATGAGTTAGTAATTCTGATGATTCCACTGGCACGGGCGGTTGAGCAATTATGGATTTTAATTCGTTTGCAGTGATACCGAGGCCTTCCATAACCAATACATGTACTTAATATAAAACAAATATTGGTCATACATTTGAACATTTCAAGTTAGTGTTGCAATTATTTGTTTTGTAAATAAGCGTTCTCCTCTGCCAAAAGAGAAGATGGGAAGACCTCAGAGAACAAATATTGAAATTTGAGCTGAACAAAAGTTTGATTACCTCTGGCTTGTCTGTATTAATTTACGTTGCCAGATTTTTTATTTACTTTATTCCAAAAAATATAAAATAAAACAAAAATAGAATAAAAAGTGGGAAACCTACTTTAAAACGCCAGAAAAATGCTCACAGAATTGTCAGAATTTACAATGTGTCACAGCATGTCACTTTTTACACTGCCACCTTCAGTGTAACTTATTGACTGCATCAATCGATGACGATAAAATAAACTGTTCGACTATAACATACAAGAAGATAAAGCCCATATATTAAATATATAAAACACTAAATACTATGAGGGCCCGCGAGTAGAGCTGCAGAGAACTTGTCAAATAAACATAAAATTATATGAAGTAACTAAACAAATAGAAAGGCAAGACAAAACTACAACGTTTCGGCAAAAGGCACCATCAGGTATAACAACAAACTATAGAAATTAAACAAATAAATCCAAGCCAGAAAATACAACACGAATCTGAAAATGTTATACCTATACGGGACCACCAGTAGAGCTGCAGTCTTCTTCTTCTTCTTTCCTTCTTGATCTGCCTTTTAGAGTCGAGGGGAGATATAATTTGCGGTCTTTTGCTCTTCTGTTCACCTCTGCTGCTGTTATGTTTCCTAGTGTTTCTAATATTCCATCGATCCATCTTTTTCGTGGTCGACCCTTCGGTCTGGTGTTCTCACAACGTTTGTTTAAGGCTCGTTGTGAGTAGTAGGTGTGGCTGTTTATGACTCCCAAAAGTACATGTGCATGCACCGAAAGACAATAGATTTGGCACCGATACTGCACGAAACATGCACCAAAAAAAAAAAAAAAAAAATTTTTTTTGAATTCGCTATTTTTTCGAAATTGATTAATTCTTTTTTTTTTTTTTGGGGGGGGGGGG
The DNA here is from genome assembly GCA_032433765.1 of Megaustenia siamemsis. Taxonomy (NCBI): domain Eukaryota; kingdom Metazoa; phylum Mollusca; class Gastropoda; order Stylommatophora; family Ariophantidae; genus Megaustenia; species Megaustenia siamemsis. The sequence goes on along the minus strand of JAVIAB010000159.1, from coordinate 27,045,759 downwards.
TGGATTTTTTTTTTGGTTCGTCAGTTTGTCGAAACGGTCTACTGTGTCTGAGAGATTAACGCATGTAAATTCAAAAGATCGTGTCTCGCTGGTAATCGGCTTATCGCTCCGTGCGGGTCCGGTGATTGCCTCTCGTGGTGTGATATTTGTGAAAGAGTATTTTAAAAGAGTATATTTGTGAAAGTAAAAATTCAGAATTATTTTAAAAATATGTATTTGTGAAAAAAACTCAGAATTATTAAAAAAATATAAAAAATAGTCTCCCACCAGGATTCGAACACGGGACTGCGTGACAGGCCAGGCACTTACCACACGGTCCACTTCGTCACTTTGTCGAACGGTCTACTGTGTCTGAGAGATTAACTCAGGTAAATTCAAAAGATCGTATGTCAAACAGTCCGGCTCAGGATATTTCAGTTAACCAACTCAGGTAAAACCCCGATTGAAAAGAAAACGGACTTATGTTAAAAATAATAAAATATAAGGATGAAAAATCAATATTTTAAAAAACTTAAAATGAAGGGAAATTTAAAATTATAGGCGATCTCGTAACTGATTGGGTCGCGGATCTCGTACTACATTTTTTTAGTGATCATGTGCCATCCTCAACACCTTCATCATCCCTTCATGTCCTATCATCATCATCAAGCCACACCCTCAACACCATTGGTGGAGGGGGGGGGGATATTAGGCGACAGGAGGTGACATGTAAAAATGGCTGACAAGCAATGACGTTGAAGGGGTATTGTTAGGAAAAGGATTAGGTAAATACGACTAGCTCGCGGGCGGGAACGGGTTGGTCGGCACAGGTGTGTTATTGTAGTATCGCTAACATCATGTGCCAGGATAGCGGTTCTTGGGGAAAGATTATTGGTCGTGTGTGTTATCGCTACCAACATCATCATGTGTCGTGTAGTAAGGTGTGCTAATATTAAATAGTGACGCTCGCTCTTTCTCATTCAATGTAAAGCAAAACAAAATTCTATATTTCACAACTTAATTAATACATCATATATATATATATATATATATATATATATTTATATATACATATATATATATATATATATATATATATATATATATATATATATATATATATATATATATATATATATATATACTGTCCAGTTGCTGATAATTTTAACCGTATGGGTTTCCTACACAACCACCCTCCATTTTGACAAATCCTTGATCAAAGCTGGAATAGGTAATCGGTGACTCTGCTGAAACATCCTGGGCATCCATATTGGCTGCCGGATCTGTCGTCTGATTAACAAGAGTGAGGTCCCCTTGGTTAACAAAAAGGGGCGTGTAGTTGATCTGGTTAACAACAGGCGGCGTGTAGTTGAGGTTAGCCTAAGCGTTTTTGAGACTGCCTTAACGCCATCTTTAGACAATGGAACTACCCCCTCTGCCTTCATGTCCTATCATCGTCATGTGTACCCTCAACATCATCAACCCTTCATGTCCTATCATCATCATCATGTGCCACCCTCAACACCATCATCAACCCTTCATGTCCTATCATCATCATGTGCCACCCTCAACACCATCACCATCCCTTCATGTCCTATCATCTGGTTACAAAAAGTAGCATAAGCGTTTTCGAGACTGCCTTAACGCCATCTTTAGACAATGGAACTACCCCTTCTGCCTTCATGTCCTATCATCATCATGTGCCACCCTCAACAACATCATCAACCCTTCATGTCCTATCATCATCATGTGCCACCCTCAACAACATCATCAACCCTTCATGGCCTATCATCATCATGTGCCACCCTCAACAACATCATCAACCATTCATGGCCTATCATCATCATCATGTGCCACCCTCAACACCATCCCTTCATGTCCTATCATCAGCATCATCATCAACCTATCATCAAGCCACACAAAGTATCAATCAGCGAAATTCTCTCTCTCTCTCTCTCTCTCTCTGTCTCTCTCACATTCATGGTAAACCAAAACAAAATAGGCTCATACTCAAAAAGTCGACCTCAAAACTCTACAAATCTACTCCCATACTCATACTAGTTAGACACAACGAACCGATCGTTATTTCTAAAGCCAAAAAAAAAGTTTGGCCAAATCACTAACAATTTACCCACAGAACAAAATAAATATAGACTCATACTCAAAAAGTCGACCTCAAAACTCTACAAATCTACTCCCATACTCATACTAGTTAGACACAACGAACCGATCGTTATTTCTAAAGCCAAAAAAAAGTTTGACCAAATCACTAAGATTTTACAACCATAACACACAAATTTAGGCTCATATTCAAAAAGTCGATCTTAAAACTCTACAAATCTACTCCCATACTCATACTAGTTAGACACATCGAACAGAAAGTTATATCCAATGTCAAAAAAAGTTAGACCAAATCGCAAGCATTTTACTCCCAGAACACAAAATGTAGGCTCAGATTAAAAAGTCGATCTTAAAACTCTACAAATCTACTCCCATACTCATACTAGTTAGACACAACGAACCGATCGTTATTTCTAAAGCCAAAAAAAAGTTTGGCCAAATCGCAAATATTTTACCCACAGAACACACAAATTTAGGCTCATACTCAAAAAGTCGACCTCAAAACTCTACAAATCTACTCCCATACTCATACTAGTTAGACACAACGAACCGATCGTTATTTCTAAAGCCAAAAAAAAGTTTGGCCAAATCACTAAGATTTTACCACCATAACACACAAATTTAGGCTCATATTCAAAAAGTCGATCTTAAAACTCTACAAATCTACTCCCATACTCATACTAGTTAGACACATCGAATAGATAGTTATATCCAATGTCAAAAAAAGTTAGACCAAATCGCAAGCATTTTACTCCCAGAACACAAAAATGTAGGCTCAGATTAAAAAGTCGATCTTAAAACTCTACAAATCTACTCCCATACTCATACTAGTTAGACACAACGAACCGATCGTTATTTCTAAAGCCAAAAAAAAGTTTGGCCAAATCGCAAATATTTTACCCACAGAACACACAAATTTAGGCTCATACTCAAAAAGTCGACCACAAAACTCTACAAATCTACTCCCATACTCATACTAGTTAGACACAACGAACCGATCGTTATTTCTAAAGCCAAAAAAAGTTTGGCCAAATCACTAAGATTTTACCACCATAACACACACATTTAGGCTCATACTCAAAAAGTCGACCTCAAAACTCTACAAATCTACTCCCATACTCATACTAGTTAGACACAACGAACCGATCGTTATTTCTAAAGCCAAAAAAGTTTGGCCAAATCACTAAGATTTTACCACCATAACACACAAATTTAGGCTCATATTCAAAAAGTCGATCTTAAAACTCTACAAATCTACTCCCATACTCATACTAGTTAGACACATCGAACAGATAGTTATATCCAATGTCAAAAAAAGTTAGACCAAATCGCAAGCATTTTACTCCCAGAACACAAAAATGTAGGCTCAGATTAAAAAGTCGATCTTAAAACTCTACAAATCTACTCCCATACTCATACTAGTTAGACACAACGAACCGATCGTTATTTCTAAAGCCAAAAAAGTTTGGCCAAATCGCAAATATTTTACCACCATAACACACAAATTTAGGCTCATATTCAAAAAGTCGACATCAAAACCATAAAAATCTACTCACATAGTCATACTAGTTAGACACAAGGAGCAGGAAGTTATATTCAAGGTCCAAAATGTTGGACCAAATCACTAAGATTTTACCACCATAACACATCCACGACCTCTCGAACCACGCACTTAACAAACTTAATAAACCACAAACTCACGAACAACGAACTTAACAAACCACGAACCACAAACGTAACAAACCACGAACTCACGAAACACAAACTTAACTAACAACGAACTCACGAACCACGAACTTTAAAAACCACGTATTCACGAACTCACGAACCACATACTTAACAAACCACGAACTCACGAACCACATACTTAACAAACCACGAACTCGCAAACAACGAACCACGACCATACGAACCATGGACTTAACGAACCATCAGCTCACGAAGAACGAACCACGACTCCACGAACCATGGACTTAACGAACCATCAACTCACGAACAACGAACCACGACCCCACGAACCATGGACTTAACGAACCATCAACTCACGACCCCACGAACCATGGACTTAACGAACCATCAACTCACGAACCACGAACCACGACCCCACGAACCATGGACTTAACAAAGGCAGCGTCGAGGAGAGATATAATTTGCGGTCTCTTGCTCTTCTGTTCGCCTCTGCTGCTGGTATGTTTCCTAGCGCTTCTAATTGTACATCGACCCATCCTTTTTCGTGGTCGACAGTTGGGTCTGGTGTTCTCACAACATTTTGCTGAAGGCTCGTTGTGTTTTTGATCTGTCTGCCCTGTCACCTAGCCAAACTATTTTATCTGTTGTTTCCTTATATATTCTATGATGGGGGCTATTCCTAGCTTTCTTCTCAGTTCTTCATTTCTGAGCTTATCTCTCAGACTGTTTCCTGTCATTCGTCTAACACATTTCATCTCTGAGATCACAAAAATTTAGGCACATTCATCTAAAAGTTACACCAAAACCGCACGAGATTTGCACCGTGCAAAAACATGCACAAGTTTGACATGCGCACCAGTTTGGCACAATGCACCTTCGTAAGGGGCGTAGCAATCAGCATTCGTAAGGGGCGTAACAATCATAAAAGTGACTTTTAAGTAAATTTTTTGGTATGGGGATGTCTATTGGTGCATTGTGCCAAACGTGCGCGTGTCAAACTTGTGCATGTTTTTGCACGGTGCAAATCTCGTGCGGTTTTGGTGTAACTTTTAGATGAGTGTGGGAGTAGATTTTTATGGTTTTGAGGTCGACTTTTTGAGTATGTGCCTAAATTTTTGTTCAACTGGACAGTAATATATATATATATATATATATATATATATATATATATATATATATATATATATATATATATATATATACAGTAAAGTCTCGATTATGCGGTACTCAATAATCCGGAATTCTCAATTTAACGGACTTTTTTTTTTTTTAATTATTATAGGGAGAAAGCTTGAATCATGTTTTGTTCAGTTAAATTAAATGCCTTTATCCGGAAATCGAAAAACGCTACAACACGGTTTGTGCGCTGCGCTTACTTCTACAGGCTCTATCATTACACAATATTGCGTTTACAATAGTGTATTTACAGTAATATACTTCAAATAGGAGCGAACATATTTTATTCAATCCAGACATTGTGTCTCCAAATATTCCAAGTAAAAGCGACAGACAGTCTATATCTTCACTTTTTCCCCCGACTAAATGTTTTTGTCGGGAAATCTTAGTCGTGCCAAAAACACTTATCTACATGATTTTACAAATTTGCTTAATTTTCTCATAGCCTGCTTTAGATCTAAAGTTGGTCATGAATTTGTCAAAAATATGGCGTTTGACAGTCTGACCGAACATTAGAAGCAGACGTATTGTTTGTGAAAATTGAAGAGCCCATAACTTTGATGATTATAAATCAAAGGTTGAGCAGCCGGCGTGCAGTGACATAGAGATGGTGAGAAGAAAGGGGGAGGGGTTCAAAAATTACCGACTGGAAATTCAAAAAGAGTAAGATACAGAGTTTGACGTTAGTTTGTCTCAGACATTTGTGCAAGCTGAAATTCGTTCCATCAGTATAAATTATACATGATATGCTATAAACGCATGTGTGCATACTTTTTAACGGAATACATTTTTGTGTTAAATAATGGCCTCTGCGAGTGCAAACCACACCTCAATTTCCCGCAAAAGTAAACGCAAGCGAACTGTATTGACACTGAACCAGAAGATTGAAATCGCTAGTAGACTTGAAAAAGGCGTTAATCGCAACGTTTTGATGACTGAATTTGGCATAGCCTCTTCAACATTATATGACATACGAAATCAAAAAGATGAGTTGTTTAAGTTTGCGTCGGAGTCTGAAAGCAGCAACAATATACACCAGAGACGAAGTATGAAACGGCCAAAATTTGAAAAACTCGACGACGTCCTTTATGTGTGGTTTTTAGAAAGAAGAAGAAAAGGAATGCCAATATCAGGACCCATGTTGATAGAGAAAGCTCGCGAATTTCACACGAATTTAAATATTTCTGAGCATTGCAATTTTTCAATAAGTTGTTTTTTCATAAATTTTGAGTTTGGTTTTCTTACTCTCGATTATCCAGAAAAATTCAATTATCCAGAATGGGTTCTTCCCCGAGCATTCCGGATAATCGAGACTTTACTGTATATATATATATATATATATATATATATATATATATATATATATATATATATATATGTGTGTGTGTGTGTGTGTGATGTATTAATAAAGTTGTGAAATATAGAATTTTGTTTTGCTTTACATTGAATGAGAAAGAGCGAGCGTCACTATTTAATATTAGCATACCTTACTTTACGACACATGATGATGTTGGTAGCAATAACACACACGACCAATAATCTTTCTCCAAGAACCGCTATCCTGGCACATGATGTTAGCGATACTACAATAACACACCTGTGCCGACCAACCCGTTCCCGCACGCGAGCTAGTCGTATTTACCTAATCCTTTTCCTAACAATACCCCTTCAACGTCACTGCTTGTCAGCATTTTTTACATGTCACCTCCTGTCGTTTAATACCCCCCTCCTCCACCAATGGTGTTGAGGGTGTGGCTTGATGATGATGATGATGATGATAGGACATGAAGGGATGATGAAGGTGTTGAGGGTGGCACATGATCACTAAAAAAATGTAGTGCGAGATCCGCGACCCAATCAGTTACGAGATCGCCTATAATTTTAAATTTCCCTTCATTTTAAGTTTTTTAAAATATTGATTTTTCATCCTTATATTTTATTATTTTTAACATAAGTCCGTTTTCTTTTCAATCGGGGTTTTACCTGAGTTGGTTAACTGAAATATCCTGAGCCGGACTGATTGACGGCCGATCTTTTGAATTTACCTGAGTTAATCTCTCAGACACAGTAGACCGTTCGACAAAGTGACGAAGTGGACCGTGTGGTAAGTGCCTGGCCTGTCACGCAGTCCCGTGTTCGAATCCTGGTGGGAGACTATTTTTTTTATTTTTTATTTTTTTTATTTTTAATAATTCTGAGTTTTTTTTCACAAATACATATTTTTTAAATAATTAAAAACCATTTTATCTGTTTCTTTATATATTCTATGGCGGGGGCTATTGCTAGCTTTTTTCTCAGTTCTTCATTTCTGATCATATCTCTCAGACTGTTTCCTGTCATTCGTCTCGCGCATTTCATCTCTGTAGAGGTTATTTTTCTTATTGTTCTTGCATATAGGGTCCAGGTCTGACATTGGTAGCACAACGTTGAGATGAAGATTGTATTGTATAGTGCTCGTTTTGCCTCCAGAGTTATTTCCTTGTTGGATAATAGTGGTTATAACTGTCCAATAATTTGACAAGCTTTGTTGCATCTTGATTCTATCTCTGCTGTTTGAGAATTATCGTTTGTCATTAGACTTCCTAGGTATTTGAATTCCTCTACTTGTTTTAGTTGTCTGCTTTCTATAGTTATGTTGATGTTCTCTTTATTTTTGACGACATTCATGACGTCTGTTTTGTTAATGTTGATTTTCATGTTGTATTTTGTGCCTGAGCTGTTGAGTTTGTTTAAGTGTTCTTGTAGGTCTTCTATTGTTTCATGTATTAGTGTCTGATCATCTGCAAATAAAAGCTCGTTGATCTCCTCTGTCTCTGATGGGTTGGCTAGCTTGCATATATAGTCCATGTATGTAATAAGCAGTAAGGGGGGGGGGGGAGAGATAGTACGCACCCCCTGCAGTGAACATGCAAAATAAAAATAAAACGGTGTGGCAGAACACAACACAACCCAACTTCAATACACAATCTGAGTCTAAGTTTATGATTGTAGACGCTAATTTTGACTGTGTAACTATGACTACTTAACATTGATTCCAAACTCTAAACTGAAATTCAAAAATTATTTTTGCTTAAATCTGAACACACACGGGGTCTCCAAGGAACTCAAGAAAATAGCTAAACTTTAAAGACTTCTCAACTGCACTGGCAACAACAGAATGAGAAGTAATATGTTCACTACTCAAAATAGAGTAATAATAAAATGTGAATCTGTATTTTCCTATTAAGATAATCTTTTGTTGATTATTTGTGATTTTTTCTGAGTGCTGTAAACATATCTCCTCCTCTGAAATGATTCGCTGATCATCTCGATTGTCTCGAAAGTTTCCCTATCAAATAATATTCATTTATTATTATTTGTTTCCTGTCTAAACCACAGGAAACTACTAATCGTGTTGTTTCTTCCTATAACTGTTTGTATGCAGCCCAAGTATTAAGCCCTACCCTATCCCAGAGATACGTGTTGTAACAGGAAACTACAGATAACAATTTGTTCCCGAGTTGTGATCGTAACCCAATGCTACAGTCATGAGTACACCTGCGTGAAAGATATCGCCAATGATAGCTACATTTTTAGATAGCTAAGTTGGCCGTGTACTGTAGCGTTTGATTCCTCACAACGTGCTGTGCGAAGGAGTTATTGAGTTATTTGCGTGTCATCATCATTGCAATCCGAACAAGTCCATAGGTGTTCAGATCCCCTCCTCAGCAAGTCTCGCAGTGTCCAGCGACTGACAACTCCTGTTCTTTGTTGGTTGATAAGTCTTCTTACATGCCCACTAAGTTTCTAATTTCTGGCTGTGCCCATCTTAACTCCCATTTCCACCATCCGAAGAAGTGACGTGGATCTGTGGTGTTTGTCGAAGTCCTGTGCTCTTTCCACATCTCGGAGGGCATTGATGATGTCCACCCGATCCATTGGTTGTCCGTCCTCAACGACAGTGCAGCTAGCCAACCTGTCCTCTCTTTCATTCCCCCGTACTCCCACATGTCCAGGGACATAGACAAAGGTGACCTTACGTATATTGAATTTCTGCAAGAATCTACCCATTGCGTGCGTACAGAGCCCATCTCCACTTTTTTTTTTATCATGCTCATCGAATCACTGAGTATACATGCGTGGGTGTAGTCTTGTGACTCTAACCATTTGATTGCCTTGGTCACTGCCATCACCTCCATTGTCGTGCTACTCGTGGTCATGACGTATTCACCACTGTCTTCCTTGACTATTCTGCCTGCTGAGCGTGCTGTAAATGCCCATGCACTTCTTTGTTGTCGTCTTACAGATCCGTCTGTATAGATGACTGCATCTTTCTCATCGGTGTTATCGCAGATGAGACCCTTGACCTCAGCATTAACCACGACCGGGTTCTGTTCCCTACTTTTCCTGTCGAGTGTGACAATACATGAGAAAGTTCACTTGAATAACGTAGGCACCGGTATCCTCTCCTCACCAACGCTGATTTTGGTAAGCCCACAGACCTGTTTGATGACAACTTCTGCTCGGCCCACCCATGATTTGCCTCATTTTAGCCTGGCACCTTTCCCTGTGTTGGTGCAATAGATGCTCTTTATCTGTACTAATCTTCAGGTATGTTCGTGCTCTCCAGATCTTGATTCTGTCATCCATGGTTGGAAAGTCAAGAAGATACCTCATTGCTACACAGGGAGTGTCCCTTGTACATCCCAAGATAATGTGTATGGCTTCATTTTGTATTTTCTCCAGCCTATCAATTTGAGTCGTACTGACAGTAAGAATTGCCAGGGCATACTCGATTGGTGCGAAGACTAATCCCTGGAACAGAAGAGTAAGTAGCCTCTGCTCGATGTTGGCAGCTGCCATGACCTTCAAGGCAGCTAATCCTTTGCGGGATTTTGTTATCACATGGTCGACATGGTCTCGAAACACAAGCTGCGATCAAACTTAACTCCGAGGTATGTCATCAACTTGTCCCTGGTCACCTCATCAGCTCCCATTCGTACTACCGGCGTGGTCGTATTAACGTTATGATTGTTAAGGAAGAACCATGAAACTGATGCTTTATTAGGATTAATCAAGGCACCTGATACCCCACACCAGGAAGAAATGCGATCGAGTTAGTCTTGCATTGTGGAGGCGATTCCCGTCTGTCTCTTCCCTTTCGTTATACCAGAATATTATCAGCAAAAGTCATACTTCTTTCCCTCCCATCCAACTGTTGTTCTGTGATCGTTATTGTGTACACGTTAAATAGAACTGGTGACAATGGTGTGCCTTGTGGCAGCCCTGGACAAATGGATGTTGGCTTGGAAGACCAACTTCTACATCTGAGTATCACCTTCCTCTAAAACAGTGCCGCGGCGATCCATCTAATGAGGAAGGGGTGCACCGCCAGTTTGAGGAGCATATGCATGAGATATTGTGCCAAGGAGTACGGGTTCGATACCGCTTCGGACTTTATATTGTTGTTTGCTTATTGATTGAACTCTGCACGCACCACATGATCGATTTCACTGCTTCAACAAGGTTTAGCCAGTCCCGCAGCCATATCCTTATATAACATACCCCTTGAATCTGTGTGAAAGTTCGCCTCTCTCGATCCTATGGTCACAACCACTGTCTCCCTTGGAAATAAATTCCCGGATATGAAAAGCAGTTTACACATTTGGTAAACTTAAAGATAGAGCACGGGCCAACACCAAATTAACACTTAGAACTTAGATTCAAGTTTACCAAAATTGTCACTTAGTAAACTTATATACGGATCAGACACTTGGACTACCTATGCAGGGCAGGAGAAAGAGTTGAACAGCTTTAATGTACGTTGTCTTCGAAAAAGTATGGACATCACACGGCAGGACAAAGTAACCAATTCTTATATCTTACAACGAGCCAAACTCCCATCCATCATGGCAACACTTAGGAGTCGTAGACTAAGGTGGCTGGGTTATATAAGAAGAATGGTAAACATTCGCATTCCCAAACAACTATTGGATGACGAACATAAGAAAAGAGAGGGACCAAAGGACAGACCAGTGCTGAGATATAAGGATGTTTGCAGGGCTTTCTTAAGTGAATTCTCTATAAGTGAAAGAAACGGAAAATCTCGCTGCAGATCGTAGCACACGGAGAACAAAATAAAAAAATCGACACAGCAACTTTTGAGGCATTACCGATACTATTCAGAAGACAAGGAGAAAAGAAACAAGGCCAGGCACCAGAAATATATCTTGTTCTTTCTGCGGATGGATTTGTCTGTCCAATATTGGCAGATTCAGTCACAAGTGAAGCTGTTCAGTAAAGCAGCATCCAGCATAAGACACTAATATTTTGTTACCAAACTACTAACTTAACATAATTGCTTGCTACCAACGGTCTGTCAAGACGCCAAATGCCATATAGTTTTAGTTACTATATAATCTGATTTTTAAAAATAATGTATCTTCTATCTATCAATTGACCTTTCGAGCCGTAGCCAGCCCATAGGGCGTAGACCAAGGTACTCCTTCTCTTATCTAAATTTGTATTCTAGCATTTTTCAATTCTTTTAAAGATATTTTAGCAAATCTCGCCATATGTCTCTGTTCAGCAGAAGCAGCTCTATATCATTGAGGGAGCCGATTCCTGCTGCTCTTGCCTCTCTCATCAATATTCTTCTCATTGCCTCTCTGGGTCTTCCTCTTTTTCTCTTACCTGTTGTTTCCCACATGAGGGCTTGCTTTGCTATTCGGTTATTATCTCTTCTCATCACATGTCCAACATATGACCATCGTCTTTTCTTTATTACTAAGATATCAGTGGTTGATTGGCGATTTTTCTAATTTCCTAGTTGGTTTTGAATTCGTTCCACGCTATACCAAGTATTTTCCTTAGACATTTAATTTTTAATGTGTTCAACTTTGTTTCTACGTCTCTTGTTGTTTTCCAGCTTTCACACGCATACGTAAGAGTTGATAGTACATTTGATTTGAATAGTCTAAGTTTTGTGTTTGTGCTGATGAGTTTTGAAAATGTGTCTTAGGAAAGCCAAAATGGCAACCACTGTCATTAATTTTGACGTCACTTCCGCTCAGCTTCAGTTTGCGACCGGAGTCCGGAAGGCCCAAACCGTCATCTTTTATCGATTGTCAACGAGTTTGTGTTGCTGTGATTGTTGCTTACACTAAGCTTAAATTAAACAGGCGTAATCTTTTTTTATGTTTTATTTTCCATCTCCTTTTTATATGAATCTCACTCAGAATTGTATCTTGACTTATCTAAAAGTAAAAGACCATTTGTAGGTTCAACTAAACTAATGATAAAAGTTTACTCTTAAAGAAATTATTTGAGAAATAAAATTATTAAATATATAATATATTATATTAGTATATAAATATATAGTAATGAAATAAACTGATTTTTAAAAACAATTGGTCAATTGGAAAAATAATAGTAGTCATAGGTACTAAGTTGTACTTTATGAAGACTATTCAGGTACTTCGATTTCCAAGAGACGCCGTCACCGGATGTGACGTCACTAGTAAAAATAGAAGTGGCCAGGCACACGCCGTGTGCAAAACCTCCGAATTTTACATCGTATGTAAATCGTTTTTCCGATGATGTTTCCGGAAGCTATTATACGAAACTTAAGTTGTTTCCTAACAATGAGAGTTCCGTCCGCCTATTTAAAAAGTCGGAAGTTATCTAAAACGATTACATTTTGTCTTACAACGCATGTTCCAGCTACATACGACGGTCTCATCATATTTTCACCCGAAAAAAGCAAGATTAAGTAAAATAATATGGATATTTAGATTTAGCGTCCATTTTTACATAAGTGTGTGAAATTTCTAAGTGATCCGTAGTGTTAGGATGTTGCGGCAATCGCGAAAATTGATGCCCCTGCTCGCTCCATATAAAAAACATGGCCGATCGGCGACTATTTCCACTTTTGAACTCTCAGAAGAAAATCCTGCTAATGAAGCTTTAAGTAACAAAGATAACCTGATTCTATAACCACTTCTACATATTTGTGGGAAATTTTAAATGGATCTGTCCCACCCTATTGAAATTATCGGCATTTGAATGATCTCACCATTATCGAAAATTTTCCCCATTGATTCTGATTAGCATGGCGGCGATCCAGCAGGGATCATTCAAAGACTATGTCCACTGTTGAACTTCAAGTCATTGCAGAAGAAAATCCTGCTAATGAAGCTTTAAATAACAAAGATAACCTGATTCTATAACCACTTCTACATATTTGTGGGAAATTTTTAATGGATCTGTCCCACCCTATTGAAATTATCGGCATTTGAACGACCACACCATCTTTATATACAAAATTTCCGGTTTTCCCCCATGCTTGGTCTCTTCAACCATCATCAAGTGCCTCTAACTCAGACTCACTCAACGTTTCTTTTTAGTTATTATAGTTAGTTATATTTAATTTAAAATGTAGTATTTCCAGTTGCCTAATATTAATAAATATTCCCAATTATTTAATTGAAAGTTTTTTTTTATTTATATACTGTAAACACATATATTTTTTAATGAATAAAAAAAAATTAATAATAAAATATACTTCTTATACACATAAAATAACAATAATAATAATGATGTGACTTCTTTAGCAGAAATTCAGTATTATTTTTATGTGAATCATAGAAATTTATAATTATTCTTACATAAATTGCAGAGAATTACTGTTATTTTTTACGTAAATTCCTGAAAATTACCGTTACTTTGATATAAATCAATTTAAATGACTTATTTTTGACGCAAATCAAATAAAAAGTATAATTTTTTTTATTGTACACCAAATATAATGATTATTTTGAAAATGTACACCAAATATAATGATAATAATTTTAATTTAATAAAAAAAAATTTTGGCTTCTTATTTAAAATATGGCTTTTTTTTGCATGGCCAACCTGGCGCTATGGTTTTTTCTTCTTTGCATCATTTAACACAGTAATAATTCACTTAAAAAATCGTAACTTTTTTTCTAATTGTTGTACAAACATGATTCAGGTATCATTGTTTTACTCACTTCGAGGGCTATTTAGCTATCCTGGTTTCAATTATTAGAAATTATTTTGAAAAAAAAACCAAAGTACCTGTCTAAAGACGAGTGCAGAATTAAGAGAAAAGATGACTTGTTTGTATAATAGTGATGAATGTGGGTCCTGTACTTAGATCTGATGATGCTTGATCGTCAGACAGTCTTTAATTTCTGTCCTATGTTTGTCTCTTCGTTGCTAAAGGACGATAGATAGATTGTTAAGTACTACTTATTAAGTCTATCGGTAAGTGTAAGTCAATTAATATACGATGTACTATATAATATAACTATAAACTTGATGTCGTGCAGCAGTATAACTTTACTACCTCAGTACCTGAGGTCCATCATCAGCGACAGACTATCTTTAGGTACAGAAATTGACACTCACATTGGTAAAACTGATACCAGCTTTGCCCGTCTTTCTCGTGTCTGGCAAAACAGAAAACTGACAATTAAAACAAACACCACAGTGTACAATGCCTGCATAATTAGTCTCCTCCTGTATGGCGGCGAATCATGGACAACCTATGTAAAGTAAGAGAGAAAGCTAAATGCATTCCATGTGCGATGTCGGCACCACATTCTTGGTATCACTAGTCAAGTGTCACTAGTAAGGATAAAGTAACAAATGTGGAGATCATGACTTGCACAGGCCTCCTGAATATCTACACGCTGCTCAAACAACATTGGTTACACTGGTTTGACCATGTACACCGTATGAAAGATGGCTGCATACCGAAAGATAAACTCTTACGACAACTGGCAGATGGTAAAAGAACTAGGGGGCGCCCAAAACTTCGATTTGTAGATGTGTGTAAACGCGACATGAAGACTCTGAACATAAACCCTGCAGCATGGGAAGACAAAGCTGCTGAATGCATTCTCTGCAAACACACTCGAAAGGTTCACCTCAAACAAGAAGCAGACAGATTCATAGAGAAAGAGAATACACGGCAAAAGAAAAGAAAAGAAAAAAGAACATTTCTAGGGGCACTGTCCCCTCAAGCACCATCACTTCTCACCTTCCCAGAGTGCTACACTAGTACCCATTTCTGCCGGGTGCTGGTTCGACCGTGGGGGTATTATATCCAACCACCGTGGTTTGGCAACCACGAGTGCAATTCACACTGCTTCCAGCGGGAATCAAACACGGGTTGTCCAGTGATCCATTTCTTAATTATTGACAAAGTAATAGACAAGTTAGTTTCGATGACCATTGGTGATATGTAACTCATAACTAAATGAAAGGCAACAAATATGACAGTAAAATTACCATCTCCTGCTAATTCTCACTAAATATTGAACATTCCTCCTTAATTTCTGACAGACGCAAGTATCATAGTATGGAAACCAAGAATGTTATCCCCATTTGGAATATAAAACTGGAACCAGATTATGAAGTAAGTAGATTGGTTAGTTTTAAAAGTACTAATTTAGTTACAAATGTACTTAACTAAACAGACATAAGTCAGGTAGTATAAACTTTCTATAATTGAGTGTTATAGATTGTTATATTCTCAACAGGTTGGTATTTATTCTAATCCATTATTTTGTAAGTCATGTTGAGTGAATTTAATTTTGTTATCAGCACATAGACATGAGAGATAAGTGGCCTTTGCCTCATACTAGCTCTGGTTCTAGAAATTGACGAGATTTGATAAAATATCTTTAAAAGAATTGAAAACTGCTAGAATACAAATTTAGATAAGAGAAGGAGTATCTTGGTCTACGCCCTATGATGGGCCAGCTACGGCTCGAAAGGTCAATAGATAGAATTGATTGTGGTGCTTGTTTTCTATGTGACATTTTTTTCTTATTCTCATTAACTCAAACATAATTGTCAGAAAAATATAGACAAAGATGATGCTGTTTCTAGTACTTGACGTGTAGTCAATCAATAATTGGCTGATACATTATGTGACAAAAAGAAGTCCACAACAAAATCTCTGCCACAATAATCACTTTATGTCCATATTTGACATGTTAAGTCCCAGGCTTAGCCATTGTCATGTATCCTTACTTTCACTATTCTCTACCAGGTTGTCTTTTATCTGTCTCTTGCTTGAGCCTTTCATCTTTGCTTCCATAGAATGACAGATCTTGTGATTGTTTCTTTATTCCTCCAGACTATATCACCTATTATGTTGTATGCTGCTAACAACAAATACTTATTTCACCATCAAAATATTCACGTTACATGAAATCATCAAGTACTGGGCCTGCTGGCATAGGTGATCATGTCTCCAACTTTCGATCACGACAGTTATTTATCATTTCTGTTGTTGATCTTCTACCAAGCCATTCTCTTAATCTGTCTGGTATCTTTTCTCTTTGTTTCCCTCTATTTATTCGTCCCTCAATCTTCTCAGTTGTTACAATATATCCCAGCTGTTCCCTTCTCATTACATGATAAAAAAAATAATGATTGTTTCTTGTTTCTTCCTAATATTGGAAATTAGCTCTCTTTTTGCTTTGGCCTCTTTCAGAACGTTTTCATTACCCTTCTTAGCTGTCCATGGTATTCTCAACATTCTTCTGTAAAACCACATTTCTACAGACTCCAGTGATTTTCTTGTCTGTTGTCCTATTGTCCATGGTTCACATCCATATGTTAAGAATTAAATCACTATGCACATAGTAAATTATTTTGTTTCTTTTCTAACATGGCTTGCATTAAAATGAAATATCATTTTAAGCAGGTTTGAATTAATCCCACAGACTAACAAATGTAACATTTCTTCTAAACATTAAGAGGAGATACAAGTTCATGGACTAGACACAAAATTGTTTAATCAATAATAAGAAATAATTTAAATGTTCAGATGTGTTGGTATGTAGGAATTAGATATAACTTATTCATTATATATACCATTTGTCTTGTTATTCCATTATTTTAAAATGTTAAAATGGGACCTTACTTTTCCTTTCTCAGATTGTCAGAAATATGGAAACCCAGAACCTGCTACCTGTTGAGAATATAAAACAGGAGATGGATTATAAAGTGAATACCTTGGTTTGTATTAAGGCCTTTAGTAATATTTTCTGCAAACCACATTTTAGAAGTGGATATCATTTTCACAAATTTGGCTCATTCATTATTAGGATTTTACTCTCAAGTTTCTAACTTTGGAGTTGAAATAAAATTCCTTGGTATTTATTCTAATCCATTATTTTTCAAGTCATGTTGAGTGAAGTTAATTTTAGCTATCAGCACATAGACATGAGATATGTGGCCATTGCCTCGTACTAGCTCTGGTGCTAGAAATAGCAGATGTGATTTCAAATAGTAGATCTAAAATAAGTTTAATAAAGTTGACCTCCATATTAGACAGAGAAATTGACATGAGAATACAAAAAGCAAATGCTGTCACATACCAGCTTTCACCATTGCTAAGACATCCAAACATTTCTATGCCAGCTAACCAACAAATGATAAATAGCATCTTCATACCAACTTTGTGCTATGAAAGTCAAACATGGACCCTTTCTAAATCACATTTAAGAAAGATCAATACATGTGAGATGCGTTGCTTGAGAAAAGTAACAAACAACACAAGAAGAGATATAATACCAAACGAAACCATAAGAAAAATAGTAGGAACAAAACCCTGCCAAGAATATATAGAACAACAACTTAAATGGTTTGGCTGGTCAGAATGAATCCTTACCAATCACCATCAAGGGCGTTCTTCTCAAGAATGCATGGAAAAAGACCAAGAGGAAGACCCAGAAGAAGATGGATAGATGCAGTGACAGAGACATGTAACAACAAAGGAAAATCACTAATTCAGACAATTCGAGCAGCACAAGAACGACAATTGATATAAACCACAACACCTTTTTGGTATCAGTGAAAAAGAGAAAAGAAGAAGAAAAGAAAGACCTCCATATCATTGAGTAACTAATTATTTTGAAATCCCCCCAGTATGGTGAGTTAAGATTGAAGTAATGAAGGCGAATACGAGTATGTTCAACTCAAAATTATTACGTGACATCAAAGTTTGAAAAACATGACTAAAATGTATTTGTGAGCGTAGCCATTCAAATATTTACTATTTTTGTATAAATATTGATATATTTTACAACAAATACCATTTCTTGTGTTATTGACATGCATAAACCAGTACACATCACATTCAGTGTAGTTTTTGTTTATTTCAATTTACTTTTTTCTTTAAGTTTATTTTATAATTCTTGCACTTTTCATTTTAAAAAAATAAGACAGTATATACTTTTTGTTTGCTTCGTTTTGTGTTCACCAGCTCTATATTTCTGGCAAAGTCCCGTGGGACTGAATTTTTGCATGAATATGATTTTTTTCTTATTTTTACACACTGGCAGCCATGTGTTAGGTGTTCCCCATCTTATCTATCTATCTATTGTCCTTTCGAGCCAAAGTCGGCACATAGGGCAGAACCACAATCTCAAAAACAGAAACCTTGCGTGCCAAAATGGCACATATTGCAGAGATCGCTGCTTCTAAAATCTATGGCTCTGTTTCCATAACAATACTTTTTTATGATGACAGCTTGTCAAGCCATCAATCAATCAACCTCCATAGTCGCCTCTTACAACATGCCTGGAAGGTCACAGTGTCACTATTCTTTACTTCCCTCATAATGAGGCCCCGGTAACACACGGGAATCCCCATCTTATAGGGTATTTTTATTGTCAATTTTTTTGCCAGGGCAGTGGCTATTTTTGGCCTACAGTTTTCGATTTCCAACTGCCAAGTTTTCATTAACGTGTGCAGAATGCACTCAGGGCCTTTTATTTTTCATCATTTTCTGAGAGGGCTAGACATCAGATTTCACTACCCACAGACAAGGGGAGGGTAAAGCCACTGATTCCATTTTTATTTATTTGTTTTTTTATTTTCCGCTACCTGTGGTGGGAACCAACGTTGAGATCTTCATGTCCAGAGACCAACATCTGACCTCTAGACCACCCAGCCACCTACTTTTTCAGTAATGATCATAAACATAAGTGATGTTGTTATTTAATACACAACAATGATGTCTGATGTTTTAAAAATGTTAATACATCTTGTTGTGCACTCATTTTTATAGTTTATAGTTTTTTAGACTTATGCACTTAGAGTTAATACCATAATGTTGCTGCCTTATACGTTGTGCACTCATTTTTGTAGTTTATGGTTTTTTAGACTTATGCACTAAGAGTTAATACCATAATGTTGCTGCCTTATACGTTGCTACTTGGCATGTTTGTCCCTGGCTGGAATGTTGGCTTTTTAATAAGAACAAGACCAAGAAGTTACAGTTGAATTGGCCCAAGACATTTAGTGTTATTAAATGACAATTGCTGTTATTACCTGGCTAGTCCGTGTGACAGTTCTCATCTTTCTATGGTACCAGAAGTTCTGATAACAAAGTATCAATCTACATTGCAATAAAACTTGAGAAGGAAAAAATTGTAGCAAACTTGGAAATCCAAAAAGTTAAGATTAAATAGAAAAATAAAAATTGTGGAACTCAGCAGTCCTGTTATATGGCTGTGAAACATGAACAACAACAAATATGACAATCATGAAGATAGAGACTTTCATTGATGGATGCTTGCATATAATAAAAGGATGGAAATGACAGGACAAAATCACTAATGTAGAATTATGTAAAAGTACCATCAAATAAAAGTGGAAGAAGTGATTCAAGGAAGGTGATGGCACTGGTTAGGACACACACTACAGAGGTCAACTGAGAGTATATACACAACAGTCCATTTTTTGGAATCACCACGTGGAAGAGACAAAGACCAAAATATTCTTCCAAAGACAGATAGAAGCAGAGATGAAGATAATGGGGGAAGACATGGAGTGATCTTTAAATAAAAAACAAGAAACAGAATGGCTTGGAAAGTGTCTGTTGAAGACCTATGCTCCACAGGGAGCTGAAAGGTAGAAGAAGAAGGAATATTATTGAATAAGCTACTTACAGCTTTAGTTATAGATTTTTTAAATTGCTTAAATAGTTTAAATAAAGAGACAATTAGAGGCCACAGAGATTTGATTTCTCAGAAAAATGTTGAAAGTTCCCTGAACAGCTAAAAAGACCAAGGAAATTCTCAAAGAGGCCAACAAAAAAAGGGAGCTCCTAAAACATCAGAAAGAAATAATCAACATTTTTCATTCACATCATGAGAAGAAGAAAGTTGGAATACTTGGTTACAACTGGTAAAATACAGGGAAAGAGAGATTGCGGACGACAAAGAGAGAAAATATTAGATTGTTTGGTGTCATAACATGGAAAACAGTCAACAGCAGAATTGATGCAATGCATGATGGATAGAAGATTGTGGAAGGACATGATTGCCTGTGCCAAATGGTATGGTACATGATGATGATGATATATAGATTGCTATAGAAAAATGTTTCAACTGCTGAAATGTGTAAACGAGTGTTGTTCTGTTCAATGCTCACTAACATTCTTATATTCCATATTGTTATCATTAGGTATTACAGTTTACTTTATACAAGATTCAGGTCTAATGTACTTCGTTCTAACAATAGTTAAGAATCTGTATGTGTCATTTTTTCATCTTGACCTATGGTTGTAAGTTGACAATTGTTGATCTTTAGTAGTAACTGGTAGGACTGTTTTACCAAGCAACTTCTCTTGTGGCTGGTTCTACTAATGATTAAATGGCAGGTCTGGCAGCAGAATGGATAAAGAAAAATTGTCTTGACTCTTTTCGCCTGCATCTTTAATCTTTGAATTCATTTCAATTTCTGTCAAGAATCCCACTCTGGAAACTATAGACAGCTGCCATAACACAACTTTTCATGTTTTTGTTGATAGCTTTCGTTTCAAGACAACCTTAAATGTTGGTCTTTCAATCAAACTAATTGCAGTGCTCTCAACACCTTAGGAACACAAATATGGCCCTCAGAAACAGTACAAACTATAGACAGCTGCCATAACACAACTTTTCATGCTTTTGTTGATAGCTTTCCTTTCAAGACAACCTTAAATGTTGGTCATTAAGACAAACTAATTGCAGTACTCTCAACACCTTAGGAACACGAATATGGCCCTCAGAAACAGTACAAACTATAGGGAGCTGGTGAAGGCTTTGAATACACCATCAAAACATTTTTGTGTACTCCATTTTATATTTCCGGTGAAGACCAGGGGAATATAATTTTGTGTGAATATGACTTTTCTGTTTTTCCACATCGGCAGCTATTTGCTTTGGTGTTCCTCTCAATACAGATATTCTTATTTCAAAGACTCATTTTTCTCTCACTTTTTATTGTTGATGTTTTTGGGTAGATTTGTGACCGTGGCTATTTTTTGCCTATTTTTTTATTTCTAACTGCCAAGGGTCTTCTTTAATGAATGCAGAATATGAGATATCCTTGTTTCCTTCTGTTACCTGAAATGGTTAGACATTGGATCTCACTTGACCATGGGATTGTATGTAAAGACATTAAGAAACAATGAATTCAAAATGGGAAATTTTCACTACCTGTGGTGGGAGTAAAACCAAAGTTCTCCTTGTCCAGTCTGATACCTTACCTCTAGACTGCCCTATCCAGATTGAACAATCTCCAGGTGTATTCCTTCAACTTTGTTATCCACTTGTAGGTTTTGAGTATTATCTTTGTTTATGATCATAGTTTTAGTATTTTGGTATTCATAGCTAATCCATATTTTGTGCTTGACATGTTGATTTTATTAAGTAATTGTAAATCTGTAGGATTTTCTGCTAGTAAAACAGTATCATCATCATATATTAGGTTATTGATTATCTTTCCATTAATGTTTAGGCCTGGCATCTCTGTGATGTTATTAAGATTTGCTCAGTGTATAGATTGAACAAGCTTGGTGATAGGATGCATCCCTATCTTACTCCTCTTTTTATATCAATGGGTGTAGAGTTCTTATATTTTATTGCTGTTTGCTTAGAACATTAGTGACCAATTACACTAACTGGAACTCAACGCCCTAACTATCACTGTCACTCCTAATAATTAGTGGGTAGCCTCTCAGGCCCCTGGATACCTAAACTCTAACAGAACACTGGCTACTCTAATAAGCACTGGCCTTCCACTGGAACTGGACAACCTTCCTACTCACGAGCTGGCAACAAACTAATCTGTCTAACTACAAACAACTATATACAAACACTTTTAAAGGTTGTTAGCCATGGGCGGCTAACGCCTTTTGGCAGGACTGCTCTGTCCCGGTCCACCGCTAGTTCAAAACTGATCATATCTTAACACCTAACTTTTCTCATGCCCCTTCTCCCGCATGCTCCTCGAGCGTCACTCAGTCCCCTGAGCTGATTTCATGTTTTCCCTTCTCTGGCCTTTCATGCCTTTCTGTCATTCATCTTCCACTCTACTTAACTGATTTAATCCTTACCATTCTCCCCCTATTTCTACACCTGACCTTCATTCACTTTTTCTCTCATTCTCTATCTTCATCTATCTTCTTTCTTTCTTTCTCTCTCCCTTTTACAACTTCATTCATCTGTACCATTCCTTTTAGGTAATCAAATGGAAGTTCATGTTTTTGGTTCATTTGGTATCTATCCTATATGGTATATGTCATTGCATATGTCTGTAATCACTACAGTGCCAAAACCTCTAATGCCTGTATTATCTCTATTTATATGCTGTCAGGTCCTGCTGCTTTTCCCTTTTTCATTGTTTGTATAGTTTTTTCCACTTCAGATTTTAATATTTTATAGCCTGACATACATTTAATTGATTAAACCAAATTATTATGTACCAATATTACAACTTTTACAATTTATCAAATAAAGACTAAAAACTGCTACAATTTGCTGAGAGGAAACTTCAGAACACGTAGAAAATAATATTTGTAAGTCCTAAATATTCAGACACTTCAGTATATAAAGAAAATGTTAAGTATCCCATAATGTAAATATTGACATTTTATCTTCTCAGACTGCAGTCAAAAGAGAAAGACAAATTCCATTCCTTCAAGATTTATTGAAACAGGAACTGGATAATGTGAGTGTTTTTATTTATTTGTTTACAACAAAATTTGTGCATTTTCTAAAGTGAACATTGAACATATAGAATACAGCATGTTTGTGTTAACATAGAATTATGGAAATGTACCAGTCAAATATCAGTGGATAAAGAGATACAGCGAAGATGATGGTGCTGGTTAGGACACACACTGTGGAAGCCAACTGAGAGTATTACACAACAGGTCCTTTTTTGGAATCCCCAGGGGAAAAGACAAAGAGGAAGACCAAGAAATTCTTGGAGAAGATATACAGAAGCAGAGATGAAGATGATGGAGAAGACATGGAATGATCTTAAAAGAATGGCAAGAAACAGAACAACTTGGAAAGTGTTTGTTGAATACCTATGTTCCACAGGGAGCTGAAAGGAAGAAGAAGATGTTTGTGTGTTGTTTCTTAAACTAAAATTACTGGACTTTAGATTTTGAAAATGTTCTTTGTTTTTCCAATTTTGGTGGAAAGCTAAATATTTGGGACTATCTATCTATCTATTGACCTTTCGAGCCGTAACCGGCCCATAGGGCGTAGACCAAGATACACCTTCTATATGAATTTTTGTTCTAGCAGTTTTCTTTTAAAGATATTTTATCAAATCTCGCCATCTGTCTCTGTTCTGTGCAAGCAGTTCTATCTCATTGAGGGAGCCGATTCCTGCTGCTCTTGCCTCTCTCATCAATGTTCTTCTCAGTGTCTCCCTGGGTCTTCCTCTTTTTCTTTTACCTGTTGTTTCCCATATGAGGGCTTGCTTTGCTATTCGATTATTACCTCTTCTCATCACATGTCCAACGTATGACCATCGTCTTTTCTTTATTACTGAAGATATTAGTGGTTGATTGGCGATTTCTCTAATTTCCTCGTTTGTTTTGAATTCGTTCCATTCTATACCAAGTATTTTCCTTAGACATTTATTTTCGAATGCGTTCAACTTTGTTTCTATATCTCTTGTTGTTTTCCAGCTTTCACACGCATACGTAAGGGTTGATAGTACATTTGATTTGAATAGCCTAAGTTTTGTGTTTGTGCTAATGAGTTTTGATTTCCACAACTTTTCAAGGCTTCTGAAAGACATTGCTGCTTTAGCCAGTCTGATTCTAATTTCTTTGCTCGTATCCCCTTCTCGATCAATGTGACTTCCAAGATAGATAAAGTGATCGATCTCTTCTACTGGTTTGTTTTCCATGTATATTTTGTCACTTGTTGGAATTAAACTTTTCATGACTTTAGTCTTTTCATGATTGACCTCAAGCCCAATTTTGCTGGCTATTGATGATAGTTCATTTGTGTTTTCCTGCATCGTTTTTATCTGACTGCTGATGAGAACTATGTCATCAGCAAAGTCGAGGTCCTCCAAATTTGGGACTAAGGGGCAAAAAATCTGAATCCGACAGAGATAGATGCTACCTACAGCTCATAGTTGATGGCTTTTGCCAGGGTCGGTGAAGCTAAACTGTCCAGGCCCTACTTTTTGTGGTGCCTCTAGAAATAGACAAACTAGTCCAGTCTAACCAAGCAAATAGGGGATTCCAGAATTTTAAGCTACCCGGTACTAGTAAATGCCCATGCTGAAGACTGATGTGTTGGGCCAAAAGGTGCAACTAAAATAAAACACAACACATCTACACACATTAAACATCTTTTTAAGGGCAGACGATGAAGTGGAATATCAATTAATGTAGTAATGGGATGAACACAAAACAGAGAGAAATAAGTGGAATATCAATTAATGTAGTAATGGGATGAACACAAAACAGAGAGAAATAAGTGGAATATCAATTAATGTAGTAATGGGATGAACACAAAACAGAGAGAAATAAGTGGAATATCAATTAATGTAGTATTTGGATGAACACAAAACAGAGAGAAATAAGTGGAATATCAATTAATGTAGTAATGGGATGAACACAAAACAGAGAGAAATAAGTGGAATATCAATTAATGTAGTAATGGGATAAACACAAACAGAGAGAAATAAGTGGAATATCAATTAATGTAGTAATGGGATGAACACAAAACAGAGAAAAATAAGTAGAATGAAACAAAATCTCCCTCCACAGTAGGCTCACCTTGTTGTGGCTGGAGGGCTTGTGTGCCTCTGGGATCCAAGGAGCTATGTCAGTGGGAACTTAGCTCCTGGCAGGGTCACCCAAGTTGGAGAGGTCCTTGGTGAGGGGCCAGACAAAGGAGCCAGGAGTAGATGGAACCCTTTAAGTGAAGATGCAGAACCCACCAGCGAGTGGTACACGCTTTGGTCAGAACTAATCCATCCCCACTTCATGGGTTAAATGCTTCTCTGTCTTTTCTCCTCTTTCTGTCCTCTATCAAACAGGCAGGTGGTGCTCAAGAGCTCAGAAGGCCAGACCACCTGTGAGAGAAAAAACTCTACACAAAGCTCAGACAGATGGTTCTCGTTAACCCGGTAGGGCCGACCATCTAAGGGCAGAATCCCCCCCCACAGAAAAGACAATCTGCTGACTTGCAGAAAGATTGGGAACAATCAAAGGCTAGGGAAAGCAAACCTGAATAAAATGCTGGCAGAAATCTAATGCACTGGGCCATTGGCGCAGAACACAGTGCAATGTTCTAACATGTACTTAGTCAAAGTGGATCTAACAGACTTTAATTATGATTTCTCTGTCTGTGGAGTCCCCCCAGGCTGGTGGTGTGCCGGGCCCCATGCCTCGAAGGGGTCCACCCCAAGCTACTGGTGGTCACCCTGACCCATTTTGGAGAGCCAGAAAATGGGACAAAAGGGAAACTACTACTGGTCAGAAAAGCTTCAAGAAACACCTGAACATAATACACTGGATTGCGGAGGGCATATACCACAAAAAACAAGCCCTAGCAGAGGAGTAGATAGACGTTGCCTGCATCAAAGAAACTCACCTTAATTCTCAGCACAGATTTATGATTAGGGGCTACCAAACATTTAGACTGGACAGGGAAGGCCACAAGGGTGGAATCCTTTTACTTTTTAAAAATACCATCCCAGCAAAACAGATAGAAGTAGTCACAAACAGACAGGCAGAGATCATTGGCACAGACCTATACATCAAACTCCACTAGCACATGGATATTTAACATATACTGTCCTAATGACAAATTGCTGAACCTGGAGTCAATGAAAATAACACCATCACAGTGTCTGGTATTAGGAGACTTTAACAGCCACACAGATGCCTACACTGTGCCTATCAACACCCGTGAAAAGAAAGTCAATAATATGATAGAGGAGTTAACAAAGGCAATCATAAGAGCTGCTAAAGAATCAATTCCTAGAGGAGCAAGAAGAAACTACAAGCCTTACTGGAGCAAGGAAACACAAAGACTAGAAGAGGAACTGAAGAGAACTAGCTGAAACATCACAAAGCACAGAGAGCAACATAGCCTATAAAGCAGCCTCTGCCTAATACAGAAGAGAGGTCAAGATATCAGCAAGACAGGGCTGTAAAGACAAAACAGAAAGCCTCAATCTAGACAAAAATAGACACAAACTCTGGAAACTTGCAAAAGCTCTGAGCGATGAAAACAACTACTGACCTTCAATAACATTAACACACAATCAGAACATCCACACAGGCAAAAGGGCAGCAAACATACTGATAGAAACTTACAAAAACATAATTAGAATAAACATTTCAAGACCAACAGAAAGCTGCAAGAAAGGAAAACCGAGATGCAAAACACATGCCTTTAGCACCAGAAGAACAACAGACGACTATCTTTACACCAACAGAACTAGATGTAGCCCTCAAAGGATTGAAGAAGAGTTCCCCTGGAAAAGATGGAATCACCAACGAAATGCTCATAAAACTGGGACAGAAAGCCAAGGGTCAGCTTCTAAGTATAATAAATGAGAGCTGGAAGAGAGGACAAATGCCGGCAACCTGGAAAGAAGCCATTATGGTGCCCATCCTCAAATGTGGAAAAGACCCACAGGACCCAAGTAGCTGCAGACCAATTAGCCTACTGAGCTGCCTGAGCAAACTCATGGAAAGGCTGGTCAACAGAAGACTCGTGTGGCATTTGGAGACAAAACAAATCATACCACAACAAAGCGGTTTCCGTCAGCACAGATCAACTGAAGACCTGATCACCTACATCACACAGGAAATAGAAGATACTCTACAAGAAAAGAAACACACACTGACAATGTGGGGTCGACATGGAGAAGGCTTTTGATAGTGTTTGGGAGGCTTAAAGAACAAGCTTCTCAGACTTGGCATCCAAGGCCGTTTATTAAATTGGATATCTCAATGCCTACAAGACAGAATGGCCAACATGGACAACTAAGTAAAGAAAGCCAGAATCGAACAAGGTGTCCCACAAGGTGGAGTCCTATCCCTAACGCTCTTTTTAAGTTTTATAAATGACATCATTATGGACATTCCACCCAGAATACACTCAGCAATGTAAGCAGACGACCTGGCAATATGGGAACGTGAAGAATCTATGTCAGTGGCTAGCTCCAGAATGCAAGATGTCCTAGGAAAAATTGAAAAATGGACGAACACCTGGTTACTACCAATTAATGAAAAAGAAAAATAAATACACAATTTTCAGCCTATCAAGAAAAACTCTCTCTGCAAAATTGACAATAAAAGACCATACACTTCCTATTGACCAAAACCCAACATATCTCGGCATCACCATGGATCACAGAATGAAGTGGATAAATCAGATAGAGAAAGCACACAAAACAGCTAGAAAACGAACAGATATGAAGAAATTGACAGGAGCGGACTGGGGAGCAGACAGCAATATCTTGAAACGACTATACGTAGGAAGAGTAAGACCAGTCCTAGAGTATGGAGTCACAGCCTGGGCAACAGCTTCTAAATCACAGCTTAGCAAAATTAACAGAACACAAACCAGGCTACCCGTATCATCACTGGTGCTATGAAATCTACACCTATTGAGACTCTAGAAACAGTAACAGGTTTACAACCCTTAGATGACAGATGAAAAACTAAAGCAATGCAACAAGCTGAGAAATATAAAAGGCTCCCTAGCCACCCCATGCACCAAAGAATAACTGGTCTAGGAAATGGAAGACTAAAGAGGAGCAACTTCGCTGCAATCTCTAAAGAACTGGCAACTAGTGACCCAGTAATGTTCCAAACAATGCCGAAACCCATAAGCCCAACTGAATTGATTTCTCATGGGAAGCACAACATACCAGAACTTAAGAAAGAGATAATAGGAATCATGAAAAACGGCACCCAAACAGACATAAAGAGAAAACACATAGCAGAAAAACACTCAAATGACAACTACCCACAGGACTCCTTGTTACACATATACACAGATGGCTCTGCTACAAATGCCACCAGAAATGGAGGAGGAGGTGTGTTATTGAGGCTGAATAACCTGGAAGAGATCACCAAGTCAATAGCTACTGGGAAATTCTCAAACAACTATAAAGCAGAAACTGAAGTCCTCAAGATGCTGCAAAACTGGCTATCCAACACAAAAAAATAACATGCACATGAAATTGGTGATACTGACTGATGCACTGTCAGTCCTAACAGCTCTAAAAACCTCCAAGAACAGTGAGTTAGATGACCTGAGAACAACCCTAGACCAACTATGCAATAACTTCCAGAAAGTGGTCATCCAGGGATACCATCACACTGTAATATACACAGAAACGAATGCACAGACAAATTAGCTAGAGAGGGAGGGAGTCTACCACAAGAATATACTACGATGAAGCCAAATCTATCATCAAAGGCCAGTATCATGAAAAATGGAAACAAGAATACCCAAAGTATAATGAGAGGGATGGATACCACCAACTATCAAGGAGGGATCAAGTCATCTTACTTTGCTTACGCACTGGCCACAACAGAATGAGAAACCACATGTTCAACAAACTCAAAATAGAAACTACCAGCCAATGCCGCTGTACACTGGATAATATGACAACAAAACATATTCTACAGTATTGGCCCCAGTACACAGTCCTGAGAAGGACAATGTGGTCCACACCCACCTCCCTGGAAGAGAAACTATACGGGGCAACCGAATCACTTAAACAGACAGCTGCCTTCTTAAGAGAATCCGGAATCCTAGTCTGAATGAGCCATGATCGCAGAAGAAGAAACAAAATCTCAGGAAATAGAATTTTAAATCAAGAGTTATGTCCCACTTCAACATTTAATTCAGCCTTGATTTACTTCACACTATAATCTCTTTCTGTTCTCAGGTAGGTCAAAGTGAGGGCTGCAGTCAAGATTCTAGTCCTCAAGTTTGGATATCTGACATCAAGCCCAAACACATGCCAGAAAGGGAGATGGTCTTTCCATCACCTGTTAATGAGGCATTAAGTGATAGTGTGTTGAGTGTAACTGAAATAGTACATCATAGAACACATACAGTAGAGAAGCTACACAAATGTAATGTTAGTGATACAGATTTTGATAACAATGGTTGTTCAATAAAAAACAACAGAAGATGCATAGAAGAGAAGCCCTATAAGTGTGATACTTGTGGTGCAAGTTTTACTCAAGCTGGAAATCTTATTATACATAAGAGAATACATACAGGAGAGAAGCCTTACAAATGTGATGTGTGTGGTGCATGTTTTGCTATGAGTGGACATCTTAAAACTCACAATAGAACACATACAGGAGAGAAAGCTTACAAATGTGATGTGTGTGGTGCTAGTTTTTCTTGGAGTGGACATCTTAAAAGGCACAAGAGAACACATACAGGAGAGAAGCCTTACAAATGTGATGTTTGTGGTGTAGATTTTACAGAGAATGGCAGTCTATTAAAGCACAAGAGAATACATACAGGAGAGAAAGCTTACAAATGTGATGTGTGTGGTGCTAGTTTTTCTCGGAGTGGAGTTCTTAAAAGGCACAAGAGAACACATACAGGAGAGAAGCCTTACAAATGTGATGTGTGTGGTGCTAGTTTTTCTCGGAGTGGACATCTTAAAACTCACAAGCAAACACATACAGGAGAGAAGCCTTACAAATGTGATGTGTGTGGTGCATGTTTTGCTATGAGTGGACATCTTAAAACTCACAATAGAACACATACAGGAGAGAAGCCTTACAAATGTGATGTGTGTGGTGCATGTTTTGCTATGAGTGGACATCTTAAAACTCACAAGAGAACACATACAGGAGAGAAGCCTTACAAATGTGATGTGTGTGGTGCTAGTTTTTCTCGGAGTGGAGATCTTAAAAGGCACAAGAGAACACATACAGGAGAGAAGCCTTACAAATGTGATGTTTGTGGTGCAGATTTTACAGAGAATGGCAGTCTATTAAAGCACAAGAGAATACATACAGGAGAGAAGCCTTACAAATGTGATGTGTGTGGTGCTAGTTTTTCTTGGAGTGGATATCTTAAAACTCACAAGCAAACACATACAGGAGAGAAGCCTTACAAATGTGATGTGTGTGGTGCTAGTTTTTCTCGGAGTGGACATCTTAAAAGGCACAAGAGAACACACACAGGAGAGAAACCTTACAATTGCAATGTGTGTGGTGCAGATTTTGCTGAGAATCACAGTCTATTGAAACACAAGCTAACACATATGGAAGAAGTCCACTTATAATCTATGAAATCTATCTCCATCACTTAGTTTTATCATTGTGTTCATCTTCTCTTGAATTCAAATACAGAATAAATGATATCCACCCTTGTAATACTTCCATTGTTACTTTTGATCAATCAGTTTCTGTGGTTAATGCTGACTATGAAATTGGTGTACAGACTTCTTTTATGATTGTGACTGTTTTGTTAGGAATCACATAAAGTCTCATTATTATTCTCAATAGCTATCTCTTTATGTTACAAAAAACCTTTTCTGATTCATTACAATTGAATATAAATTTCTCTCTACCTTTTGAATGCTGTTCACATCTGGTGAGTTTTTTTAGGTTAGTCTTTAATGTTCCACATCTTTATATCTGTGTTAGTGGCTGTATTTTTATTTTGCATTCAAATATCTTGCCTGTGGCATGCTTCCCACTGAATAGAAATTGTAATATTGTTCCTGTTGTAAAAGCCAAAGTATGTTTTGCATTGACGTTTTCATAATTTGATATTTATTTTAATGATCTTTTGTAAAAAGTGGTGCCATATAGAATGAGATGTCATAAAAATGAATAAATAAAAGGAGTTAGGTTACACTTATTCATCTATAACTTTCAATAGCCTTCACCTTATTGATGTGATTGTCTGATGTGCTTGGGTGGAAGCCTCATTTCCTTTGGTCGTTCGTATCTTGTGGTTACTTTGCGTTGTGTTTCTTAATACCCATGACTGGAGCTAGGTGGTCGTTTGGATCCAGCCTTTATATTAACATCTACTGCTGAACTAAGACAAACAACAAGCCTTAGTTGTACAACTTCAACATGCTTTATTTACATACTTCATTATATATACAAATCTGAAACATTTTGAGCCGGGGAGGCGTGGATAACCGCTCCACTTCCCACAGTGGTACTAAGGAGGTTCTGATACACTCCTCCTATTATACTTCTCTTGCAACTTGGAGAGTTCTCCATTCACATCAGCATATTAAATCCAATTTCGTAAGAATACTTCATATTACTTTGCTTAGAAGCATAACATGTTATCATGTGCATAATATACCATGTCCTAATTCATAAGCTCTCTAATGACATACTTCATAGAATGATATCATGTCCTCATTCACTGAACAGATCACATCTTAATTCTAAAGACTGATTTTACACTGTTGATTTGGTCTATGGGTCTCTACTCATTATTTGATTAATTGAGCTTTCTGCTCATGTTTGGGCTCAGACTTAACACCTTTCTGGCATTGGCCAGGCTTTCTCCCTTAGAATACGGTTGATTTTGTGTTAATATGAATGAACTAACACTGTTTGTTTAATCTGTACACATTATTGTGTACTTGAGCATTCCACTTATATACGGGCTCAAACTTAATGCCCTACTGGCGTTGGCCAGGCCCTTCTCACTTCGACTACTGGTGATCTTGTCTGTCTTTATCTGTGTGCTTGTTTAAATACTCCTTTCCTCAACCAATCAGATTTTGCCCTGTTACTTTACTCTTTTATCTTAGTCTTTTTTTTTTTTTTTTGGGCAAAACCTCCATTCTCCTTTAATTCTGTCAACCCCTCGAAGCTTCCATAACATTCTATATTATTTGCGACATTGGCCCCTTTCTATTTGTTTATATATTTTTAACTCAATCTGTGAACATATCACTCATTTAACTGTGCCGTCAAGTCCATTCCCATCCTTGACTCAAGCTTAAAGGTTGTTTAAAGTACAGATGTAGCTGCTTTGAGGTGTGACCACAATAATAATGAAGGGGTAGTCCATATTGATCATTGTGCAGGTCAATCTTCCTTGACTGATCAGAAATCAGCACATCAATGATGGTCCATGATAACAAACTGAGGCTTTTCACAACTCTCTACAACAACATATGTGGAAAGTATAAGATAAGATCTTGTGAGCTAAGATTGTTCACACCAGCCATCTCTAAACCCACACACTATCACAGAAAGATGACAGTGTTACTTCCATCAACACAGATGAACTATCAACAAATGGCTTTAGGTTGAAATGTTGATGTGGCCTGCTAGTGAGCTTATGTCAAACTGCTGGACACTGTTTTTAATTGTTCGTTGGTAATCAGTTTTATATCACTCGGTGAATACCACTTGGTTGGTCTCTTGTTTTTAATTGTTTGTTGGTAATCAGTTTTATATCACTCGGTGAATGCCACTTGGTTGATCTCTTGTTTTTAATTGTTTGTTGGTAATCAGTTTTATATCACTCAGTGAATACCACTTGGTTGATCTCTTCTTTTTAATTGTTTGTTGGTAATCAGTTTTATATCACTCAGTGAATACCACTTGGTTGATCTCTTCTTTTTAATTGTTTGTTGGTAATCAGTTTTATATCACTCTGTGAATACCACTTGGTTGGTCTCTGACTCATGATTTACAGGCTAGGAAATACAGATGGACACATTGAGAATATAATCTTTTCTAGTGTGTGATACAGATGTGTGTTTTGTTACCAATAGCAGTTTAGTGACTGAGGATATGGAATAGTTTCTATATCTTTTAATATATCAAACATGTTGGCTGTCACAAGTGATGTAGAGCAAGTAACATTAAAGGAGATTCTTGCGTTTGTTCTACTCTTTAATATATCAAACATGTTGGCTGTCACAAGTGATGTAGAGCAAATAACATTAAAGGAGATTCTTGCGTTTGTTCTACTCTTTAATATATCAAACATGTTGGCTGTCACAAGTGATGTAGAGCAAGTAACATTAAAGGAGATTTTTGCGTTTGTTCTACTCTTTAATATATCAAACATGTTGGCTGTCACAAGTGATGTAGAGCAAGTAACATTAAAGGAGATTCTTGCGTTTGTTCTACTCTTTAATATATCAAACATGTTGGCTGTCACAAGTGATGTAGAGCAAGTAACATTAAAGGAGATTCTTGCGTTTGTTCTACTCTTTAATATATCAAACATGTTGGCTGTCACAAGTGATGTAGAGCAAGTAACATTAAAGGAGATTTTTGCGTTTGTTCTACTCTTTAAATTGTATCCTCCTTCTTCAGTGTTCAAGTCTTGTTTTAATACAAACCTGACTCTTTGTCCTGTTTCATGATGGAGGAGTAGGGACAGCATCATGACACATGGTGACCTGGTCGCTTAATTAGTACTCGTTTATGCTTGTGTGTCCTGATTTTTCCCCTAAATCTGCACAGTGGCTGTCACACTCAGTTCTTGACAGGCTGAATCTAGGTTTGACGCAAGAGTTTTCCTTCTCATAGAGTGAATGTCATCCAGAGCTGTTGGGTCCACCCTGCCCCTGGTTTCAGTCTGGGTGTTCTCCTATAGACCTTTCCTTCTCATAGAGTGAATGTCATCCAGAGCTGTTGGGTCCACCCTGCCCCTGGTTTCTGTCTGGGTGTTCTCCTATAGACCTTTCCTTCTCATAGAGTGAATGTCATCCAGAGCTGTTGGGTCCACCCTGTCCCTGGTTTCTTTCTGGGTGTTCTCCTATAGACCTTTCCTTCTCATAGAGTGAATGTCATCCAGAGCTGTTGGGTCCACCCTGCCCCTGGTTTCTGTCTGGGTGTTCTCCTATAGACCTTTCCTTCTCCCGATAGTTGCTGCTAGTCAGCAGTGGTTTGTTTTCAGAGGTGTCCTTCACATAGATTGAGCTTTGAATGCTGCTCTTATTTGCATGGTCTGTCCCGTTGTTGGACATATGGAGCGTTTTTTAGTTGGTTCAACAGTTTCATCTGTTGTATCCACCCTGTCCTGGCAGGAGAGGCCTTCCATCTTGTCTTTGGTTCATGAGGTCAGATCTGAAGTCCCGTTTCCATGATGAAGCTCACAGTTCTCTCCAGGTCGTGATGGCTTCCCTATAGTTTCTGCCTTACGTCCTTAGTAATTTTGTTTCCACTTGTCTACCTCTCTGTATGAATGTTTGTTGACCATTTGTTTCCTTTTTGTATCCATGTGTCTACCTTTCTTTCTGAATGTATGTTGACTGTTTTCTTTTTGTTACCAGGTGTTTATTTTTCTGTTTTAATGTATGTTGACTTTTTTTTTCTTGTTGTGTCCATGTGTCTACCCGTCTGTTTGAATACATGTTCAGATTTAGCTTCTTCTACTTGTCAATTATGTTCTAGAGTCAACACAAATCCATTTTTAGTCGTGAGTGCGGGTGACCACGAGAAATTGGGAAAGTAGGTGAAAACGTGAGTCTCGGGGATAAGTGAGAAGGTAGCCGTAAGTGGGGAGTCCACGAGAAATTAGGAAAGTATGTGAAGTGTGAGTGTCGAGATTAGTTAGACAAGTAAACAGAGACGTGGGTTGAGTTGATTGGAGGAAATCGGAGGAAGTAGTTTTTGATTGGACGATAGGAGTATTTGAAGACGAGACTAAAGAAACAGTAGCTTTTGGTAGAGAGAGAAGTCACACACATGGGACTAGGAAGGAGCGACGATAGCTCAAGCTAACAAGTAGTGCTTAAGAGACTTGGCTAAGTTCGACGAGAACTAGAGTCGAGCGACATAAGTAGATAGATTAGAGTGAATTAGGTATTAGGGAATTGTTCAATGGGGAACAGTTCCCAACAAACCAGAGGTTAGGAGTTTTAAGTTGTGTGAGAGCCTAGGGACCAGTAGCGAGTAATATTGCTACTGAGAAGTGTGACTGACCCTGCGGGAGAGAACTGTTAGTCATGTAGTTACATGTACATATGTTGTAACTAGGCGCCACTTGTTAAGTCAGATGAATAAAGACTTGGGTGTTCACCTCAACATAGTGCAGTGTTGTGTTTCAACCAGTCAGCTGATCACGTCAGGCGGAGTAAGAACAAACTAAAAGGAAAGTACTAGAATTAACCATAGGATACGGGTGTAGATGTGCGAATTTTCCAGGCCAGCGGTCCGAGCCGGACCAAGTATACACGGGTCATGAGAACAATGTCGCTGGCGACGTGTGTGTGGAAGTCGCCATTCATTCACTTGAACTACGAGAGGTAGTGGAAGCCGCGATAGCTCAGTGGTTAGTGAACTGGACTACCACGGACAAGGGGTAGGGTTCGATCCTAACCGACGGCTTCCGGGTTCTATCTATTGTCCTTTCGAGCCGAAGACGGCACATAGGGCAGAACCACAATCTCAAAAACAGAAACCTTGCATGCCAAAATGGCACATATTGCAAAGATCATTGATCTAAAATCTATGGCGCTGTTTCCATAACAATACTTTTTACAATGACAGCTTGTCAAGCCATCGATCAACCTCCTTAGTCGCCTCTTACGACATGCCTGGAAGGTCACAGTGTCACTATTCTTTACTCCCTCATAATGAGGCCCCGGTAACACACGGGGTATTCCGGGTTCACCCAGCCTTAAATGGGTACCGGATTTTTTAATGGGAAAGTAAAGCAGCACGGGCGTAATACTGACCACATTACCCCAAAAATCATGTGGGGGGGGGGTTTAAAGAGAAGAGCTTCTTTTTTCCTTCCTCAATCACCTTTCAGCGTCGAGACGAGATATAATTTGCAGTGTTTTGCCATTCTGTATGTTTGTGTGTATACGCTAACATGTTTACAACCATATATATATATATATATCGTCTGGGCAAAAGTGGTGATAACTCACCAATGATTTGACAAGACTAGACTTCCTATGTATTTAAATTCCTATACTTATTTTAGTTGTCTGCCTTCTATTATTGTTATGTTGATGTTCTGTTCCTCTTTTGCAATATTCATGACTTATGTTTTGTTGATTTTCATGTTGTATTTTGTGCCTGTGCTGTTGAGTCTATTTAAGTGTACTTGTAGATCTTCTATTTTTCAATGCATTAGTGTCTGATCGTCCGCAAATAGAAGCTTCTTTATCTCCTCTGCCTCTAATGAGTTGGCTGACTTGCATGTATAGTCCATGTATGTAATAAACATTAGGGGGAATGTACGCAGCCCTGTCTTACACCTGGTCTAACTTCCAAGTGGTTTGTGTGGCCTGCTACTGGTCTGATTGTGCAGCTGCTGTTGATGTCTATCTATCTATTGTCCTTTCGAGCCGAAGACGGCACATAGGGCAGAACCACAATCTCAAAAACAGAAACTTTGCGTGCCAAAATGGCACATATTGCAGAAATCACTGCTTCTAAAATACATGGCTCTATTTCCATAACAATACTTTTTTGGTCTCAGCCTTTTTCCTACAATTTTTTGTGTATAACTTTCCTACATGGCTGATGAGAAGTCATATGTCTCTATATTGATTGCAGTCTCTTTTGCTAAATTTCTTTTTTCCATATTGGTATGATGACAGAAGAGGCCAACACAAAAAGGGAGCTCTTAAAAAACATCAGAAAGAAGCAATCAACATTTTTTGGGCACATCATGAGAAGAGGAAAGTTGGAATAATTTGTTACAATTGGCAAAATAAAAGGAAAGAGAGATCGCGGACGACAAAGAGAGAAAATACTGGATAGCTTGGTGTCATGGCATGGAAAACAGTCAACAACAGAACTGATACGATGCACTGTGGATAGAAGATTGTGGAGGGACATGATCGCCTACGCCAACCGGCAGGGTACATGATGATGATGATGATGACAGAGCTAATGACGCAAACTTGTCCTTTCTTTCTCCCCCCCCCCCCACCGCCTTTTTATATGCTGGAATGCCAGTGTAGAAGGAATGAAGAAGTCTACTTCACGCGGATTAAGTAGAGTATATCAATAATAAAGGGTTAGCAAGAATAAATGTACTTACTTCTGTTTCAAAATGGTGGAATAAATATATACTTAGACTTCCGTTTCAAAATGGTGGAACGTTTCACGTTCTCTCGATCGCTGCAGAAAAATGCATCTGTGGTTTGATTAATTTCGGCTCTCTGATGCAATTTTCTGTGTTGAAATCAAAATGATGTTCTACTTAGCAAATCTGCGTCGATGAAGTGGACAAATCTGCGCTGCCGAGTACACAGCAATGTTCCTTTTTGACAAGTCAAGTATTGTA
The DNA here is from genome assembly GCA_032433765.1 of Megaustenia siamemsis. Lineage (NCBI taxonomy): Eukaryota > Metazoa > Mollusca > Gastropoda > Stylommatophora > Ariophantidae > Megaustenia > Megaustenia siamemsis. Next base: position 27,008,221 of record JAVIAB010000159.1, on the reverse strand, counting down.
AAAGCGACCTTCACCATCTAGTGTTGACATGCGGTTTACGTCACATTGAGTGCCGTTCAATGGCCGACGTTGGAATTGTTTGACGCAGGTTATTTACATGCTGAAACGATTTAATGTGGACTGCTCCGTCAAGTCGACCGAAGATTTTCCTCTTTGGGGAATTTGCACCGTGTTTCGTTCGTTGTACGCTAACCGCACGGTCTGTTGTTTGATGTGTGACGGGGATAATTCGACAACTAACTGTGTATTTATATGTTCGGTTGGAGTCAAGAACGATATCCTAACATCATCAAGCGCTATACATTTTTTGTTCTCAATATGGCGATCATCATTTTCGGGAGGACGTGAAATTCCGGTATATGGTGGATATGCGGCAGGAACCATTAAAGGCTATGTCTGAAAAGTGTTCCTTGTTGCAGTTTCCTCATATTCCAAGTCCGGCTTGTTGCAGGAGCGACTGAGTTAAGTGCTCTGTGCACACCATGATCCATTTTGATCATGTTTCGATATTCCAATTGTTTACGATGAATGATGATATCGTATGACAGGGAACAGTTGGCTGTGTTCACTTTCTGTGCGGTTTCGCCTTATGTCTTTTGGCGTGTGCTGAGACTGCTACGATGGGGACTACAGCTACCGTTCTTTGTTTGGGAGATGAGTTAGTAATTCTGATGATTCCACTGGCACGGGCGGTTGAGCAATTATGGATTTTAATTCGTTTGCAGTGATACCGAGGCCTTCCATAACCAATACATGTACTTAATATAAAAAAATATTGGTCATGCATTTGAACAATTCAAGTTAGTGTTGCAATTATTTGTTTTGTAAACAAGCGTTCTCCTCTGCCAAGAGAGAAGATGGGAAGACCTCAGAGAACAAATATTGAAATTTGAGCTGAACAAAAGTTTGATTACCTCTGGCTTGTCTGTATTAATTTACGTTGCCAGATTTTTTTTATTTACTTTATTCCAAAAAATATAAAAGAAAACAAAAATAGAATAAAAAGTGGGAAACCTACTTTAGAACGCCAGAAAAATGCTCACAGAATTGTCAGAATTTACAATGTGTCACAGCATGTCACTTTTTACACTGCCACCTTCAGTGTAACTTATTGACTGCATCAATCGATGACGATAAAATAAACTGTTCGACTATAACATACAAGAAGATAAAGCCCATATATTAAATATATAAAACACTAAATACTATGAGGGCCCGCGAGTAGAGCTGCAGAGAACTTGTAAAATAAACATAAAATTATATGAAGTAACTAAACAAATAGAAAGGCAAGACAAAACTACAACGTTTCGGCAAAAGGCACCATCAGGTATAACAACAAACTATAGAAATTAAACAAATAAATCCAAGCCAGAAAATACAACACGAATCTGAAAATGTTATACCTATACGGACCACCGGTAGAGCTGCAGTCTTCTTCTTCTGCTTTCCTTCTTGATCTGCCTTTTAGAGTCGAGGGGAGATATAATTTGCGGTCTTTTGCTCTTCTGTTCACCTCTGCTGCTGTTATGTTTTCTAGTGCTTCTAATATTCCATCGATCCATCTTTTTCGTGGTCGACCCTTGGGTCTGGTGTTCTCACAACGTTTGTTGAAGGCTCGTTGTGTTGTGTTTTGATCTTTCTGCTTTCTCACGTGGCCAAACCATTTTATCTGTTGTTTCCTTATATATTCTATGGCAGGGGCTATTGCTAGCTTTTTTCTCAGCTCTTCATTTCTGATCATATCTCTCAGACTGTTTCCTGTCATTCGTCTCACGCATTTCATCTCTGTAGAGGTTATTTTTTCTTATTGTTCTTGCATCTAGGGTCCATGTCTGGCATTGGTAGCACAACGTTGAGATGAAGATTGTATTGTATAGGGCTCGTTTTGCCTCCAGAGTTATTTCCTTGTTGGATAATAGTGGCTATAACTGTCCAATAATTTGACAAGCTTTGTTGCATCTTGATTCTATCTCTGCTGTTTGAGAATTATCGTTTGTCATTAGACTTCCTAGGTATTTGAATTCCTCGCCTTATTTTAGTTGTCTGCCTTCTATAGTTATGTTCTCTTTATTTTTGACGACATTCATGACTTCTGTTTTGTTAATGTTGATTTTCATGTTGTATTTTGTGCCTGGGCTGTTGAGTTTGTTTAATTGTTCTTGTAGGTCTTCTATTGTTTCACGTAAAGGTAAAGTACGAGACTTGAACCGGCGTCTTAGCACGCGAGTTTACACCCATATGTGCTCGGCCGCCTATCCAGAAATGTTCGGATATTTCTGTATAGTGTAGCCTCAAGCATCGAAACTCAGATGCTGAAGCGACATTCCTCACCTTCCCAGGGTAATACTCTGGTACCCATTTCTGCCAACGGCTGGGTCGACCGTGGGGGTATTTTTTTTTTCCAACCACGAGTACAATTCACACTGCTCCCAGCGGGAATCGAACACGGGTTGTCCGAACGTCAGTAGTCCAGTCGGGTGGTTTTCCTAACTAGGCTACCGAGGCCCCCAAATACTAATACGTGTTTCACGTATTAGTGCCTGATCGTCTGCAAATAGAAGCTCGTTGATCTCCTCTTGTCTCTGATGGGTTGGCTAGCTTGCATATATAGTCCATGTATGTAATAATAAACAGTGGGGGGGGGGGGGGATAGTACGCACCCCTGCAGTGAACATGCACAATAAACATAAAACGGTATGGAGCAGAACACAACACAACCCAACTCCAAGTAAACACACACGCTGAGTCTAAGGTTATGATTGTAGACGCTAATTTTTACTGTGTAACTCTGACTACTTAACATTGATTCCAAACTCTAAACTGAAATTCAAAAATTGTTTTTGCTTAAATCTGAACACACACGGAGTCTCCAAGGAAAGCAAGAAAATAGCTAAACTTTAAAGACTTCTCAACTGCACTGGCAACAACAGAATGAGAAGTGACATGTTCACTACTCAAAATAGAGTAATAATAAAGGGTGAATCTGTATTTTCCTATTAAGACAATCTTTTGTTGATTATTTGTGATTTCTTTCTGAGTGCTGTAAACATATCTTCTCCTCTGAAATGATTCGCTGATCTATCGTCTCGATAGTTTCCCTCTATAATAATATTCATTTATTATTATTTGTCTCCTGTCTAAACCACAGGAAACTACTATTCGTGTTGTTTCTTCCTATAACTGTTTGTATGCAGCCCAAGTATTAAGCCCTACCCTATCCGGGAGATAAGTGTCGTAACAGGAAAATACAGATAACAATTTATTCCCCAGTTGTGATCGTAACCCTATGCTACAGTCATGAGTACACCTGCGTGAAAGACATCGCCAATGATAGCTACATTTTTAGATAGCTAAGTTGGCCGTGTACTCTAGCGTTTAAATTTCTCATAATGTGCTGTGTCAAGGAGTTATTGAGTTATTTGCGTGTCATCATCATTGCACTCCGAACAAGTCCATAGGTGTTCAGATCTCCTCCTCAGCAAGTCTCGCAGTGTCCAGCGACTGACAACTCCAGTTCTTTGTTGGTTGATAAGTCTTCTTACATGCCCACTAAGTTTCTAATTTCTGGCTGTGCCCATCTTAACTCCCATTTCCATCATCCGAAGAAGTGACGTGGATCTGTGTTTGTCGAAGTCCTGTGCTCTTTCCACATCTCAGAGGGCATTGATGATGTCCACCCGATCCATTGGTTGTCCGTCCTCAACGACAGTGCAGCTAGCCAACCTGTCCGCTCTTTAATTTCCCTGTACTCCCGCATGTCTAGGGACATAGACAAAGGTGACCTTACGTATTTTGAATTTCTGCAAGACTCTACCCATTGCTTGCTTACAGAGCCCGCCTCCACATTTTTTTTATCATGCTCATCGAATCACTGAGTATACATGCGTGAGTGTAGTCTTGTGACTCTAACCATTTGATTGCCTTGGTCACTGCCATCACCTCCATTGTCGTGCTACTCGTGGTCATGACGTATGCACCACTGTCTTCGTAGACTATTCTGCCTGCCGAGCGTGCTGCAAATGCCCATTCACTTCTTTGGTGTCGTTTTACAGATCCGTCTGTATAGATGACTGCATCTTTCTCATCGGTGTTATCGCAGATGAGACCGTTGACCTCAGCATTAACCACGACCGGGTTCTGTACCCTACTTTTCCTGTCGAGTGTGACAATACACGAGATATTCCACTTGAATAACGTAGGTACCGGTATCCTCTCCTCACCAACGCTGATATTGGTAAGCCCACAGATCTGTTTGGTGACATCTTTTGCTCGGCCCACCCATGATTTGACTCATTTTAGCCTGGCACCTTTCCCTGTGTTGGTGCTATATATGCTCATTATCTGTACTAATCTTCAGGTATGCTCGTGCTCTCCAGATCATGATTCTGTCATCCATGGTTGGAAAGTCAAGAAGATACCTCATTGCTACACAGGGAGTGTCCCTTGTACATCCCAAGATAATGCGCATGGCTTCATTTTGTATTTTCTCCATCCTATCAATTTGAGTCGTACTGACAGTAAGAATTGCCAGGGCATACTCGATTGGTGCGAAGACTAATCCCTGGAACAGAAGAGTAAGTAACCTCTGCTCGATGTTGGCAGCTGCCATGACCTTCAAGGCAGCTAATCCTTTGCGGGATTTTGTTATCACATGGTCGACATGGTCTCGAAACACAAGCTGCGATCAAACTTAACTCCGAGGTATGTCATCAACTTGTCCCTGGTCACCTCATCAGCTCCCATTCGTACTACCAGTGTGGTCGTATTAACGTTATGATTGTTAAGGAAGAACCATGAAACTGATGTTTTATTAGGATTAACCAAGGCACCTGAAACCCCACACCAGGAAGAAATGCGATCGAGTTCGTCTTGCATTGTGGAGGCGATTCCCAGTCTGTCTCTTCCCTATCGATATACCAGAATATCATCAGCAAAAGTCATACTTCTTTCCCTCCCATCCAGCGGTTGCTCCGTGATCGTTATTGCGTACACGTTAAATAGAACTGGTGAAAATTGTGAGCCTTGTGGCAGCCCTGGACAAATGGATGTTGGCTTGGAAGACCAACTTCCACATCTGAGTATCACCTTCCTCTAAAACAGTTGCCGCGGCGATCCATCTAATGAGGAAGGGGTGCACCGCCAGTTTGAGGAGCATATGCATGAGATATTGTGCCAAGGAGTACGGGTTCGAAACTGCTTCGGTCATTATATTGTTGTTTGCTTATTGATTGAACCCTGCAAGCACCACATGGTCGATTTCACTGCTTCAACAAGGTTTAGCCAGTCCCGCAGCCATATCCTTATATAACATACCCCTTGAATCTGTGTGAAAGTTCGCCTCTCTCGATTCTATGGTCACAACCACTGTCTCCCTTGGAAATAAACTCCCGGATATGAAAGGCAGTTTCCACATTCGATAAACTTAAAGATAAAGCATGGGCCAACACCAAATTAACACTTAGAACTTAGATTCAAGTTTACTAAAATTGTCACTTAGTAATCTACTATACGGATCAAAAACTTGGACTACCTATGCAGGGCAGGAGAAAGAGTTGAACAGCTTTAATGTAAGTTGTCTTCGAAAAAGTATGGACATCACACGGCAGGGCAAAGTAACCAATTCTTATATCTTACAACGAGCCAAACTCCCATCCATCATGGCAACACTTAGGAGTCGTAGACTAAGGTGGTTGGGGCATATAAGAAGAATGGTAAACATTCGTATTCCCAAACAACTATTGGATGACGAACATAAGAAAAGAGAGGGACCAAAGGACCGCTGAGATATAAGGATGTTTGCAGGGCTTTCTAAAGTGAATTCTCTATAAGTGAAAGAAACGGAAAATCTCGCTGCAGATCGTAGCACACGGAAAAAAAAATAAAAAAAAATCGACACAGCATCTTTTGAGTCATTACTGATACTATTCAGAAGACAAGGAGAAAAGAGACAAGGCCAGGCACCAGAAATACATCTTGTTCTTTCTGCGGATGGATTTGTCTGTCCAATATTGGCAGATTCAGTCACAAGTGAAGCTGTTCAGTAAAGCAGCATCCAGCATAAGACACTAATATTTTGTTACCAAACTACTAACTTAACATAATTGCATGCTACCAACGGTCTGTCAAGGTGCCGAATGCCATATAGTTTTAGTTACTATATTATCTGATAAAAAAAAAATGTATCTTCTATCTATCAATTGACCTTTCGAGCCGTAGCCGGCCCATAGGGTGTAGACCAAGGTACTCCTTCTCTTATCTAAATTTGTATTCTAGCAGTTTTCAATTCTTTTAAAGATATTTTAGCAAATCTCGCCATATGTCTCTGTTCTGTACAAGCAGCTCTATATCATTGAGGGAGCCGATTCCTGCTACTCTTGCCTCTCTCATCAATATTCTTCTCAGTGCCTCTCTGGGTCTTCCTCTTTTTCTCTTACCTGTTGTTTCCCACATGAGGGCTTGCTTTGCTATTCGGTTATTATCTCTTTTCATCAAATGTCCAACATATGACAATCGTCTTTTCTTGATTACTGAAGATATTATAATTACCTCGTTTGTTTTGAATTCGTTCCACGCTATACCAAGTGTTTTCCTTAGACACTTATTTTTGAATGCGTTCAACTTTGTTTCTATGTCTCTTGTTGTTTTCCATCTTTCAAATGCATACGTAAGAGTTGATAGTACATTCGATTTGAAAAGTCTCTCTCTCTCTCTCTCTCTGCGTTCAGGACTCAATCAGAATAAGGATTCCAGACTCTCATATGAAGTCAGCTGTCAGGCTAAGTATGTTGATCGCCCCCACAGACAGAACATCACAATTAGAGTCTGTCAGATCCACTCTGACTGAACACCCGTTAATACGTTGCACTGTGTTCTGCGCCAGTGGCCCAGTGCATCCGATTTCAGCCAGCATTTTATTCGGGTTTGCTTTCCCTAGCCTTTGATTGTCCCCAATCTTCCTGCAAGGCAGCAGATGATCTTTTCTGTAGGGGGATTCTGCCCTTAGATGGTAGGCCCTCCCAGGTTTACGAGCACCATCTGCCCGAGTCACTAGAGGTGACTAACACAGACACGGACACACAAAGATGTGAGATGTGACTAACACAGACATACACACACAAAGATGTGAGATGTGACTAACACAGACATGCACACAGCGATACGAGGCATGACTAACACTGACACACATCAAGATATATGACACATGACTAACATAAACATGCACATAAAGATATGAGATATAACTGACATTGACATGCACACACAAAGATATGACACATGCCTAACATAGACATGCACACAAAGATAAGAGATATGACTAACATAGATATGCACACACAAAGATATGAGATGGGACTAACACAGACATGCACACACAAAGATATGAGATATCACTAACCCAGACATGCACACACAAAGATATGACATATGACTAACACTGGTGCACACTAAGATATGAGATATGACTAAACACAGACACACATAAAGATATGAGACATGATTAACACGGACACACCGAGATATGAGATATGACTAACATGACACGCACCAAGATATGAGCCATGGCCAGCACACACAAGCTAAGATATGAGCCATGGCTAGGACAGAAACACAGCAAGATATGAGCCATGGCTTCACTAAAAAAACACCAAAAAATGAACCATGTCTATCACAGAAACACATTAAAGTGCCCATATGCTTGGGCTTGTTGTAGTCGGCAGACTCTTCTGAACGTGGGAATCACAGGTTTCGTTAAACAGTTGTCCGGAGATTTGAGAGTGCAGTCTGATCCATAGAACGTTCTCTTGCATGTACAGATTCCCGATCGACTGTTGACAGGTGTCGTTGAAACAGTTGTCCGGACATTTGAGAGTACATATGATGTCACAGCCATCAGAACACATCTGTTCGCACTGTAGCCCAAAATTACCACCGGGACAAGTGTTATTACAGGTATAGCCAAGATGTTTACATTGTAGGCATTTTCCAGATTTTTCCTCAAATAAAGGACAGACACTGAGACAAGACCCGGAACAGTCGTGTCCATAGATCCCATGTGAACAGTTGCCGTGACAAGTACCGATGATGACATTGCAGCCTTTACTACACCCACTACACACTGCACAAAACGACCAAGAATGCTCGTCCAGACAATAGGTGTCTGTAAATATTTGCACCTCACATACCGTCAGTGCACTGTCGGCCTGCGAAATGGTCGGTGAGAACTCAATCTTAATGTGTGCCATTGACGTTTGTGTTTTGACTACAATAGTGTTCACAGATAAATTAGGGTATGATATATCATTATACTGGAACACTACTCCGCCACTGTCAGAGAAAGCCTTAAGAGTGGCATTCTTTACCCGAATCATATTGCTAGCTCGATGATAGATTCGAATGATGTGAGTCCCCTGGGGCGTCGCAAAGCCCTGACATCAGTAAACAGAACTGGTTCCACTTCCCAATTGTGTGTGTGTGTGTGCAGTCATTGTCATAGAGATTGGTCTTTGTTTTACTATTAACTGCGGCCTCTTGTCCACATCCGTCTCCTGTATAACAAGCATCAAATTTGTCGGTCTGGTTTGTGATCTGTTTGAGAGCCACTTTCCTACCCCCGCCAATGTAGATGGAGCAGATATTTGCAACTATCGCCCTTTCAATCCGTAACTTGTTGATCAGACCAGCCCCAGAACAGAAGGCATCAAACTCGTGCGGACTAACTACAAACCTTGATACATTGTCACATGAGGCAGAACCATTCAGTTTTATCGTGAAACTGTCCGGATATTTTAAGTCATTCGCATAAATCCTAAACCAGGAGCACGGCAAAGATTGATTGAGAGTTGCCTCAACTGATGTATAATCTGTGTCCGGATTACATGATGTGTTGTTATCAAACAGGAAAGTAGGTTCAGATTTTTGGGCATATTTGCAAATAAAATCCAAGTACTGACACTGGGGTCCGAAAATTTTGTGCTGACAACTGTCATTGTTTGGGCATGTCCCTGTAGTTTTGTCACAAACTAAGCCATTATAGCAGTGACATTGTAACGTACAATTTGCCCCAAACCAACCGTCGGCACAAGTAAGATCATTAGCTTCCATGGTTGCTAACGAAGCCAGCGAATAAAGACTTGATCTACAGCGATGGTTAACGAACTGTGTACACACATTTATTATCAAACCCGTGATTACATTTTTTTAAAAATCCGCCATCTCACTGTGGTAACCGATAGCGTGAAATTCTCTAATAGAATGAGATAAACCGTTGGAGACAAGGAAAGTCAACATTGTTTACATGGCTTGGACGCAAGAAGCGTCCATTTTGGTGAATTTCAGATTCCAGTATGGTCTTCTCGATTACTTTGTTGGCTTCAATCTCGATCGCTATTCGCTTAACCAGATTGAAGTAGTCTGTTTTTAAATGAAACGCGAACGGGTGGGTTAGGATATGGATAGTTTAAGTTCACCAAACCTGGCACAAGGAGTCATTCACAACATCATCATCATCATCATCGAATGCCGTCTCCGCAACGAAGGTTGGCTACCATGGAGCATCATTCTGCTCTGTCTCTTGCTTTGATGGTGCAGGTTGTCATAGGCTCTTTGTCCACCTTTTGATGTTACTCGTCCATGTTAGTCTTGGTCTGCCTCTGCCTCTTTTACCTTGTATTTTCCCCTCCATGATTACTTTTAGTAGGCTGTTGTGTCTTTTAACATGACCCAAAAATCGCATTTGTCTTGTTTGAATTCACAACATCACAAAGAAGTTATCAAGGCATTTCAACACGCTAGGTCAAACCAGTGAGAGGGCACAGTCTTTAGTTCATCGTAGTGGTCAAATGAGAAATTAATGAGATTAATACATTAATTATTATAATGAAAGATGTGATAAGGATCTACTCCGATCTGATAATGTAATTAATGATGTGTCGCTTTGTATATGCATGGGTTGTTGTATGTGTGAATTACAGGTGTGTGGCTGTTGTGTATATGTGAATTACAGGTGTGAGGTTGTCGTGTATATGTGAATTACATGTGTGTGGTTGTCGCGTATATGTGAATTACATGTGTGAGGTTGTCGTGTATATGTGAATTACATGTGTGATGTTGTCATGTATATGTGAATTACAGGTGTGAGGTTGTCATGTATATGTGAATTACAGGTGTGAGGTTGTCGTGTATTTGTGAATTACATGTGTGAGGTTGTCGTATATATGTGGATTATAGGTGTGAGGTTGTGTATATGTGGATTACAGGTGTGAGGTTGTCGTGTATATGTGGATTACAGGTGTGTGGTTGTTATGTATATTTAGATTATAGGGGTGAGGTTGTCGTATATATGTGGATTATAGGTGTGAAGTTGTGTATATGTGAATTACAGAAAAGTCTAAGTTTTGTGTTTGTGCTGATGAGTTTTGAAAATGTGTCTTAGGAAAGCCAAAATGGCAACCACTGTCATTAATTTTGACGTCACTTCCGCTCAGCTTCAGTTTGCGACCGGAGTCTGGAAGTTGGAAGGCCCAAACCGTCATCTTTTATCGATTGTCAACTGGTTTGTGTTGCTGTGATTGTTGCTTACACTAAGCTTAAATAAACAGGCGTAATCTTTTTCATGTTTTATTTACCATCTCGTTTTTATATGAATCTCACTCAGAATTGTATCTTGACTTATCTAAAAGACCATGCCATTTGAGCCATTTGTAGGTTCAACTAAACTATTAAAAGTTTACTCTTAAAGAAATTATTTGAGAAATAAAATTATTAAATATATGATATATTATATATAATATATATTATATTAGTATATAAATATATAGTAATGAAATAAACTTCTTCTTCTACTTCTATCCTTCCTCTGTTGCCGTTGGCGTCGAGGGGAGAAACAATCTGCGATTACGATCGCGATTGTTTCTCCATTATTTTGGCTCTGAGCACTGTTGTGTGTATGTTACGTTGTCCTCAGCCGCTGTGCTAGTTCTGTCCCAGAGTAAGGGCTGTGTTTATGTTACCAGTGCTTGCCCACGCACTGAGGTCACTGTTGGCCGTGACCATTTTCTCCTCGTGTTGTTTCTCTACATCTTTGTTGTTTTCACACACAAACTGTTATTCTATCTATCAGTCTATTGACCTTTCGAGCCGTAACCGGCCCATAGGGCGTAGACCAAGATACACCTTCTCCTATATGAATTTTTGTTCTAGCAGTTTTCTTTTAAAGATATTTTATCAAATCTCGCCATCTGTCTCTGTTCTGTGCAAGCAGTTCTATCTCATTGAGGGAGCCGATTCCTGCTGCTCTTGCCTCTCTCATCAATGTTCTTCTCAGTGTCTCCCTGGGTCTTCCTCTTTTTCTTTTACCTGTTGTTTCCCATATGAGGGCTTGCTTTGCTATTCGATTATTATCTCTTCTCATCACATGTCCAACGTATGACCATCGTCTTTTCTTTATTACTGAAGATATTAGTGGTTGTTTGGCGATTTCTCTAATTTCCTCGTTTGTTTTGAATTCGTTCCATTCTATACCAAGTATTTTCCTTAGACATTAAACTGTTATTAAACAGTTATTAAACAGTGAAACTGTTATTAAACACCCTTAAAAAACAAATATTATATGTCTTAGGTCTATCCTGCTTGATGATATTTTAGATCACATTATATCATTCTCTGGAATTGGAAATTTGACACATAATCCATATAGAATAGAAATATTCGATGTTTCACTGAATCAAAATTATACACCGGCGTGGTCAATCCGCCATCTTCTCTCTTCCTCAATGAAATAAACTGATTTTTTAAAAACAATTGGTCAATTGGAAAAATAATAGTAGTGTGGTAGGTACTAAGTTGTACTTTATGAAGACTTCTTGGAATGAAAGACGAGTGCAGAATTAAGAGAAAAGATGTTGTTTGTATAATAGTGATGAATGTGGGTCCTGTACTTAGATCTGATGATGCTTGATCGTCAGACAGTCTTTAATTTCTGTCCTATGTTTGTCTCTTCGTTGCTAAAGGACGATAGATAGATTGTTAAGTACTACTATTAAGTCTATCGGTAAGTCAATTAATATACGATGTACTATATAATATAACTATAAACTTGATGTCGTGCAGCAGTATAACTTTACTACCTCAGTACCTGAGGTCCATCATCAGCGACAGACTATCTTTAGGTACAGAAATTGACACTCACATTGGTAAAACTGATACCAGCTTTGCCCATCTTTCTTGTGTCTGGCAAAACAGAAAACTGACAATTAAAACAAACACCACAGTGTACAATGCCTGCATAATTAGTCTCCTCCTATATGGCGGTGAATCATGGACAACCTATGTAAAGTAAGAGAGAAAGCTAAATGCATTCCATGTGCGATGTCGGCACCACATTCTTGGTATCACTAGTCAAGTGTCACTAGTAAGGATAAAGTGACAAACGTGGAGATCATGACTTGCACAGGCCTCCTGAATATCTACACGCTGCTCAAACAACATTGGTTACACTGGTTTGACCATGTACACCGTATGAAAGATGGCTGCATACCGAAAGATAAACTCTTACGACAACTGGCAGATGGTAAAAGAACTAGGGGGCGCCCAAAACTTCAATTTGTAGATGTGTGTAAACGCGACGTGAAGACTCTGAACATAAACCCTGCAGCATGGGAAGACAAAGCTGCTGAATGCATTCTCTGCAAACACACTTCTGCAAAGGTTCACCTCAAACAAGAAGCAGACAGATTCATAGAGAAAGAGAATACACGGCAAAAGAAAAGAAAAGAAAAAGAACATTTCTAAGGGCGCTGAAAAATCCATAGTCAACTATGACTGACGGAGGCTACTATATATATATTATAATATATATGACTACTGACCACAACAAAAAGTGGGTAGTACTAATGAGTACTAATATTATTTAAGTAAATAATTGCTAGCTTCATGCAAGTAACTATACTATAATGCTGGTAAGAAAATGGAAAAGTACAAGACTTTAATTGCTGTCTCAGCATGCAGGTTTTACCCATTGGTGTTCAGCCACTTATCCAGAAGTGGTTCGGAGACTCCTGTCTAATGTCCCCTCAAGCACCATCACTTCTCACCTTCCCAGAGTGCTACACTAATACCCATTTCTGCCAGGTGCTGGCTCGACCGTGGGGGTATTATATCCAACCACGAGTGCAATTCACACTGCTTCCAGCGGGAATCAAATACGGGTTGTCCTGTGATCCATTTCTTAATTATTGACAAAGTAATAGACAAGTTAGTTTTGATGACCATTGGTGATATGTAACTCATAACTAAATGAAAGGCAACAAATATTACAGTAAAATTACCATCTCCTGCTAATTCTCACAAAATATTGAACATTCCTCCTTAATTTCTGACAGATGCAAGTATGGAAACCAAGAATGTTATCCCCATTCGGAATATAAAACTGGAACCAGATTATGAAGTAAGTAGATTGGTTAGTTTTAAAAGTACTAATTTAGTTACAAATGTACTTAACTAAACAGACATAAGTCAGGTAGTATTAACTATCTATAATTGAGTGTTATAGATTGTTATATTCTCAACAGGTTGGTATTTATTCTAATCCATTATTTTTAAGTCATGTTGAGTGAATTTAATTTTGTTATCAGCACATAGACATGAGAAATAAGTGGCCTTTGCCTCATACTAGCTCTGGTTCTAGAAATTGGCGAGATTTGATAAAATATCTTTAAAAGAATTGAAAACTGCTAGAATAAAAATTTAGATAAGAGAAGGAGTATCTTGGTCTACGCCCTATGGGCCAGCCACGGCTCGAAAGGTCAATAGATAGATAGAATTGATTGTGGTGCTTGTTTTCTATGTGACATTTTTTTCTCATTCTCATTAACTCAAACATAATTGTCAGAAATATATAGAAAAAGATGATGCTGTTTCTAGTACTTGACTTGTAGTCAATCAATTATTGGCTGATACATTATGTGACAAAAAGAAGTCCACAACAAAATCTCTGCCACAATAATCACTTTATGTCCATATTTGTACATGTTAAGACCCAGGCTTAGCCATTGTCATGTATCCTTACTTTCACTATTCTCTACCAGGTTGTCTTTTATCTGTCTCTTGCTTGAGCTTTCATCTTGGCTTCCATAGAATGACAGATCTTGTGATTGTTTCTTTATTCCTCAGACTATATCACCTATTATGTTGTATGCTGCTAACAATAAATACTTATTTCACCATCAAAATATTTATGTTACACGAAATCATTATTGTCATCATCAAGTACTTGGCCTGCTGGCGTAGGTGATCATGTCTTCAACTTTCGATCACGACAGTTATTTATCATTTCTGTTGTTGATCTTCTACCAAGCCATTCTCTTAAGCTGTCTGCTATCTTTTCTATTTGCTTCCCTCTATTTCTTCGTCCATCAATCTTCTCAGTTGTTACAATATATTCCAGCTGTTCCCTTCTCATTACATGATAAAAAAATGATGATTGTTTCTTCCTAATATTGGAAATTAGCTCTCTTTTTGATTTGGCCTCTTTCAGAACATTATCATTACTCTTCTTAGCTGTCCATGGTATTGTCAACATTCTTCAGTAAAACCACATTTCTACAGACTCCATTGATTTTCTTCTCTGTTGTCCTATTGTCCATGATTCACATCCATATGTTAAGAATTAAATCATTATGCACATAGTAAATTATTTTGTTTCTTTTCTGACATGGCTTGCATTAAAATGAAATATCATTTTAAGCAGGTTTGCTTTATTCCCACAGACTAATAAATTGAACATTTCTTCTAAACATTAAGAGGAGATACAAGTTCATGGACTAGACACAAAATTGTTTAATCAATAATAAGAAATAATTTAAAAGTTCAGATGTGTTGGTATGTAGAAATTAGATATAACTTATTCATTATATCTTCCATTTGTCTTGTTATTCCAATATTTCAACATGTTAAAATGGGACCTTACTTTTCCTTTCTCAGATTGTCAGAAATATGGAAACCCAGAACCTGCTACCTGTTGAGAATATAAAACAGGAGATGAATTATAAAGTGAATACCTTGGTTTGTATTAAGGCCTTTTAGTAATATTTTTCTGCAAACCACATTTTAGAAGTGGATATCGTTTCCACAAATTTGGCTCATTCATTATTAGGATTTTACTCTCAAGTTTCTAACTTTGGAGTTGAAATAAAATTCCTTGGTATTTATTCTAATCCATTATTTTTCAAGTCATGTTGAGTGAAGTTAATTTTAGCTATCAGCACATAGACATGGGAGATATGTGGCCATTGCCTCGTACTAGCTCTGGTTCTAGAAATAGCAGATGTGATTTCAAATAGTAGATCTAAAATAAGGTTAATAAAAATAAAGATGACCTCCTTATCATTACGTAACTGATTATTTTGATAATCCCCCCAGTATGGTGAGTTAAGATTGAAGTAATGAAGTTATGTGCATCTCAAAATTATTACGTGACATCAAAGTTTGAAAAACATGATTAAAAGTATTTGTGAGCATCATCATCATCATTGAGTGCCGTCTCCGCAGCGAAGGTTGGCTACCATGGAGCGCCATTTTGCTCTATCTCTTGCTTTGATGGTGCAGGTTGTCATCGGTTGATTTGTCCATCTTTTGATGTTACTCGTCCATGTTAATCTTGGTCTGCCTCTGCCTCTTTTACCTTGTATTTTCCCCTCCAGGATCACTTTCAATAGGCTGTTGTGTCTTTTAACATGGCCTAAGAATCGCATTTGTCTTGTTCTAATTGTGTTCAGAAGTTCTCTTTCATTTTTAGTTGTTTTAAGACTTTGTCGTTTGTTTTCTTTTCCTTCCATCCAATTCTACCTATTCTTCTATATATCCACATTTCAAAGGCTTCAATTCTCTGTTCTGTTTTCTTGTCTAATGTCCATGTTTCATCACCATATAGGAATATTGAGAAGATGTAACATTTTGCTATTCTTAGTTTTAGCTTAGATTTGTGAGCATAGCCATTCAAATATTTACTATTTTTGTATAAATATTGATATATTTTACAACAAATACCATTTCTTGTGTTATTGACATGCATAAACCAGTACACACCTCATTAAGTGTAGATTTTGTTTATTTCAATTTAATTTTTTCTTCAAGTTTATTTTATAATTCTTGCACTTTTCATTAAAAAAAAAAGACATTAGTATATACTTTTTGTTTGCTTCGTTTTGCATTCACCAGCTCTATATTTCTGACAAAGTCCCATGGGACTGAATTTTGCATGAATATGATTTTTTTTCTTATTTTTACACACTGGCAGCCGTAAAGTAATTGTAAATCTTTAGAATTTTCTGCTATAGTTCGTTTCAAATCATGTGCCCAACTTCAAAACGCTATTACTCAGTATATATTTGTTAAAAACTGTTGAAATTTTCCAAATGTTATTAGAATGCAAAAGACCCTTTAAATGTATATTTAACAAATATCTTGCAGCTGCAGTTTTCTTAAAGCGGCGAATTTCTTTGATGTTTGTCAAAATTGTAAATTGTGAAGCCCTAAAGAATAGAAATTACCGTAGTTGCTGGTCTATGATTAATTTTCACTAGGTAAAGGCGTGGCCGTAGTGGGGAAATAACTGGATAAGACAAAACACCAGGAGAATTATTGTCTGCTCAGTTCGAGGACGGACGATAATATCAAGGTATACCTGTATGTCCAATTTTCATAGTTTTGTGGTCCTGAAAAGGACCATTTGTTGAACTAATTTAAGGTAATATAGAGGCCAACATTGTGGGGGCTATATACTTTCATTCTGAATCAGACGAGTCTAAAAGATTAATAACTGTTTGGGGTTGAACATTCCACAAACCATCATTTTTCCAATATTCCTCTTCCTGTTTTAGGACGTGGTCTTCACATTTAGCCCAATAATCTTTGTCTATATTTAATAAAGCGAGATTAGCAAGAGTCTTTACATCGCATATTTTGAATGTTGTATTTTCATCTGCCACTTGTCCTTTTAATTTTGCCCAGATTAGTTCTATTGGATTTAAATGAGCATGGTAAGGTGGCAGCCTCAAACTTATATGACTGTGCTCTTGGATAATCTTATCTATTTGAAAAATTGTGTCCACTGTTTTTGCTTTACTAGAGATAGTAATTCAGGTTTTAAGTACATGTTATTAAATTGTATGTGCTCCTTTGTGAGCCATATCTTAATAGCATCTTTTGTACTGGATGACGTCGGGACTTTATCTTCAAGTGCAACAATGTTGTGGTATGCTGCATTGTCCATTATTAGGCAAGATGGTCGATCTAGTGATGGGAGAACAGAATTTTCAATCCAATGTCTAAATATGTGACCATTCATCTCAGAGTGATAATCCCGATTGTCTATGGATTTTGAAAGAAAAATGAGCTCTGCATTCTGTATTAGTCCATGTTGTCGACTACCTGCATGAGCAATTATCAAGCGCTGTCCTTTGCTGCTAGGTATTAATCTCTTAATCTTTCCATCTGATGACTGCCATTCCCTTTGGTTAGTGTGGTGAGCATTGATCCATGTTTCATCCAAGTACACAATATCATAACCTTGCTTGCGCACCTCTTTTACTTCACGTAAGTACTTGCTTCTCATGACTACTATATGTGGCTTCTCACAGATGATGTTTCGTCCATTGGAATACTTTCTGAATGTAAAGCCTGCAGCTCTCACATTCCTCCATAATGTAGACTGATATTTCAATACTGTTGTTCTTTTTCAGCGATACTTTTAATTTTCTTATTGTAACAGTTTCATTCATACCCAACATTTTGCGAATTTCACTTCTAATAAGTTCACTGTCGAAATTATCCAACATTTTTGCTCTTCCTTGTGATTTTGTATATTTTGAACATTGACGGTCATGTGCTTGAATCCAGCGATTAAATGACCGTTTAGATAAATCCAAAATGGGTCTTGTCCTATTCTCATGGTTTTCTAAAGAATGAAATAATCTTCCTCGTTTAGCCTCTTTGCAAAAATAGCCATACATTTTTATTGCGATGTTTTGTAAACTGCAGAATTTCATTTTAAGACTCATGATAAATATTATGGTTCCACGTCTCCGCCGCTGAATGAACGGAAATGGAACACACAATGTCTTGTGTTTATTACAAGTGTCTAATTGTGTCAGAAAACCCACATTGAAAGCATGCAAAATCGTCAATTTGACCGTGTATGGATTTTTACTCGCTATTTTTAGTTTAAAATACTGTAAACATTAAGTTTTGACTACATCAATGGGTCGTTATAAATTTATATAAATCAAATAAGCAACAATAATAACCAAATGTTTTTTTAAAATGAAATTAATTCCCTGTTGGGTTCTAATCATTATAACTTTATATGCAACTTTTGAAAAACTTACAAAAAGCGTTTAAAAAGATATCGATTTTAAAAGTTGGGCACGAGTTATGAAACAGACTTTAGTAATACAGTATCATCAGCATATCTTAGATTATTGATTATCTTTCCATTAATGTTTAGGCCTGGCATCTCTATGATGTTTTTACAGATTTGCTCAGTGTATAGATTGAACAACCTTGGTGATAGGTTCATCCCTATCTTACTCCTCTTTTTATATCAATGGGTGTAGAGTTCTTATATTTTTTTGCTGTTTGCTCTAAGTATAAATTACATATTAGTTTATGTCTGTGTCATGTAGATGTATATCTTTTAGACATTCAATAATTTGTTTATGGTGTATTCTATAAGGAGCTTTGGTGTAGTCTATAAAGCAGGCTTATATTGGTTTGTTTACCTCTGTGTACTTTTGTATTAATGTCCTCATGCAGAATATGGTTTTTATTGTCCCACTCTTTTTTTCTAAATTCAAATTTCTGCTCCTCTAATTCAATACTGATTTTATTCTGAATCCTTTCTTGTATTACTTTTAGCAAAATTTTTGTAACATGGCTCATTAGGCTTATTGTTCTAAAGTCACTGCTTTCAACTGTACCATTCCTTTTCATCAGAGTGCCATCTCCGCAATGAAGTTTGGCTACCATGGAGCGCCATTCTGCTCTGTCTCTTGCTTTGATGGTGCAGGTTGTCATAGGCTGATTTGTTCATCTTTTGATGTTACTGGTCCATGTTAGTCTTGGTCTGCTTCTTTTACCTTGTATTTTCCCCTCCAGGATTACTTTTAGTAGGCTGTTGTGTCTTTTAACATGGCTCAAAATTAGCATTTGTCTTGTTTGAACTGTGTTTAGTAGTTCTCTTTTCATTTTTAGTTGTTTTAAGACTGTTGTTTGTTTTCTTTTCCTTCCATCCAATTCTACCTATTCTTCTATATATCCACATTTTAAAGACTTCAATTTTCTGTTCTTTTTTCTTGTCTAATGTCCATGTTTCTACACCATATAGGAGTGTTGAAGACATAACATTTTGCTATTCTTAGTTTTAGCCCTGGTGTTATTTGTTTTGATGTTAGTATGTTCTTCATGACATTAAAATTAATTTTTGCCATTCCTATTCTTTTGTTTATTTCAGTTGTACATTTTCCATCACTGGTTATAGTATGTCCAAGGTAGTTGTAGTTCTGAACTGTCTCCAGGTCTATTCCATCAATTTTTATATCCACTTGTGGGTTTTGAGTATTATCTTTGTTTATGATCATAGTTTTATTCTTTTTGATATTCATATCTAGTCAATATTTTTTGCTTGTCATGTTTATTTCATTAAGTAATTGTTGTAGATCTTTAGGATTTTCTGCTAGTAGTACAGTATCATCAGCATATCTTAGGTTATTGATTAAACTTTCCATTAATTTGTGGGCCTGGCATCTCTGTGATGTTTTTAAAGATTTTCTCAGTGTATAGATTGAACAAACTTGGTGATAGGATGCATCCCTGTATTACTCCTCTTTTTATATCAATGGGTGTAGAGTTCTCTTTGTTATATTTTATTATTGCTGTTTGCTCCTAGTGTAGATTACATATTAGTCGTATGTCCATGTCATCTAGGTGTATCTCTTTTAGGCATTCTATAAGTTGTTTGTGGTGTACTGTATCAAAAGCTGTGGTGTAGTCTATGAAGCAGGCATATATTAGTTTGTTTACTTCTATGTACTTTTTGATTAATGTTTTCATTCAGAATATGGCTTCCTTTGTCCCACTATTTTTCCTAAATCCAAATTGCTGCTCATCTAATTCAGTATTGATTTTATTCTGAATCCTTCCTTGTATAACTTTTAGCAAGATTTTTGTAACATGGCTCATTAGGCTTATTGTTCTAAAGTCACTGGATTCAACTGTACCATTCCTTTTAGGCGAAGCAATGAAAGTTGATGTTTTTAGTTCATTTGGTATGTATCCTGTGTGGTATATGTCGTTGCATATGTCTGTAATCACTACAGTGCTAAAACCTCTAGTGCCTGTATTATCTCTATTTGTATGCTGTCAAGTCCTGCTGGTTTTCCTTTTTTCATTGCGTGTATAGTTTTTTCCACTTCAGATTTTAATATTTTTTAGCCTGACAAACATTTTATAATTGATTAAACCAAATTATTATGTACCAATATTACAACTTTTACAATTTATCAAATAAAGGCTAAAAACTGCTACAATTTGCTGAAAGGAAACTTCAGAACACGTAGAAAATAATATTTGTAAGTCCTAAATATTCAGACACTTCAGTATATAAAGAAAATGTTAAGTATCCCATAATGTAAATATTGACATTTTATCTTCGCAGACTGCAGTCAAAAGAGAAAGACAAATTCCATTCCTTCAAGATTTATTGAAACAGGAACTGGATAATGATGTGAGTGTTTTTATTTATTTGTTTACAACAAAATTTGTGCATTTTCTAAAGTGAACATTGAACATATAGAATACAACATGTTTGTGTGTTGTTTCTTAAACTAAAAATTACTGGACTTTAGATTTTGAAAATGTTCTTTGTTTTTCCAATTTTGGTGGAAAGCTAAATATTTGGGACTAAGGGACAAAAAATCTGACTCCAACAGAGATAGATGCTACCTACAGCTCATAGTTGATGGCTTTTGCCAGGGTCGGTGAAGCTAAACTGTCCAGTCCCTACTTTTCGTGGTGCCTCTAGAAATAGACAAACTAGTCCAGTCTAACCAAGCAAATACGGGATTCCAGAATTTTAAGCTACCCGGTACTAGTAAATGCCCATGCTGAAGACTGATGTGTTGGGCCAAAAGGTGCAACTAAAATAAAACACAACACATCTACAAACATTAAACATCTTTTTAAGGGGAGATGATGAAGTGGAATATCAATTAATGTAGTAATGGGATGAACACAAAACAGAGAGAAATAAGTGGAATATCAATTAATGTAGTAATGGGATAAACACAAAACAGAGAGAAATAAGTGGAATATCAATTAATGTAGTAATGGGATGAACACAAAACAGAGAAAAATAAGTAGAATGAAACAAAATCTCCCTCCACAGTAGGCTCACCTTGTTGTGGCTGGAGGGCTTGTGTGCCTCTGGGATCCAAGGAGCTATGTCAGTGGGAACTTAGCTCCTGGCAGGGTCACCCAAGTTGGAGAGGTCCTTGGTGAGGGGCCAGACAAAGGAGCCAGGAGTAGATGGAACCCTTTAAGTGAAGATGCAGAACCCACCAGCGAGTGTTACACACTTTGGTCTGAACTAATCCATCCCAACTTCATGGGTTAAATGCTTCTCTGTCTTTTCTCCTCTTTCTGTCCTCTATCAAACAGGCAGGTGGTGCTCAAGAGCTCAGAAGGCCAGACCACCTGTGAGAGAAAAACTCTACACAAAGCTCAGGCAGATGTTTCTCGTTAACCTGGGAGGGCCGACTATCTAAGGCAGAATCCCCCTACAGAAAAGACAATCTGCTGACTTGCAGAAAGATTGGGGGACAATCAAAGGAAAGGGAAAGCAAACCTGAATAAAATGCTGGCAGAAATCGGATGCACTGGGCCATTGGCGCAGAACACAGTGCAATGTTCTAACATGTACTTAGTCAGAGTGGATCTAACAGACTTTAATTATGATTTCTCTGTCTGTGGAGTCCCCCCAAGCTGGTGGTGTGCCGGGCCCCATGCCTCGAAGGGGTCCACCCCAAGCTACTGGTGGTCACCCTGACCCATTTTGGAGAGCCAGAAAATGGGACAAAAGGGAAACTACTACTGGTCAGAAAAGCTTCAAGAAACACCTGAACATAATACACTGGAATGCGGAGGGCATATACCACAAAAACAAGCCCTAGCAGAGTAGATAGACGTTGCCTGCATCAAAGAAACTCACCTTAATTCTCAGCACAGATTTATGATTAGGGGCTACCAAACATTTAGACAGAACAGGGAAGGCCACAAGGATGGAATCCTTATACTTATTAAAAATACCATCCCAGCAAAACAGATAGAAGTAGTCACAAACAGAGAGGCAGAGATCATTGGCACAGACCTATACATCAAACTCCACTAGCACATGGATATTTAACATATACTGTCCTAATGACAAATTGCTGAACCTGGAGTCAATGAAAATAACACCATCACAGTGTCTGGTATTAGGAGACTTTAACAGCCACACAGATGCCTACACTGTGCCTATCAACACCCGTGAAAAGAAAGTCAATAATATGATAGAGGAGTTAACAAAGGCAATCATAAGAGCTGCTAAAGACTCAATTCCTAGAGGAGCAAGAAGAAACTACAAGCCTTACTGGAGCAAGGAAACACAAAGACTAGAAGAGGAACTGAAGAGAACTAGCTGAAACATCACAAAGCACAGAGAGCAACATAGCCTATAAAGCAGCCTCTGCCTAATACAGAAGAGAGGTCAAGATATCAGCAAGACAGGGCTGTAAAGACAAAACAGAAAGCCTCAATCTAGACAAAAATAGACACAAACTCTGGAAACTTGCGAAAGCTCTGAGCGATGAAAACAACTGCTGACCTTCAATAACATTAACACACAATCAGAACATCCACACAGGCAAAAGGGCAGCAAACATACTGATAGAAACTTACAAAAACATAATTAGAATAAACATTCCAAAAGACCAACAGAAAGCTGCAAGAAAGGAAAACCGAGATGCAAAACACATGCCTTTAGCACCAGAAGAACAACAGACGACTATCTTTACACCAACAGAACTAGATGTAGCCCTCAAAGGATTGAAGAAGAGTTCTCCTGGAAAAGATGGAATCACCAACGAAATGCTCATAAAACTGGGACAGAAAGCCAAGGGTCAGCTTCTAAGTATAATAAATGAGAGCTGGAAGAGAGGACAAATGCCGGCAACCTGGAAAGAAGCCATTATGGTGCCCATCCTCAAATGTGGAAAAGACCCACAGGACCCAAGTAGCTGCAGACCAATTAGCCTACTGAGCTGCCTGAGCAAACTCATGGAAAGGCTGGTCAACAGAAGACTCGTGTGGCATTTGGAGACAAAACAAATCATACCACAACAAAGCGGTTTCCGTCAGCACAGATCAACTGAAGACCTGATCACCTACATCACACAGGAAATAGAAGATACTCTACAAGAAAAGAAACACACACTGACAATGTGGGGTCGACATGGAGAAGGCTTTTGATAGTGTTTGGGAGGCTTAAAGAACAAGCTTCTCAGACTTGGCATCCAAGGCCGTTTATTAAATTGGATATCTCAATGCCTACAAGACAGAATGGCCAACATGGACAACTAAGTAAAGAAAGCCAGAATCGAACAAGGTGTCCCACAAGGTGGAGTCCTATCCCTAACGCTCTTTTTAAGTTTTATAAATGACATCATTATGGACATTCCACCCAGAATACACTCAGCAATGTAAGCAGATGACCTGGCAATATGGGCACGTGAAGAATCTATGTCAGTGGCTAGCTCCAGAATGCAAGATGTCCTAGGAAAAATTGAAAAATGGACGAACACCTGGTTACTACCAATTAATGAAAAAGAAAAATAAATACACAATTTTCAGCCTATCAAGAAAAACTCTCTCTGCAAAATTGACAATAAAAGACCATACACTTCCTATTGACCAAAACCCAACATATCTCGGCATCACCATGGATCACAGAATGAAGTGGATAAATCAGATAGAGAAAGCACACAAAACAGCTAGAAAACGAACAGATATGAAGAAATTGACAGGAGCGGACTGGGAGCAGACAGCAATATCTTGAAACGACTATATGTAGGAAGAGTAAGACCAGTCCTAGAGTATGGAGTCACAGCCTGGGCAACAGCTTCTAAATCACAGCTTAGCAAAATTAACAGAACACAAACCAGGCTACCCGTATCATCACTGGTGCTAGGAAATCTACACCTATTGAGACTCTAGAAACAGTAACAGGTTTACAACCCTTAGATGACAGATGAAAAACTAAAGCAATGCAACAAGCTGAGAAATATAAAAGGCTCCCTAGCCACCCCATGCACCAAAGAATAACTGGTCTAGGAAATGGAAGACTAAAGAGGAGCAACTTCGCTGCAATCTCTAAAGAACTGGTAACTAGTGACCCAGTAATGTTCCAAACAATGCCGAAACCCATAAGCCCATCTGAATTGATTTCTCATGGGAAGCACAACATACCAGAACTTAAGAAAGAGATAATAGGAATCATGAAAAACGGCACCCAAACAGACATAAAGAGAAAACACATAGCAGAAAAACACTCAAATGACAACTACCCACAGGACTCCTTGTTACACATATACACAGATGGCTCTGCTACAAATGCCACCAGAAATGGAGGAGGAGGTGTGTTATTGAGGCTGAATAACCTGGAAGAGATCACCAAGTCAATAGCTACTGGGAAATTCTCAAACAACTATAAAGCAGAAACTGAAGTCCTCAAAGATGCTGCAAAACTGGCTATCCAACACAAAAAAATAACATGCACATGAAATTGGTGATACTGACTGATGCACTGTCAGTCCTAACAGCTCTAAAAACATTCAAGAACAGTGAGTTAGATGACCTGAGAACAACCCTAGACCAACTATGCAATAACTTCCAGAAAGTGGTCATCCAGGGGATACCATCACACTGTAAAATACACAGAAACGAATGCACAGACAAATTAGCTAGAGAGGGAGGGAGTCTACCACAAGAATATACTACGATGAAGCCAAATCTATCATCAAAGGCCAGTATCATGAAAAATGGAAACAAGAATACCCAAAGTATAATGAGAGGGATGGATACCTCCAACTATCAAGGAGGGATCAAGTCATCTTACTTTGCTTACGCACTGGCCACAACAGAATGAGAAACCACATGTTCAACAAACTCAAAATAGAAACTACCAGCCAATGCCGCTGTACACTGGATAATATGACAACAAAACATATTCTACAGTATTGGCCCCAGTACACAGTCCTGAGAAGGACAATGTGGTCCACACCCACCTCCCTGGAAGAGAAACTATACGGGGCAACCGAATCACTTAAACAGACAGCTGCCTTCTTAAGAGAATCCGGAATCCTAGTCTGAATGAGCCATGATCGCAGAAGAAGAAACAAAATCTCAGGAAATAGAATTTTAAATCAAGAGTTATGTCCCACTTCAACATGTAATTCAGCCTTGATTTACTTCACACTATAATCTCTTTCTGTTCTCAGGTAGGTCAAAGTGAGGGCTGCAGTCAAGATTCTAGTCCTCAAGTTTTGATATCTGACATCAAACCCAAACACATGCCAGAAAGGGAGATGGTCTTTCCATCACCTGTTAATGAGGCATTAAGTGATAGTGTGTTGAGTGTAACTGAAATAGCACATCATAGAACACATACAGTAGAGAAGCTACACAAATGTAATGTTAGTGATACAGATTTTGATAACAATGGTTGTTCAATAAAAAACAACAGAAGATGCATAGAAGAGAAGCCCTATAAGTGTGATACTTGTGGTGCAAGTTTTACTCAAGTTGGAAATCTTATTATACATAAGAGAATACATACAGGAGAGAAGCCTTACAAATGTGATGTGTGTGGTGCATGTTTTGCTATGAGTGGACATCTTAAAACTCACAATAGAACACATACAGGAGAGAAAGCTTACAAATGTGATGTGTGTGGTGCTAGTTTTTCTTGGAGTGGACATCTTAAAAGGCACAAGAGAACACATACAGGAGAGAAGCCTTACAAATGTGATGTTTGTGGTGCAGATTTTACAGAGAATGGCAGTCTATTAAAGCACAAGAGAATACATACAGGAGAGAAGCCTTACAAATGTGATGTGTGTGGTGCTAGTTTTTATCGGAGTGGAGTTCTTAAAAGGCACAAGAGAACACATACAGGAGAGAAGCCTTACAAATGTGATGTGTGTGGTGCTAGTTTTTCTCGGAGTGGACATCTTAAAAGGCACAAGAGAACACATACAGGAGAGAAGCCTTACAAATGTGATATTTGTAGTGCAGATTTTGCTGAGAGTAGACATCTTAAAAGGCACAAGAGAACACATACAGGAGAGAAGCCTTACAAATGTGATGTTTGTGGTGCAGATTTTACAGAGAATGGCAGTCTATTAAAGCACAAGAGAATACATACAGGAGAGAAGCCTTACAAATGTGATGTGTGTGGTGCTAGTTTTTCTTGGAGTGGACAGCTTAAAACTCACAAGCAAACACATACAGGAGAGAAGCCTTACAAATGTGATGTGTGTGGTGCTAGTTTTTCTTGGAGTGGACATCTTAAAAGGCACAAGAGAACACATACAGGAGAGAAGCCTTACAAATGTGATGTTTGTGGTGCAGATTTTACAGAGAATGGCAGTCTATTAAAGCACAAGAGAACACATACAGGAGAGAAACCTTACATATGTGATGTGTGTGGTGCTAGTTTTTCTTGGAGTGGACAACTTAAAACTCACAAGCAAACACATACAGGAGAGAAGCCTTACAAATGTGATGTGTGTGGTGCTAGTTTTTCTTGGAGTGGACATCTTAAAACTCACAAGCAAACACATACAGGAGAGAAGCCTTACAAATGTGATGTGTGTGGTGCTAGTTTTTCTCGGAGTTATTATCTTAAAACTCACAAGCAAACACATACAGGAGAGAAGCCTTACAAATGTGATTTGTGTGGTGCATGTTTTGCAATGAGTGGATATCTTAAAACTCACAAGCAAACACATACAGGAGAGAAGCCTTACAAATGTGATGTGTGTGGTGCTAGTTTTTCTCGGAGTGGACATCTTAAAAGGCACAAGAGAACACACACAGGAGAGAAGCCTTACAGTTGCAATGTGTGTGGTGCAGATTTTGCTGAGAATGGTTATCTTAAAAGACACAAGAGAACACACACAGGAGAGAAGCCTTACAATTGCAATGTGTGTGGTGCAGATTTTGCTGAGAATAACAGTCTATTGAAACACAAGCTAACACACATGGAAGAAGTCCACTTATAATCTATGAAATCTATCTCTATCACTTAGTTTTATCATTGTGTTCATCTTCTCTTGAATTCAAATTCATCATCATTGAGTGCCGTCTCCGCAACGAAGGTTGGCTACCATGGAGCGCCATTTTGCTCTATCTCTTGCTTTGATGGTGCAGGTTGTCATCGGTTGATTTGTCCATCTTTTGATGTTACTCGTCCATGTTAATCTTGGTCTGCCTCTGCCTCTTTTACCTTGTATTTTCCCCTCCAGGATCACTTTCAGTAGGCTGTTGTGTCTTTTAACATGGCCTAAGAATCGCATTTGTCTTGTTCTAATTGTGTTCAGAAGTTCTCTTTTCATTTTTAGTTGTTTTAAGACTTTGTCATTTGTTTTCTTTTCCTTCCATCCAATTCTACCTATTCTTCTATATATCCACATTTCAAAGGCTTCAATTCTCTGTTCTGTTTTCTTGTCCAATGTCCATGTTTCAGCACCATATAGGAATATTGAGAAGATGTAACATTTTGCTATTCTTAGTTTTAGCTCTGGTGTTATTTGTTTTGATGTTAGTATGTCCTTCATGACATTAAAATTACTTTTTGCCATTCCTATTCTTTTGTTTATTTCAGTTGTACATTTTCCATCACTGGTTATAGTATGTCCAAGGTAGTTATAGTTCTGAACTGTCTCAAGGTCTATTCAAATATTCTATGAATTCAAATACAGAATAAATTATATCCACCCTTGTAATACTTCCATTGTTACTTTTGATCAATCAGTTTCTGTGGTTAATGCTGACTATGAAATTGGTGTACAGATTTCTTTTATGATTGTGACTGTTTTGTTAGGAATCACATAAAGTCTCATTATTATTCTCAATAGCTATCTCTTTATGTTACAAAAAACCTTTTCTGATTCATTAGAATTGAATATAAATTTCTCTCTACCTTTTGAATGCTGTTCACATCTGGTGAGTTTTTTTAGGTTAGTTTTTAATGTTCCACATCTTTATAACTTGTGTTAGTGACTGTATTTTTATTTTGCATTCAAATATCTTGCCTGTGACATGCTTCCCACTGAATAGAAATTGTAATATTGTTCCTGTTGTAAAAGCCAAAGTATGTTTTGCATTGATGTTTTCCTAAATTGATATTTATTTTAATGATCTTTTGTAAAAAGGGATGCCATATAGAATGAGATGTCATAAAAATGAATAAATAAAAGGAGTTAGGTTACACTTATTCATCTATAACTTTCAATAGCCTTCACCTTATTGATGTGATCCACTGGCTTGTCTGATGTGCTTGGGTGGAAGCCTCATTTCCTTTGGTCGTTCGTATCTTGTGGTTACTTTGCGTTGTGTTTCTTAATACCCATGACTGGAGCTAGGTGGTTGTTTGGATCCAGCCTTATATTAACATCTACTGCTGAGCTAAGACAAACAACAAGCCTTAGTTGTACAACTTCAACATGCTTTATTTACACATTTCACTATATATACAGAGAACAACTGTGGAAGATACTAACAACATACGGAGTAAGCCAACATCTAACCAACCTAATTAAAAGTCTCTACATCAACAGTAGCTGCAGGGTCAGAACAGCAGCAGGCTACACTATCCCCGCTACTGTTTATTACATACATGGACTATAAATGCAAGCTAGCTAACCCATCAGAGACAGAGGAGATCAACGAGCTTTTATTTGCAGATGATCAGGCACTAATAAATGAAACAATAGAAGACCTACAAGAACACTTAAACAAACTCAACAGCTCAGGCAAGGCACAAAATACATCATGAAAATCAACAAAACAGAAGTCATGAATGTCGCCAAAAATAAACAGAACATCAACATAACTATAGAAGGCAGACAACTAAAACAAGTAGAGGAATTCAAATACCTAGGAAGTCTAATGACAAACGATAATTCACAAACAGCAGAGATAGAATCAAGATGCATCAAAGCTTGTCAAATCATTGGACAGTTATCACCACTATTGTCCAACAAAGAAATAACTCTGGAGGCAAAACGAGCACAATACAATCTTCATCCCAACGTTGTGCTACCAATGCCAGGCTGGACCCTAGATGCAAGAACAATAAGAAAAATAACCTCTACAGAGATGAAATGTGTCAGACGAATGACAGGCAACAGTCTGAGAGAGGAATCCAACACTCCAAATTTTCCTATAGATCCACATCTCAAAGGGTCCATAATTGTCTGATCTGATTTCTTGTTCAAAGTTCATGTTTCTGCACCCTGCAGGAATGTTGAGTAAATATGGCATTTTACAACATAGTTTTAGCATGCAAAATGGGCAAAAGAAGACTGGCTCAGCCAAAGATGTCTAGAAGTCGAAACTATGGAAAGTAAACAAGATTTAAAAAGAAAGCGCACAGAAATTTAAAAAAAAAGTGACTATACAATTTTTTTTTTAAAAGCCACAGAAAGCGGAGCAATTCCAGACTAAAAAGAAAAAAATGCTAACAGACAATAAAGATATAATTGATAGATGGTAGGAATATATAACATAACTATTTCGTGATTAAATACACAAGAAAAAAATAATAAAATGTACCTCGAGTTATGAAATCGTAAAATCTGAAGTGGAAAAAGCTATAAAAACAATGAAAAAGGGAAAAACTGTTGGACCTGACAACATACAGATAGAGATGATACAGGCACTAGAAGATTTTGGCATTGAGGTGATCACAAACATATGCAATGACATATACCATACAGGAAACATATCAAATGAACTAGAAACATCAACTTTCATTGCATTGCCTAAAAAGAATGCTGCAGTTGAATGCAGTGACTTTAGAACAATAAGCCTAATGAGCCATGTTAGAAAAATCTTGCTAAAAGTTTTACAATGAAGGATTCAGAATAAAATCAATACTGAATTAAATGTGCAGCAGTTTGGATTTAGGAAAAATAGTGGGACAAAGGAAGCCATAGTCTGCATTAAAATATTAATCGAAAACTACATAAAAATAAACAAACCAATATATGCATTTTTCATAGACTATAATAAAGCTTTTGATAAAGTACCCCATAAAAAACTTACAGAATGCCTAAAATATATACATCTAGATAACACGGACATATGACTAATATGTAACTTAGACTAGGAGCAAACAGCGATAATAAAAAATATCAAAGCAAACTCTACACTCATTAATATACAAAGAGGAGTAAGACAGGGATGCGTCTTATCACCAACCTTCTTCAATCTATAACTGAGCAAATCTTTAAAAACATGACAGAGATGTCAGGTCTAACATTAATGGAAATATAATCAATAACCTAAGATATGCTGATGATACTGTACTACTAGCAGAAAATCCTAAAGATCTACAACAATTACTTAATGCAATAAGCATGACAAACACAAAATATGGACTAGATATGAATATCAAAAGGACTGAAACTATGATCATAAACAAAGAAAATACTTAAAATCTATAAGTGGATATAACAATTGAAGGAATAGACCTGGAGACAGTTCAGAACTACAACTACCTGGGACATACTATAACCAGTGATGGAAAATGTACAACTGAAATAAACAAAAGAATAGGAATGGCAAAAAGTAATTTTAATGTCATGAAGAACATACTAACATCAAAACAAATAACACCAGGGCTAAAACTAAGAATAACAAAATGTTATGTCTTCAACATTCCTGTATGGTTCAGAAACATGGACATTAGACAAGAAAACAGAAGAAGAGAAAATGGAATCTTTTGAAATGTGGATTTATATAAAAGAAAAGAATGTTAAAAGACACAACAGCCTACTAAAAGTACTCTTCAGAAAGAAAATGCAAGGTAAAAGAAGCAGACCAAGATTAATGTGGATGAGTAACATCAACAGATGGACAAGTCTGCCTATGACAACCTGCACCATCAAAGCAAGAGCAGAATGGCGCTCCATGGTAGCCAACCTTCGATGTGGAGATGACACTAAATGATGATGATGAGTTTTAGTTATGATGAATCCGTCCTGCTATCAATGATTGACAATCTAGTTAGATCATGTGAATTATTCTCCCTGTCAATAAGTATTTAGAAGACTGTGGTGCTTCAACAAGGTGTAGCCAGTCCCGCAGCCATATCCTTATATAACATACCCCTTCAATCTGTGTGAAAATTTGCCTCTCTCGGTTCTTTGGTCACAACCACTGTCTCCTTAGAAATAAATTCCCAAATATGAAAGGCAGTTTCCACATTTGGTAAACTTAAAAATAGAGCATGGGCCAACACCAAATTAACACTTAGGACTAAGATTCAAGTTTACCAAAATTTTGTGCTTAGTACACTTCTATACGGATCAGAAACTTGGACTACCTATGCAGGGCAGGAGAAAGAGTTCAACAGCTTTAATGTACGTTGTCTTCGAAAGATTATGAACATCACATGGCAGGACAAAGTAACCAATTCTTATATCTTACAACGAGCCAAACTCCCATCCATCATGGCAACACTTAGGAGTCGTAGACTAAGGTGGCTGGGGCATATAAGAAGAATGGTAAACATTCGTATTCCCAAACAACTATTGGATGACGAACTTAAGAAAAGAGAGAAACCAAAGGACACCTGAGATATAAGGATGTTTGCAGGGCTTTCTTAAGTGAATTCTCTATAAGTGAAAGTAATGGAAAATCTCGCTGCAGACAATAGGACATGGAGAACAAAATAAAAATCGACTCAACTTTTTCTTCTTCTGCGATCATGGCTCATTCAGACTAGGATTCCAGACTTTTATGAAGGTAGCTGTCTGTTTAAGTGATTCGGTTGCCCCGTATAGTTTCTCTTCCAGGGAGGTGGGTGTGGACCACATTGTCCTTCTCAGGTTTATGTACTGGGGACAATCCTGTAGAACATGTTTTGTTGCCACGTTATCCAGGGTACAGTGGCACTGGCTGGTAGTTCCTATTTTGAGTTTGGTGAACATGTGGTTTCTCATTCTGTTGTGGTCAGTGTGTAGCCGAAGTATAATGACTTGATCCCTCCTTGATAGTTGGTGGTATCCATCCCTCTCATTATACTTTGGGTGTTCTTGTTTCCATTTTTCATGATACTGGCCTTTGATGATGGATTTGGCTTCAGAAAGTTGGATGACATGTCACATCTATGTGTCTGGAGAGAAAGTTGGATGACATGTCACATCTATGTGTCTGGAGAGAAAGGTGGATGACATGTCACATCTATGCTTCTGGAGAGAAAGGTGGATGACATGTCACATCTATGTGTCTGAAGAGAAAGGTGGATGACATGTCACATCTATGTATCTGAAGAGAAAGTTGGATGACATATCACATCTATGCTTCTGGAGAGAAAGTTGGATGACATATCACATCTATGTGTCTGAAGAGAAAGTTGGATGACATGTCACATCTATGCTTCTGGAGAGAAAGGTGGATGACATGTCACATCTATGCTTCTGGGGAGAAAGGTGGATGACATGTCACATCTATGTGTCTGGAGAGAAAGTTAGATGACATGTCACATCTATGCTTCTGGAGAGAAAGTTGAATGAAATGTCACATCTGTGCTTCTGGAGAGAAAGTTGGATGACATGTCACATCTATGCTTCTGGAGAGAACATTGACTGAAATTTCACATCTATGCTTCTGGAGAGAACGTTGACTGAAATGTCACATCTATGCTTCTGGAGAGAAAGCTGAATGACATGTCACATCTATGCTTCTGGAGAGAATGTTGACTGAAATGTTACATCTATGCTTCTGGAGAGAAATTTAATGACATGTCACATCTATGTGTCTGGAGAGAAAGTTGGATGACATGTCACATCTATGTGCCAGGAGAGAAAGTTGGATGACATGTCACATCTATGTGTCTGGAGAGAATGGTGGATAATATGTCACATCTGTGTGTTTGGAGAAAAAGTTGAATGACATGTCGCATCTATGTTTCTGGAGAGAAAGTTGAATTAAATGTCACATCTATGCTTCTGGAGAGAAAGTTGAATTAAATGTCACATCTATGCTTCTGGAGAGAAATGTGGATGACATGTCACATCTATGTGTCTGGAGAGAAAGTTGGATGACATGTCACATCTGTGTGTCTGGAGAGAAAGTTGGATGACATGTCACATCTATGTGTCTGGAGAGAATGGTGGATGACATGTCACATCTATGTGTCTGGAGAGAACGTTGGATGACATGTCACATCTATGCTTCTGGAGAGAAAGTCCAATGAAATGTCACATCTATGCTTCTGGAGAGACAGTTGAATGACATGTCACATCTATGTGTCTGGAGAGAAAGTTGAATGAAGTGTCACATCTATGCTTCTGGAGAGAAAGTTGGATGACATATCACATCTATGTTTCTGGAAAGAAAGTTGGATGACATGTCACATCTATGTTTCTGTAAAGAAAGTTGGATGACATGTCACATCTATGTTTCTGGAAAGAAAGTTGGATGACATGTCACATCTATGTGTCTGGAGAGAAAGTTGGATGACATGTCACATCTATGTGTCTGGAGAGAAAGGTGGATGACATGTCACATCTATGCTTCTGGAGAGAAAGGTGGATGACATGTCACATCTATGTGTCTGAAGAGAAAGGTGGATGACATGTCACATCTATGTATCTGAAGAGAAAGTTGGATGACATATCACATCTATGCTTCTGGAGAGAAAGTTGGATGACATATCACATCTATGTGTCTGAAGAGAAAGTTGGATGACATGTCACATCTATGCTTCTGGAGAGAAAGGTGGATGACATGTCACATCTATGCTTCTGGGGAGAAAGGTGGATGACATGTCACATCTATGTGTCTGGAGAGAAAGTTAGATGACATGTCACATCTATGCTTCTGGAGAGAAAGTTGAATGAAATGTCACATCTATGCTTCTGGAGAGAAAGTTGGATGACATGTCACATCTATGCTTCTGGAGAGAACATTGACTGAAGATGTTACATCTATGCTTCTGGAGAGAAATTTAATGACATGTCACATCTATGTGTCTGGAGAGAAAGTTGGATGACATGTCACATCTATGTGCCAGGAGAGAAAGTTGGATGACATGTCACATCTATGTGTCTGGAGAGAATGGTGGATAATATGTCACATCTGTGTGTTTGGAGAAAAAGTTGAATGACATGTCGCATCTATGTTTCTGGAGAGAAAGTTGAATTAAATGTCACATCTATGCTTCTGGAGAGAAAGTTGAATTAAATGTCACATCTATGCTTCTGGAGAGAAATGTGGATGACATGTCACATCTATGTGTCTGGAGAGAAAGTTGGATGACATGTCACATCTGTGTGTCTGGAGAGAAAGTTGGATGACATGTCACATCTATGTGTCTGGAGAGAATGGTGGATGACATGTCACATCTATGTGTCTGGAGAGAACGTTGGATGACATGTCACATCTATGCTTCTGGAGAGAAAGTCCAATGAAATGTCACATCTATGCTTCTGGAGAGACAGTTGAATGACATGTCACATCTATGTGTCTGGAGAGAAAGTTGAATGAAGTGTCACATCTATGCTTCTGGAGAGAAAGTTGGATGACATATCACATCTATGTTTCTGGAAAGAAAGTTGGATGACATGTCACATCTATGTTTCTGTAAAGAAAGTTGGATGACATGTCACATCTATGTTTCTGGAAAGAAAGTTGGATGACATATCACATCTATGCTTCTGGGGAGAAAGTTGGATGACATGTCACATCTATGTTTCTGGAAAGAAAGCTGGATGACATGTCACATCTATGTTTCTGGAAAGAAAGTTGGATGACATGTCACATCTATGTTTCTGGAAAGAAAGTTGGATGACATGTCACATCTATGTTTCTGGGGAGAAAGTTGGATGACATATCACATCTATGCTTCTGGGGAGAAAGTTGGATGACATGTCACATCTATGTTTCTGGAAAGAATGTTGGATGACATGCCACATCTATGTTTCTGGAAAGCAAGTTGGATGACATATCACATCTATGCTTCTGGGGAGAAAGTTGGATGACATGTAACATCTGTTTCTGGAGAGAAAGTTGGATGACATGTCACATCTATGCTTCTGGAGAGAAAGTTGGATGACATGTCACATCTATGCTTCTGGAGAGAAATTTAATGACATGTCACATCTATGCTTCTGGAGAGAAAGTTGGATGACATATCACATCTATGCTTCTGGAGAGAAAGTTGGATGACATGTCACATCTATGCTTCTGGGGAGAAAGTTGGATGACATGTAACATCTGTTTCTGGAGAGAAAGTTGGATGACATGTCACATCTATGCTTCTGGAGAGAAAGTTGGATGACATGTCACATCTATGTGTCTGGAGAGAAAGTTGGATGACATATCACATCTATGTGTCTGGAGAGAAAGTTAGATGACATATCACATCTATGTGTATGGAGTGAAAGGTGGATGACATATCACATCTATGTGTCTGGAGAGAAAGTTGGATGACATATCACATCTATGTGTCTGGAGAGAAAGTTGGATGACATATCACATCTATGTGTATGGAGTGAAAGATGGATGACATATCACATCTATGTGTCTGGAGAGAAAGTTGGATGACATATCACATCTATGTGTCTGGAGAGAAAGTTGGATGACATATCACATCTATGTGTATGGAGTGACAGGTGGATGACATATCACATCTATGTGTCTGGAGAGAAAGTTGGATGACATATCACATCTAT
This sequence comes from Megaustenia siamemsis, assembly GCA_032433765.1. Classification (NCBI taxonomy): domain Eukaryota; kingdom Metazoa; phylum Mollusca; class Gastropoda; order Stylommatophora; family Ariophantidae; genus Megaustenia; species Megaustenia siamemsis. Next base: position 26,972,168 of record JAVIAB010000159.1, on the reverse strand, counting down.
GTGTCTGGAGAGAAAGTTGGATGACATATCACATCTATGTGTATGGAGTGAAAGGTGGATGACATATCACAAAGAAAGGAAGCACCATTGGTCTCTGTGATAAACTGATACTCCACGCAATCAGTGGTTTCATGTTCACAGTAGTAGACGTGTCAGGGTTTGCTGGGTTGGTTTGCTTTCACCCGATCACTAAAGGTGCTCATCTCTTCCGCCCTTAAAAGAATGTTAAGGGGGCGTGTGTGCGTTGTTATGTGGTTTGCGGTAAAACTACGATATTTGATCCTTTCGGCCAACGCATCCGACTTCAGTACGACATTTTGGAGTACGGGGTTGTTTTTCCTACTCGATCCATACTCACTTTACCAGACTAGACATGTTAGTCTGTTTCTGGAGGCACTACAGAGAGGTGGAGCACGGTCTGGATGCTACTGAGTCACCGATCCAATCACCTGTGGGTCGCTGACAACTTCCAAGGAACCAGTGGTGAGGAGTGTTAAACACTCCAAGGTATGAAGACAGCTTTACAAGGGAGGAACACAACACAATACTGACGTTTCGGCCTGAGGCCTTCTTCAGAGTACAAGGACAACGAAAACAAACGATGAAACACAATTATCTATAACTACATGATCATGAGAAAGAAGAGGTGGACAGAGAAGAGACTGACGAGAGATAGTGTGGGAGGTGAAGGAACAGAGCGCAGATGAAATGGTTCTAACTAAAGTACACAAAGATGGATGACGTGAGACAAACATAAAGTAGCAGCGATATTAATAGTAGGGAATAGTCTGCGCTCTGTTCCTTCACCTCCCACACTATCTCTCGTCAGTCTCTTCTCTGTCCACCTCTTCTTTCTCATGATCATGTAGTTATAGATAATTGTGTTTCATCGTTTGTTTTCGTTGTCCTTGTACTCTGAAGAAGGCCGAAACGTCAGTATTGTGTTGTGTTCCTCCCTTGTAAAGCCGTCTTCATACCTTGGAGTGTTTAACACTCCTCACCACTGGTTCCTTGCTTCCAGCTTTACCGCAGCATCGCAATTATTTGCCTATTCCCTGACAACTTCCAACTCTGCTGCAGTGAAGCACCTTTGCCTCCTAGGATCAGGGTTTAACTTCCAGCTTGATAGAGTCTCCATGTCAGTGTATTTGTTTCTTCTTTGCTACAACAAAGTTCATTGTGCCATATTTCTCTGCTTTCTGAGCAGCTTTGGCAGACCGGCTTCCAGAAACTTTGTATTGTGGACACTGCGAGACTTGATGAGGAGGGGATCTGTGCACATGTTCGGTGTCCAATGATAATGATGCACAAATAAATCAATAACAATAACCTATAGAATCGCTGATTTCTCAGAAGAATGTTGAAAGTTCCCCAGCATCATACAAATAAACAGTACAAATTTGAAACAAGTACAATGTGTCAAATACTTGGGGACAATAATAACATCAGATGGGAGATGCATCACAGAAATAAAAAAAACAACAGAATACCTCAGGCGAAAATAGCATTTCAGAAAATTAAAAATATCTTATGCAACAAATCTATGTCAATAGAAGTGAGAAAGAGAGTTAATCGGTGCTATATAGAACCAATTCTGACTTATGGAATCGAATCATGGACAGTAGACAAATTAAGTGAAAAGACGATTAGAGGCCACAGAGATGGGATTTCTCAGAAGAATGTTGAAAGTTCCCTGGACAGCTAAAAAGACCAATGCAGAAATTCTCAAAGAGATCACACAAAAAGGGAACTCCTAAAACACATCAGAAAGAAACAATCAACATTTTTCGGGCACATCATGAAAAGAGGAAAGTTGGAATATTTGGTTACAACTGGCAAAATAAAAGGAAAGAGAGATCGCGGACGACAAAGAGAGAAAATACTGGATAGCTTGTTGTCATGGCATGGAAAACAGTCATCAGCAGAACTGATACGATGCACTGTATATATACGGTTGTGGAAGGACATGATTGCCTACACCATCCTTACGTATTTGTTAACTTCTGCAATGACTCTACCTATTGCCTACGTACAAATCCCGCCTCCACTTTTCTTATCATACTTATAGAATCACTCAGTATACAGGCGTGGGTGTAGTCTTGTTTCTCTAACCAGATGAATGCCTAGGACACCGCCATCACCTTTTGCTAGTCACACTTAAACGCCTACATAGACTTGCAGAACGTGTTCTTCCCGAGTCTCAGTGTGGCTTCAGAGCCGGGAGATCAACCATAGACATGATTTTCACACTTGACAACTGCAAGAAAAATGTCGAGAACAAAATATGCCGCTCTATATTGCCTTTGTGGATCTCACAAAGGCCTTCGACACAGTAATCAGAGATGGGCTCCATAGGGTGTTAGAATGCATAGGCTGCCTTCCTAAATTAATTAGGCTAATCATGTCCTTCCATGAAGACATGAATGGTAAAATCTACTTTGATGGGAGTTCATCAGAGAATTTCATCTCGTCTACTGAGATGAAATGTGTTAGACGAATGATAGGAAACAGTTTGAGAGATAAGATCAGAAATGAAGAACTGAGAAAAAAACTAGAAATAGCCCCCGCCTTAGAATATATAAGGAAACAACAGATAACATGGTTTGGCCACGTGACAAGGCAGAAAGATCAAGGCACAACACAACGAGCTTTCAGCAAACGTTGTGAGAACATCAGACCCAAGGGTCGACCACGAAAAAGATTGATCGATGGAATATTAGAAGCACTATGAAACATAACAGCAGCAGAGGCGAATAGAAGAGCAAAAGACCGCAAATTATATCTCCCCTCGACGCTGAAAGGCAGATGAGAAGGAAAGAAGAAGCTACGATCTTCGGCAAACTCACAGAGAGGGCCTGGAACAACACGAAACTAACATTGAAGACCAAACTCTTAATATATCAAACTTGTGTGCTTAGCACACTACTATATGGATCTGAAACCTGGATAATATACTCAAAGCAGGAAAAAAGACTAAATGTCTTCCACATGCGATGTCTCCGCAGAATAATGCACATCAAATGGCAGGACAAAATAACCAACTTAACTGTCCTGCAACGTGCTAAGACACCAACAATCATGTCGATGCTCAGAAGTCGAAGACTAAGATGGCTGGGGCATGTCCAACGAATGGAAGAAAGCGTATTCCTAGGCAAATACTATATGGCGAGCTAAAACACGGAAAAAGACAAATCGGCAGACCTAAACTACGATATATAGATATCTGCAAATCATCTCTGAAAGACTTCTCCATATGTGAAAATGACTGGGAACAAATGGCAAGTAATCGCACATCATGGAGAGCATGTATAAGGAACGGTATAACATCATTTGAGACTATGCTAAGGCAAAACTTAGAAGAGAAAAGACTCATGAAAAAGGATGGAAAACCCTGTGGATCAGCGAGCCTGACTTGTTCATTCTGTGACCACGTGTGTTTGTCAAACATTGGTAGAATTAGCCACGAGAGAAGCTGTTTGACAAAAACAAAACCTCAAAAAAATACACAATAGCCTCCACTAGACCGTCTGACAAGACGAAAAGGGCCATATACATGATACTCTATCTATCTATTGTCCTTTCGAGCCGAAGACGGCACATAGGGCAGAACCACAATCTCAAAAACAGAAACCTTGCGTGCCAAAAAGGCACATATACATGATAATACACTAACATTTTTACCAAACTATTCACTTATTTTATCATGATTGCTTGCTGCCAACCGTCTGTCAAGACAAGACGCCAAAGGCCATATATAATATTAAATTTAAGAAATGAACACTACAATAATAATTGGTACAATAAAAAACATTCAACAAAGAATCGAAATCATTGATGTTTATTTTAGTAAATATTTTTTTTTGTTTTTAAAGATGATGATAATTTATCATGTTGTATGTGTGTGGTTGGACGTTGTGACTTGTTGCTTGTGTTTTTGATTCAATATTTATTTTATTCACTAGTCAGGGATTCCAACATATGAATACAGGTTATTTGGTTATGGAAGGCCCCGGTATCAGACCCCACTGCAAACGAGTTAAAATCCATAATTGCTCAACCGCCCGTGTCAGCGTAATCTTCCGAATTAATATCTCAACTCCCAAACAACGAAAGGTAACTGTAGTCCCCATCGTAGCAGTCTCAGCACACGCCAATAGACATAAGGAGAAACCGCGCAGAAAGTGAACACAGCCAACTGTTCCCTGTCATACGATATCATCATTCATCGTAAACAATTGGAACATCGAAACATGATCAAAACGGATAAGACACACCGCTCACGGTGTGCACAGAGCACTTAACTCAGTAGCTCCTGCAACAAGCAATCAACAAGCAAGATGATCAATGAGTCGTGATACAATGCCTTGTTTTGAACTGCTATGTGAATAATGGATGATTTCACTTAGTGAACACACATTTACAGGTAAAAAATAAGCTTCATCTGTTTGTCCTAAAGTTTAATATTTAACCGATAAAACAAAATTTTGTTAAATAATAAATAGGTTTTTTTTTTCAATTGTTAAAATATCATATATGGTGATCTAGTTGTTGAACATTTTCAGTAAAACATCTGTTGTGTGCCCTCAAATACTGTTAAAATATCATATATGGTGATCTAGTTGTTAAACATTTTCAGTAAAACATATGTTGTGTGCCCTCAAATACTGTTAAAATATCATATATGGTGATCTAGTTGTTAAACATTTTCAGTAAAACATATGTTGTGTGCTCTCAAATACTGTTAAAATATCATATATGGTGATCTAGTTGTTAAACATTTTCAGTAAAACATATGTTGTGTGCTCTCAAATACTGTTAAAATATCATATATGGTGATCTAGTTGTTAAACATTTTCAGTAAAACATCTGTTGTGCGCTCTCAAATACTGTTAAAATATCATATATGGTGATCTAGTTGTTAAACATTTTCAGTAAAACATCTGTTGTGTGCCCTCAAATACTGTTAAAATATCATATATGGTGATCTAGTTGTTAAACATTTTCAGTAAAACATCTGTTGTGTGCCCTCAAATACTGTTAAAATATCATATATGGTGATCTAGTTGTTAAACATTTTCAGTAAAACATATGTTGTGTGCCCTCAAATACTGTTAAAATATCATATATGGTGATCTAGTTGTTAAACATTTTCAGTAAAACATATGTTGTGTGCTCTCAAATACTGTTAAAATATCATATATGGTGATCTAGTTGTTAAACATTTTCAGTAAAACATCTGTTGTGCGCTCTCAAATACTGTTAAAATATCATATATGGTGATCTAGTTGTTAAACATTTTCAGTAAAACATATGTTGCGTGCCCTCAAATACTGTTAAAATATCATATATGGTGATCTAGTTGTTAAACATTTTCAGTAAAACATATGTTGTGTGCCCTCAAATACTGTTAAAATATCATATATGGTGATCTAGTTGTTAAACATTTTCAGTAAAACATGTTGTGTGCCCTCAAATACTGTTAAAATATCATATATGGTGATCTAGTTGTTAAACATTTTCAGTAAAACATATGTTGTGTGCCCTCAAATACTGTTAAAATATCATATATGATGATCTAGTTGTTAAACATTTTCAGTAAAACATATGTTGTGTGCTCTCAAATACGGTTCTTATCAGAACAGTATCAGAAAATATCATTCTTGCTCAGTAATGACTAGTATTTTCGTGATACGCTCTGTGATTTGTTGCTCTTAACGCACGAGGCAGATATTCAGTAGAAGTTAATCTAGTCGTTAACAAACACATTTGTTATTGAATAACATTAATAGGGCAGTTACAAAAGATATGTTGATAAAATAACTCAAGAATGATTACCCAAATTCGAATTTCTCAACGAATTCTTGATCGTCTTTTAATTCTTCCTCTTCTTCTATCCTTCCTCTGCTGCCGTTGGCGTCGAGGGGAGAAACAATCTGCGATTCTTTGCTCTTCTATTGACCTCTTCTGATGTTATCCCTCCTAGTGACTCTAGTATTCCCTTTATCCATCTCTTTCTCGGTCTTCCTCTTAATCTGGCGTTTTCGTAGCGTTTATTTAAGGCTCTTTGAGTCATTATAATTCTTTTTGTCTTGTTATGTGGCCGAACCAATTTAGCTGTTGTTTCTTTATGTATTCGATGGCTGGTTCAATTTCGAGTTTCTTCCTCAGGTCTGTGTTTCTTACTCTGTCCCTTAAGCTGTTTCCTGTCATTCTTCTGACACATTTCATTTCGGTGGTCGTTATCTTTCTTATTGTTCTAGAGTCCAGCGTCCAATTCGGGCACTGATAGCACAGAGTTGGTAGAAAAATTGATTTGTATATTGCCCTTTTTGCTTCCGTAGTTATTGCTTTGTTTTTCAATAGTGGTCTTATTAATAGTCTAGCTAATAGGTGCTAAAAGTCTAGCAATAGTAGTAGTCTTTTAATTAAATGCTTAATTCTTAAAGTTCAATAAGAGATGCCTAGTGCTGTAATTTTAAAAGAATAAGCACAGAAATGATATGTATGTCTTGTGTTTCATGTGCATTTAATCATATTTGAATATCATCTTTTCCAACATGCTTATTTTCTTTGCGAATAATGTGTCAACTAAATGATTCAACCAAATAGTTGTATATATTTTCTTTATAGTTATTGAATTAAAAAGACAGCTAATTTCCAATATTAGGAAGAAACAATCATCATTTTTTGATCATGTAATGAGAAGAGAACAGCTGGAATATATTGTAACAACTTGGAAAATTGAGGGACGAAGAGATAGAGGGAAGCAAAGAGAAAATATAACAGACAGCTTAAGAGAATGGCTTGGCAGAAGGTCAAAAACAGAAATGATAAATAACTATCGAGATCGAAAGTTGTGGAGAGACATGATCACCTACGCCAGCAGGCCAGGTACTTGATGATGATGATGATGTTATGAAAAGGAGGAAACAATCAACAATTTTTCAGGCACAAAGTGAGAAGAGTTGGAATACTTGGTTACAACTGGCAAAATAAAAGGAAAGAGAGATCGCGGACGACAAAAAGAGAAAATACTAGATAACTTGGTGTCATGGCCTGGAAAACAGTCAACAACAGAACTGATACGATGCACTGTAGATATAAGATTGTGGAAGGACATTATCGCCTACACTAACCGGTATAGCACATGATGATGATGATGATGATGTTATGAAAAACAATCGACATAACCACACTCCTGGCCAACCCAAAGGTAGCAATGTTGGACAGCACGTTATCCCGCATTTTAACTGCTAGCTGCTAGGCAACAGTGATAATAACAACATACATAAGCTGTTAATAGTTTACTCCTTCTCTAAACCTTGATATTAATATTTATATTTGAAGGAAAGTTCATCAGTACCATTTAGAGCCAATTTGGACATATGGAAGCGAATCATGGAGAGTAGACAAACAAATAAAAAGATGATTAGAGGCCCGGAGATGAGATTTTTCAGAAGAATGTTCAGAGTTCCCTAGACAGCTAAAAAGACCAAACAGGAAATTCTCAAAGAGGCTTACATAAAAAGAGAGCTCCTAAAAATATCAGATAGAAGGAATCAACATTTTTGGGATACGTCATGAGAAGACAGAAGAGGAAAGTCGGAACATTTGTTACAGCTGGACAAAATACAGGAAAAACGATATCGCGGACAACAAAGAGAGAAGATACTCGGTGTCGTGGAATGATAAACAGTCAACATAATTGATACGATGCTCTGATGACAGGGGAGCCGCGATAGCTCAGTGGTTAGTGAACTGGACTACAAAGGACAAGAAGTAGGGTTAGATCCCAATCGACGGCTTCCGGTTCACCCAGCCTTTAATGGGTACCGGATTTTTTTCTGGGAAAGTAAAGCGCACATTACCACATTACCCCAAAAACCATGTGCCGAAGGTCTGTAAAATTTATGGTCACTAACACCATATTCTCTATACGCCACTTGGCGTGACGGGGGTACTTTACTTTACTTTACTTTTACTTTACTTTACTTTACTTTACTTTACTTTACTTTACTTTACTTTACTTTACTTTACTTACTGAGGACAGAGAATTGTGGAAGGACGGATCGCCTCTGCCAACCCGGTATGGCACATGAAGAATGAACAAGAAATGTACATGGATTTTGATATCTCTTCATTCTTGATCTTTTTCGCGCCTTTAGACGTCGCATTAAGATTTTTTTTTTTTGCCGGAGGCCTCGGTAGCCTGTTTGGGAAAACCACCCGACTGGGCTACTACGTTCAGACAACCCGAGTTCGATTCCCGCTGGAAGCAGTGCGAGTTGTACTCGTGGTTGGAAAAAAAAAATTACCATCGTGCTCGACCCAGCCGCTGACAGAAATGGGTACCAGGGTAGTACTCTGGGAATATGAGGAATGCTGCCTCGCATCATGAGTTTCGTCGCATTGTGTTTCGATGCTTGAAGCGACACTATCCAGAAGTGTCCGAATACTGCTGGATAGGCGACCGAGCATATATTGGTGAAAACTTGTGTGCTAAGATAGGCGACCGAGCATATATTGATGAAAACTTGTGTGCTAAGATAGGCGACCGAGCATATATTGGTGAAAACTTGTGTGCTAAGATAGGCGACCGAGCATATATTGGTGAAAACTTGTGTGCTAAGATAGGCGACCGAGCATATATTGGTGAAAACTCGTGTGCTAAGATAGGCGACCGAGCATATATTGGTGAAAACTCGTGTGCTAAGATAGGCGACCGAGCATATATTGGTGAAAACTTGTGTGCTAAGATAGGCGACCGAGCATATATTGGTGAAAACTCGTGTGCTAACATAGGCGACCGAGCATATATTGGTGAAAACTCGTGTGCTAAGATAGGCGACCGAGCATATATTGGTGAAAACTCGTGTGCTAAGATAGGCGACCGAGCATATATTGGTGAAAACTCGTGTGCTAAGACACCGATTGAAGTCTCGTACTTAACCTTTACCTTTGTAATTTTTCGCTACCTATATCTATTCTAGGTGAAGTGTTTCGATCTTACATAATGCGTCTATGCCTGCCAACTATGCTTCTCTTGTAAGTGTTCTTTTTAGTGTCTATTTATGTCTTCATCTTTTGCTGTATCCGGATGTTTCCAACACCAACAGAAGAGCATGTTTTTGGAATTCTCTTGTTGTCTCTTCTCAGCACATATCCGACATGTGTCCATCTTCTTTTCTTAATTAATTGTAGATGAGATCTTTGGTTGCATGGCCATTTCCTTTATTTCAATATTAGTTTTGAATTCATTCCATTGTACACAGTATTTTTCTCAGGCATTTGTCTTGAAAATCATCATCGTCATCATTGAGTGCCGTCAACGCAACGAAGGTTGGCTACCATGGAGCGCCATTCCACTCTACCTTTGATGATGCAGATTGTCATAGGTTGACTTGTCCAGCTTTTATGAGAGTCCTGGTCTGCCTCTGCCTCTTTTACCTTGTATTTTCCCTTCCAATATTACTTTTATTAGGTTGTTGTGTCTTTTAACATGCCCTAACAATTTTATTTGTCTTGTCTGAATTGTATTTAGTAGTTCTTTTTTTTTTTTTTTTTGTTTAGTTGTTTTAAAACGTAATCGTTTGTTTTCCTTTCTTTCAATCCAATTATACATATTCTTCTATAAATCTACATGTTAAAGGCTTCAATTTTATGTTCTGTTATTCATATATTTTGTCTTCAAAAGCGTTTAGATTTTTTTTTCTCAATCTCTTTTGATGTTTTCCAGTTTTCCCGTGCATAGGTAAGTGTTGATAATACATTTGAGTTGAATATTTTAAGTTTAGTTTTCTTGCATAATATTTATTTTTGACTTTCATATTTATTTGTAATTAAGCCACGGATTCAGCCGCTATAGCTCAGTGGTTAGTGAACTGGACTACAAAGGACAAGGGGTAGGGTTCGATCCCAACCGACGGCTTCCAGGTTCACCCAGCCTTAAACTTAAATGGGTACCGGATTTTTTCTGGGAAAGTAAAGCAGCACGGGCGTAATACCGACTACATTACCCAAAAAATCATGTGCCGAAGGTCTGTAAAATATAGGGCCACTAACACCATATTTCCCTATACGCCACTTGGCGTGACGGGGGTACTTTACTAATCCACGGATTCCATATTTATGTTGATATTTAGCATGACCCATAATTTAACCTCCAAGGTCAAAGGTTATGTACGCTTCATCATGGCGGTCACAATTTGTGAAATAAAATGAATTACAGTCTACAACTACAGGACAGCTACAACATTAATCATTTAAGATGCGATGAATATCACTTTTCAACAATAAAGTACGTAACAGCTATGCACCCCTCACCTTCATGTCGGAAGGACAACATTAAATTGACACAAACTGAGCTCATTCACACTTAATTACGGCTACTACGGTATTACCACTAAATAATAAGTAGACAAGTAGTGAGAATCACTGTGGGCTCACTATAACTATGGATGGATTTATAACTCAACTACTGACGTGACTCATCTGTGGACTCAAACGATTTGTAGCGGTAAGTCGGGTAAGTAGGTAGGACATGAAAGTCAAACTGATTGAAACTATGAAGAGTTTTTATTTAATTATTTTTTTTATTTCTGCCCCTGTCGAAAAAAGTAACAAGCCAACAAGCATTTATTTTATTTAATTAAAGTACAATAAATAAAATAAGGTAAAATCCTAGTTTAGTCATTTCATTTAGTCTTAGTAAGTTTAGTCAAATATTTGAAAGTTCGGAAGAGCAACGTCCCTTTTAGAGTAATATTACACTTAATTCGGATCCGTAATTATAGCGGAAAAGATCAACAACGCGAGGGTAAAGTCATAAACTAAAAAAAATAAACCTAACCCTGAAACTAAACCTAACCCCCCTACCCTACATCCTAACCCTAAAATAATTTTTAGTAATTGAGAACTAACTAGTTTTGTTGATATGCCAACTCAGAGGAGATTACTCATTTTGCTTAAATAATTTATATGACTAAACAAGAACTTTACCCAATAAAATAAAATGAATAAAATTTAAGTTAGCTAGTAATAATTTTTTGTCATATTTATGTATAAATTATGATAATAATAATTATTTATTATGAGGTGAATGTGGACATGAGGAGATCTGTCACTGTCAAGATTATCTGGGGGATACTTTCTTGTTATTAAAGTTTCTCTAATAGTTTTTTTTTGATAATAGAGAGTTACATAAAGATGATGGATGGAGTGATGAAATTCTGAGGATTATGACTGAGATGTGGATGTGGAGTTGTGAAATTCTGAGAATTATGACTGAGATGTGGATGTGGAGTTGTGAAATTCTGAGAATTATGACTGAGATGTGGATGTGGAGTATTGAAACTCTGAGAATTATGACTGAGATGTGGATGTGGAGTTGTGAAAATCTGAGAATTATAACTGAGATGTGGATGTCGAATTGTGAAAATCTGAGAATTATGACTGAGATGTGGATGTGGAGTTGGAAGTAAAGATGGGCACAGCATGAAACAAGAGGCTTGGTGGGCTCATAGGAGGATTTATCAACCAAGACAAAGCTGGAGTCATCGGTTGCTGGACACTGCAGGACTTGCTTTGGGTTGGGGGAAGGGGATCTGAGTACCAATGGACATGTTTGGAGTTCAACGAGACAACCCATGAATAACTCATTGACTTAGGATAAGGATAAGAGTGTTAATAATTAAGCTGCTGTAACTTTCATAGTTTGTATACATAATCATCATGTACCATACCGGTTGGCGTAGGCGATCATGTCCTTCCACAATCTTCTACCTACAGTGCATCGTATCAGTTCTGTTGTTGACTGTTTTCCATGCCATGACACCAAGCTATCCAGTATTTTCTCTCTCTGTCATCAGCGATCTCTCGTTCCTTGTATTTTGCCACTTGTAACCAATCCAAGTATTCCAACTTTCCTCTTCTTATGATGTGCCCGAAAAATGTTGATTGTTTCTTTCTGATGTTTTTTAGGAGTTCCCTTTTTGTGTTGGCCTCTTTGAGAACTTTTTCATTGGTCTTCGTAGCTGTCCAGTGAACTTTCAATATTCTTCTGAGAAATTCCATCTCTGTGGCCTCTAATCGTCTTTTCATTTGTTTGTCTACTGTCCATGATTCACTTCCATAGGTCAGAATTGATTCTATATAGCATCAATGAACTCTCTTTCTCACTTCTATAGACATAGATTTGTTGCATAAAATACTTTTCATTTTCTGAAATGCTATTTTGGCCTGGGCTATTCTGTTTTTTTATTTCTGTGGTGCATCTTCCATCTGATGTTATTATTGTCCCCAAGTATTTGACGTGTTGAACTTGTTTCAAATTTGTCCTGTTTATTTTTATGCTGCATGATGGTGATGAATAGTTTGTATTATCTCATTGAAAAGTCTAAGCACCTATAGGCTTATCCTGTGTGCAGTGAGTTGATTCCTTTAATCTGTAATAAATGTTCAAAGTGGAAGTGCACATATCGACTGCTGTATAATTCGCTGTATCGCAAAATGATCTAATTAATCTGCTAATGAATAATTAATAACATATGACGTTCCTACATTTTCACAGGCTCCAGAGATATGGAGATACAGAGCTTGGTCTCCACTGAAAATATAAAACAAGAACCAGAAGATGAAGTGAGTTATTAACATTGAAGGTCTCTAGAATCAGATATGCTTAAGATGGGAAGTTATTTGTGCTCTACATTTTGCTAATTTAGACAGAATCATCAATCTTCAAAATGTGAACTACCTTATTTATCAAGTCTAAACTTGTATATATAATATTTGCTTCTAATTTGGACTTTTTCATAATATACATCAAGATTAAGAAACAAACATTGAACAACAAGAACATGCTGTTAGAACATAATTGTACTTAACTAACAATTTAAAGAGTAAGGACTTGCAATCATTGTTTTGTAATAGACCCAAGAATCCCAACAGCATGGACAGAAAGTGGCCATAAATTTGTAGCTGACTGCTTGTGTCCATAGCTCACCAAAATCCTACTCTCTGTCTCCATGTGTGGTCTGGAAACAGTCTATGCAATCTGGCCAAAAGAGTAGGGATCATAGAGGGAAGGAACCCAGTGCAAAAATTTGCTGTTCTGAAATTGGATGTGTTGGAATTAAAGATACTGATATCATAGCTCGTTGAAGATGACAACATGATGCAGCTGTGCACATTTAATAGCCTTTTAGAGGCGGATGATGATGAGTAATCATCGAGTTCACACAAAAAAGAAAGAATAAAGCAAGTCTTGGTGTCATGACAAGGTAAACAGTCAACAGAACTGATACAATGCACTGTAGATAGAAGATTGTGGAAGGACATGATCGTCTACACAGACTGTTATGGCACATGATGATGACATTATAAGGCAATGACCATTGTTTTTCATCATCATCAACGTGTGCCATACTGGTTGGCCTTCCACAATCTTCTATCTACAGTGCAACGTATCAGTTCTGTTGTTGACTGTTTTCCATGCCATGACACCAAGCTAATCTTTTAATTTCTTGGCTGATGTTTTCTAGTTTGCCAACCTGGAATGCTAATCTAATGTTCCAAGTTCCTATTGCTAGTGTCTCTTTATTTTTGATCTTGCAAACAGTAGCTTGATGATGATCGGGTGTCACCTGTAGCACATGACGCTCCGTACCGGACAAGGTGGCTGTGGAGCCACCATTAACGTCGTTAGCTGTAGATATTAAGTTGTGTTTTGGCATAATTATACTAGGCAATATAAGAAGGTAGTTTGCCATTCCTTTCCTTCTTGGCAGTGACTGTACTAGTCTGAGATCGCAGCCATTGTCTCTATACATGAGATCCTCTGCCTGCCATCACAGAGTGGGGACACACCGACACTACTTGTCAGCTACTCCCACAACATCATCCACCACCTGCTCCAATGACTTCACGTAACCCTGATAAGGGGCTAAACGGGATCTCCACCTTGTCCAAGGGTGTCCCGAAGACTAGCGGAGGAAAGGAGTCACCTTACTCTTTTGGTAGGGCAGAACTCTACCCCGCTAAAAAAACATTGTTTTTTTTTTTGTTTGGGGGGGGGAATAAAATAAAAAGACACTTTTTTATTATAACAAACTGGCACATTGTGTTTTTTAATCTTTTCTCAGGGAGATCAACAGGAAGGCTGCAACCCCCTAGTAGATGACATCACAGATTATCCGGGCCATTAAAGAACAATTTTGAGCCTCCTGTAGTTTACAAGACTTGTAGCGATGACGTGGAGACATTGCAGAGTGGGGCCTGTACCACAGAGTCAAGTCACACTTTTTCTGTGTGTGAGATCGATTCTGGACTGTGTGTAACTGGTAGAAGATGTGGGTTACAGAGTAATGTTGAGATTAAGACAAACCAGGAAATAGACAATACAGGGAAACCTCTGACTTGTAATGTGTGTGGGGCAGGGTTTGATTGTAACAGTGATTTAAGTAAACACAAGAAAACGCATACAGGAGAGAAACCTCACAATTGTCATGTGTGTGGGGCAAGATTTGATTGTAACAGTGATTTAAGTAAACATAAGAGAGCACATATAGGAGAGAAGCTTCACAATTGTGATGTGTGTGGGGCAGGATTTGCTCAGAGTTGGAGTCTACAAAGACATATTAGGACACATACAGGAGAAAAGTCTTACAAATGTGATATATGTGGTGCAGGATTCATTCAGTCAGGAAGTCTAAAAATTCACATAAGAACACATACAGGTGAGAAGCCTTACAGATGTGATACGTGTGGTGAAAGATTTACTCAGAGTTCTAATCTCAAAAAGCATACGAGGACACATACAGGAGAGAAGTCTTACATGTGTGATATATGTGGTGTAGGATTCATTCACTCAGGGAGTCTAAAAGTTCACATAAGAACACATACAGGTGAGAAGCCATATACATGTGATATGTGTGATACAGGATTTGCTCAGAGTTTGGATCTAAAATCACATATGAGAACACATACAGGTGAAAGACCTTACAAATGTGATGTATGTGGTGCAGCATTTGTTAGGAGTGGAAGTCTAAAATCACACATGAGGATACATACAGTTGAAAAGAATTATAAATGTGATGTGTGTGGAGCAGAATTTTTTCAGGGTGGAAATCTAAAATTACATATGAGAACACATACGGGTGAAAGACCATACACTTGTGATGTATGTGGTGTAGGATTCTGTCAATCTAGACATCTAAAATATCACATAAGAACACATACGGGAGAGAAACCTTTCAAATGTGATGTGTGTGGCATAGGTTTTGTTCAGAGTGGTAATCTGAAGGTTCATATGAGAATACATACGGGTAAAAAGCCTTACAAGTGTGATATATGTGGTGTAGGATTTTTTCAGAATGGTAATCTAAATAGACATAAGAGAATCCATACAAGAGAGACTTAAAATTCTACAAAACATGTACAGAATAATAGCTTAATTAAAGTGATAATATGTTTGAAGTTGTAGCTTTTTGTTATTTTGATAACTCACTAACTCAAATCCATGCAGGGTGCTGGATGATCTAGAGGTAGTACATTGGCCTCTGGACAGGAAAGTCTTGGGTTCAAATCCCACCACAAGTCATGGTCAAACAAGAATTTTTCACTTTGAATCCATGGTTTCTGCATAACTTTACTCTCCCCCAGGATCTAGATAATTTCTGAAGTCTAACCTTCTCAGATAACAGCTAAACTCCGGAGGTGTTGTGCAGAATGCACATGTTAAAGAACCCTTGGCAGTCGGAAATTTAAAAAAATCAGGCCAAAAATGGTCGCTGCTTGGGCAAAATTTATAGGAAAAATCTATCAAAAACGGTAAACTATCAACATTAAAAAATTTTTTTTTTAATATTTAAACAATATATATTATATTTATTTATACAATATATGTTATACAGGAAGATTGGGGACAATCAAAGGCTAAGGAAAGCAAACCTGAACAAAATGCTGGCTGAAATCGGATGCACTGGGCCACTGGCGCAGAACACAGTGCAATGTTTTAACAGGTATTCAAGCAGAGTGGATCTAACAGGCTTAAACAGACAGCTGTCTTCATGTAAGAGTCTGGAGTCCTACTCTGATTGAGTCCTGATCGCAGAGAGAGAGATATGTTATATTTTTTTTTTTTATTTTAATATGAGAATACCTTTGAAGCTGGAGAATATTTGCCTGTATGGTGAAGAACACCTGAGTTTATGGCTTCCAGTGTGAAATAAATAGAAAAAAGGTGATATTCAGGCAAAAATCAGTCCCCTGTAACTTTGCTACAAATATAAAGCTGGTGTATGCAAACAAACCCAAACTATAGATAGTCTGAAAGTATTATGCTCAAATGTAGTTATGTCCAATTAACTCATATAGTTATGTCCCTTTAACAATGTAGCTGAGTTGTGGAATTTTTATTTGAACAAAATCACCACAAGCAAAATTCAAGAAGATAAACTGTGGAAGGGAAAAAGAGTTGTCTTCACTAGAATTTGAGAAACTGACTGGCCACCATATCACGTACTCTAACCAGACCCTCACTTATGATTGTGTCCATATTATTATGGTCCTAAATTCATGATTAAATGTAGCAATTTGTATTCCTACAAATTTTTTGCATTTTGTCTGTCTTTAAGGTATGTAATAGTAGAATAGAAATTGAAAGATAATTATAGGTTGTTAAGAGAAGGGAAGAACAAGACTCACCGGACAGTACACACGTTTAGGGTCACGATTACAGAGTAGAATATTAAGGATGGGTTGGGTCAAGGAGAGCAGCCAAGTGTGAAGAGAGAACAAAGAAAATAAAGTTAACGACGTAGTTTAAATAAGTGGTACATGACAGGTGAACTAGAAATTATAGTAATAAGTAGAAAGGGCTAAATCTCATGAATATTATAGAATGTTTTAGAAACAGGGAGAGTGGTCAAAATTAAGGGAGAGTAGGGGAGTGGTGCCAGGTCGAGTTTGAGAGGGAGTGTGGCGAGATCCAATTGGTGGAGATAGTGAATATTTAAGGGTCTGCATAGATAGAAACAGACAAGAAGTCACATGTAGTCTAAGTGAGATAGAGAGACAGGTTCACGTCAGTAGAGCATGAAGCCCATAGCTAGTAACAGAGCTAAATGCTCATGGTGGTTAGAATATCTACAGTGAATGACAAGAAGGTTAATAATTCATTTGGAAGAAGTCACATGTAGTCTAAATGAGACAAGGAGCCATTTAGGGCAGTATAGAAGAGAACCACAGATCGGGGGAACTATTCGTAGAAGTGATGATTTAGTAAATAGGATGTTCTCTCGTTATACTGTGAAGTGGATACTACAATGTTTTTCTAAGTTTCTGTAATGATATGTTCCGAGAATGAGGATATGATAGAAGTTTGTGAAGTGGACATTAAAATGTTTTTCTAAGTTTCTGTAATGACATGTTCTGAGAATGAGGATATGATAGATGTTTGTGAAGTAGACATTAACATTAAAAAATGTTTTCTAAGTTCTATTATGACTTGTTTCTGGGAGTGGGAGCATGGCAGAAGGTTGTAAGTGACATTAAGATGTTTTTCTAAGTTTCTGTAATGATATGTTTCAGAAATTGAGGACAGAGATAATTGATGTAATGAGAGAGTCATGAACTTAGGTAGGATATAGTTAGGAGGGAGCCAGAACCTCCTTAGCACTACTTTGAAAACTGGAGCGGTCATCCACGCCACCCAGAGGTTATTGTATTAAGAGTATGATTCAGTGGACTTGTGTAAATAAACACATTTGAAGTTATTGTTGACAATGAGACTTGTTTATTTACTGAGTTGGCTGTAGATGTGATTATAAGCTGTATCCAGAGGGCTAGTCTGGCCCAACTACAATCACGAAGTAAAACACAACGTAAAGTACCCATGAGTTACGAAGGTAATGGAAATGAGGCTTCCATATCCTCAACATACAAGAGCTATAGTTCTTAACTCTGTCCATACGTTTTGCCGCACTGTGCGCCATCCCGATTTCAGCAGCATACGTTTCACCGCATAGTGCGCCACGCTCAATTTGATTAGTGTGAACGCCATCAAACCATATTCTTTTTACATGTCTTGTATCATCTTGGTATTGGTGAAATCTAATACCTTGTTCAATTATCTAAAAATTCATATATAATATGTTATATGTTAGATAAATATGTAGGTTTATTCTTAAAACGATAAAAAAATTTTGTCTCTGAAATCTCTTCCATTGGGTCGATAAAAAGCTTCTGTATGGAAAGAGTTAAGTAGCTCAAAGATAGATCACAGATGGCACAAGTAAAGACAAGGTAGAACAACATTACAGTCAGTCAATCAGATCATCATCATCATCATCGAGTACCTTCTCCACAACGAAGGTTGGCTACCATGGATCACCATTCTACTCTGTTTCTTGCTTTGATGGTGCAGGCTGTCATAGATTGACTTGTCCATCTTTTGATGTTACTTGTCCATGTTAGTCTTGGTCTGCCTCTGCCTCTTTTACCTTGTATTTTCCCTTCCAATATTACTTTTAGTAGGCTGTTGTGTTTTTTAACATGCCCCAAAAATTTCATTTGTCTTGTCTTAATTGTGTTTAGTAGTTCTCTTTTTATTTTCAATTGTTTTAAAACTTCATCATTTGTTTTCTTTTCTTTCCATCCAATTCTACCTATTCTTCTATAAATCCACATTTCAAAGGCTTCAATTTTCTGTTCTGTTTTCTTGTCTAATGTCCATGTTTCTGCATCATACAGGAATATTGAGAAGATGTAACATTTTGCTATGCTTAGTTTCAGCCCTGCTGATATCTGTTTTGTTGTTAGTATATTTTTCATGGCATTAAAATTACATTTTGCCATACCTATTCTTTTGCTTATTTCAGTTTTGCATTTTCCATCATTGGTTATAGTATGTCCGAGGTAGTTGTAGCTCTGGACTGTCTCCAGATGTATTCCCTCAACTGTGATATTTAATTGTAGGTCTTGAGAATTTCATATTCAATCAGATCAACTTCAAGTTAATCATCATCAGATAATCAAGATCACGGTAAATCAAGTTAACTAATCAAGTTGAGTAATCAAGTTAAACAAGGTGATGAGATCATAATCAGTCAAAGTAATCAGTCATCATTATCAGCAATGAGCTATCAATTGAGAGCACCCATGTGATAAACCTGGCACAGGTATATGTCATTTCATATACCCTTGTACTTACGCCTTGCAGCCCCTCATGATGGAAAAGGGTGCAGGCACTCAGTTAACAATAAAAATAAGTAAAGTAAAGTATCCCCGTCACGCCAAGTGGCGTGTAGGGAATATGGTGTTAGTGACCAGAAATTTTACAGACCTTCAGCACATGATTTTTGGAGTAATGTGGTTGGTATTACGCCCGCGCCACTTTACTTTCAAATCCGGTACCCATTTAAGGCTGGGTGAACCCGGAAGCCTTCGGTTGGGATCGAACCCTACCCCTTGTCCTTTGTAGTCCAGTTCACTAACCACTGAGCTATCACGACTCCCAACACAATTAACAATGGCTGGAAAAATCACTAACATAGAATTATGGAAATGTACCAGTCAAAAACCAGTGGATAAAGAGATACAGCAAAGATGGTGGTGCTGGATAGGACACACACTGCGGAAGCCAACTGAGAGTATTACACAACAGGCTCTTTTTTGAAATCTCCAGGTAAAAAGACAAAGAGGAAGACCAAGGAATTTTTGGAGAAGATAAATAGAAGCAGAGATGAAGATGTTGGGGAAGACATGGACTGATAAAAGAATGCCAAGAAACAGAATGGCTTGGAACGTATTTGTTGAAGATCTATGCTCCACAGGGAGCTGAAAGTGTTTGTTGAAGACCTATGCTCCACAGGGAGCTGAATGGTAGAAGACACTCAGTTAACAGACTTAGTTCTGTACTGTCTTCTCCATCTGAACCCACATCCATCATGCAGTCTTTGCTTCTGTCTCAATAGTTCTTTTCCAGGTCTGCTTGAGTCATCCCTTTTTGTTAAGGAATTCTCCATAATACTTGCTTGCATGGGGTGTCCGGTTAGCGCAATCGATAGGCGGTTGGCTTACCACGGCAACAGCCGGGGTTCGTAATCCTGGCGAGGACACCTGGGTTTTACTAATTCCCTAAAAATTAGTAGGAGCCGCGATAGCTCAGTGGTTAGTGAACTGGACTACTACGGACAAGGGGTAGGGTTCGATCCCAACCGACGGCTCCGGGTTCACCCAGCCTTAAATGGGTACCGGATTTTTTCTGGGAAAGTAAAAGCAGCACGGGCGTAATACCGACCACATTACCCCAAAAATCATGTGCTGAAGGTCTGTAAAATATAGGGTCACTAACACCATATTTCCCTATACGCCACTTGGCGTGACGGGGGGTACTTTTTTTTTACTTGCTTGCATGCGTTCACCCAATGACTAAAGGAGTACACCTTTTTGCCATCTACCCTTAAAAGGATGTTAAGTGGGTGTGTCTGCATTGTGTTGTGGTTTGCAGTACTACTGTGGTATTTGTACCTTTCGGCCCAACACATCTGACTTCAGCATGATTCTGCATAATAAATTTTTTTTTTTGGTTAACTGTTTACAAGTATCTACCACCTGAGTTATTCTGTGGCAATGGCATGTCTTCTTCTTCTTCTTTCCTTCCTCATCTGCCTTTCAGCATCGAGGGGAGATACAATTTGCGGTCTTTTGCTCTTCTGTTCGCCTCTGCTGTTGTTATGTTTCCTAGTGCTTCTAATATTCCATCGATCCATCTTTTCATGATCGACCCTTGGGTCTGGTGTTCTCACAACGTTTGTTTAATGCTCGTTCAACAACATTAAAATAAATTTGCCATATCCCTGGTTCTGAATTGTGTATCGAATGTGTCCTTGACTCTGCCACCTCATTTAAAGCTGTACCACCCGTGTGGAAACAGGGACCCTGACAACAGTCTTGAGAAAAGAATAGGGCCACTGTCATCTGTCAGGCATGTTGTAAGCCATGTAACAGCAAAATGTTACATCTTCTCAATATTACTGTATGGTGCCGAAACATGGACATTAGACAAGAAAACAGAACAGAAAATTGAAGCCTTTGAAATGTGGATTTATAGAAAAGTAGGTAGAATTGGATGGAAAGAAAAGAAAACAAATGATGAAGTTTTAAAACAACTTAAAAATAAAAAGAGAACTACTAAACACAATTAGAACAAGACAAATGACATTTTTGGGGCATGTTAAAAGACACAACAGCCTAATAAAAGTAATATTGAAAGGGAAAATACAAGGTAAAAGAGGCAGATGCAGACCAATACTAACATGGACAAGTAACATCAAAAGATGGACAAGTCAACCTATGATAACCTGCACCATCAAAGCAAGAGACAGAGTGAAATTGTGCTCCATGGTAGCCAACCTTCGATGCGGAGACGACACTCGATGGTGATGATTTTACTAATAGTTCTTGAGTCTAAGGAACAACTTTTATATCACTCAGATTTTTATAAACTTTGACCATAGTGCGATACAAATTATGTCCAGTTGATTTGGGGTTTTTTATTTAAAATTAGACACTCACTCTTAAAACATGACTGCTTAAAAGTGTAAGTCTTTAACCAGTAATGATGTGGAGGAGCTGAATGTAAGTCTTTAACAAGTAATGAGGTGAAGAAGCAGAATGTAAGTCTTTGACAAATAATGAGGTGGAGGAGCGGAGTGTAAGTCTTTGACAAGTAATGAGATGAAGGAGCAGAATGTAAGTCTTTGACAAGTAATGAGGTGAAGGAGCGGAGTGTAAGTCTTTGACAAGTAATGAGGTGAAGGAGCAGAATGTAAGTCTTTGACAAGTAATGAGGTGAAGGAGCAGAATGTAAGTCTTTGACAGATAATGAGGTGGAGGAGCAGAGTGTAAGTCTTTGACAAGTAATGAGGTGAAGGAGCAGAGTGTAAGTTTTTGACAAGTAATGAGGTGGAGGAGCTGAGTGTAAGTCTTTGACAAGTAATGAGGTGGAGGAGCAGAGTGTAAGTCTTTGACAGATAATGAGGTGGAGGAGCAGAGTGTAAGTCTTTGACAAGTAATGAGGTGAAGAAGCAGAATGTAAGTCTTTGACAAGTAATGAGGTGGAGGAGCTGAGTGTAAGTCTTTGACAAGTAATGAGGTGAAGGAGCGGAATGTATGTTTTTGACAAGTAATGAGGTGAAGGAGTGGAGTGTAAAAGTCTTTGACAAGTAATGAGGTGAAGGAGCGGAATGTATGTTTTTGACAAGTAATGAGGTGAAGGAGCGGAGTGTAAAAGTCTTTGACAAGTAATGAGGTGAAGGAGCAGAATGTAAGTCTTTGATAAGTAATGAGGTGAAGGAGCAGAATGTAAGTCTTTGACAAGTAATGAGGTGAAGGAGCAGAGTGTAAGTCTTTAACAAGTAATGAGCTGGAGGAGCAGAATGTAAGTCTTTGACAAGCATTTAGGAGGAGGCAAACATTGGTTGATGTGGGATGATAATATCGAGATTTGAACTGGGCAATCAAAAATAGAGTGCACAATCAGGAACATATATACTAAATGTGACTCCATGATATAAGATACATTGTATCATACTGGTGATAACTCTTCACATAATAGAAGATACATTGTATCATACTGGCGATAACTCTTCACATAATAGAAGATACGTTGTATCATACTGGTGATAACTCTTCACGTGATATAAGATACATTGTATCATACTGGTGATAACTCTTCACATAATAGAAGATACATTGTATCATACTGGTGATAACTCCTCACATAATAGAAGATACATTGTATCATACTGGTGATAACTCTTCACATAATAGAAGATACATTGTATCATACTGGTGATAACTCTTCACATAATATAAGATACGTTGTATCATACTGGTGATAACTCCTCACATGATATAAGATACATTATATCATACTGGTGATAACTCCTCACATGATATAATATACATTGTATCATAAAGGTGATAACTCTTCACATAATATAAGATACATTATATCATACTGGTGATAACTCCTCACATGATATAAGATACGTTGTATCATACTGGCGATAACTCTTCACTAGTTTGTTCTTCTGTGGCTGCTGTGACCTCTCGAAGAGAATTCAGTTCAACAATGGCGCCCTAGAGATGGATGAGTCGCCAAGAGAAGAGTTCTCCCAAAGTCTGTCTGTACTTGGAGCTCATCTTGTAGTACATGAAAATGTTGACACTTGAGTTAATGTTCTCAAACAGAAAGGCTACTGACCAGCAACTGTTGTGCATATTGGAGTATCTACCCCAGAATGAGAGTTCAGGAACCAAAATTGTTGTCGTGCATAAGAGAACAGCCGGCATGTAGCATACTACCAAAATAACAGCAATCACTACAACCATTCTTATAGTACCTAGATCCTTTTTAGACATCGATTTGACCTTATCCATATCAACATTAGCCGCTTGTCTCCACGCACTTTTCTGTTGTAGTTTGTGAATTAAAATAAAAGTAAATATGATAACAGACAGGAATCCAGTCAGTGTTAGAAACACCTGCAGTAAATAAACTATTCCTGCAGCTATTTCCGAATGTTCCGTGAAGATTAAACCAACTAGAGTTCTGTTCAAGTTTGGGTAGAACTTCCAGTTAATAAACGACGTGCTGTAAAACGGAACTGGTGTTAACAGGGTAAATGAAAATATAAAAATGATAATAGCAGTTACTGTTTTGGATGTGACTATTCTTTTGATGTGTAGAGGAAAGACCACACACAGACATCTCTCAGCGGTGATAAAGGCAGTTATCAAGCACGTGATTCGAGCGAACATCTCCCGTGCTCCACCGGCTGTGGCGAACGCAACATCCACGTATGCAAAAGGCAGTTTTAAGTTCACAAACAACGGATTCATGAAAACATTAAATAAATGCTGTAAAACGAGACCACACAGATCAGAGATGGCGAGAGAGAAGAAGCTAATATTGATGGTTGTGTCCAGACCTAGCCTATAAAACACGGCCATGTTGATAATATTAGCCACTATTCCGAACACACCGATAACTCCACACAATATGATATTGTTAACTAGGGAGATAGTTCCACTCTGATCGTCATTCACAATTTTGTAGACATCTTTTCCTGAGCCATTCATGGCTTTAATCGCATCTCCCATTGGTGCTCTTCATAGCGTGATGGAGATGAGACCAAATGTTGGTTATGTAAATTTATAGGGGAGCTGTTATCGTCCCGGATATTATATTACAAATATTAATTCGTCAAACTCACAAAGTGGATGTCGCAAACTAGAAGTGAATGAGAATAATAAACTTACCAAATCAAAGTTGTAGCTTTATTTAGTCTTCTGTTTCTAAATTTGTCTTCAGTCCTTTACATGCGAATTGTTAAGTAAAACGATGATTCTAAATTATGTCTCCAATTATTTACTTATAAATTGTCAAGTAAAACGATGGTTCTAAATTATGTCTCCATAAAATATACTAACATCAAAACAAATAACAACAGGGCTAAAACTAAGAATAGCAAAATGTTACATCTTCTCAATATTCCTGTATGGTGCAGAAACATGGACATTAGACCAGAAAACAGAACAGAAAATTGAGGCCTTTGAAATGTGGATTTACAGAAGAATAGGTAGAATTGGATGGAAATAAAAGAAAACAAACGAGGAAGTTTTAGAACGACTAAGGGTGAAAAAAGAACTACTTAACACAATTAGAGCAAGACACATGACATTTTTTGGTCATGTTAAAAGACACAACAGTCTAATAAAAGTAATATTAGAGAGGAAAATACAAGGTAAAAGAGGCAGACCAAGACTAACATGGACGAGTAACATCAATAGATGGACAAGTCAGCCTATGACAATCTGCACCATCAAAGCAAAAGACAGTGGAAACGCGCTCCGTGGTAGCCAACCTTCGATGCGTAGAAGGCACCCAATGATGATGATGATAAATTGTCAAGTAAAACGATGATTCTAAATTATGTCTCCATTTATTTACTTATAAATTGTCAAGTAAAACGATGATTCTAAATTATGTCTTCAATTATTTACTTATAAATTGTCAAGTAAAACGATGATTCTAAATTATGTCTCCATTTATTTACTTATAAATTGTCAAGTAAAACGATGATTCTAAATTATGTCACCATTTATTTACTTATAAATTGTCAAGTAAAACGATGATTCTAAATTATGTCTTCAATTATTTACTTATAAATTGTTAAGTAAAACGATGTTTCTAAATTATGTCTCCATTTATTTACCTGTAAATTGCCAAATAAAATGAAGAATCTAAATTAAGTTTCCATTTCATTATAAGTGAAAAAACAAAACAATAAACAAGAAAAAGTTGGAATGTGTCAAGAGATCTTATGTCAACATCAACACATGAAAGTTTGTCAATACTGAATGACATAATCAGGACATAACCAGATCGAGACTTACAGCTAAACGTTGGAAAACGTCAACAATAGAACACATTCAAGACTAGAAATACAAAAACAAACGATGGATCAAACAATATCATAGGGTCAAGTAAAGAAGATGGACAAATGTTGGCCATGTCATTAGAGGAGATAACAAGATAATTTCTATGTAATGCCACATATGAGAACAAGAGGGGAACAGAAAAAGGTCAACATTGAAGAACATAAAATAGACAATGTTAAGAGAGGAAGTGGCAGCAGTCATCTACTCCTTGCTGATGTTGCCATATATGCGCAGATCAGGGGCTTTTGTTGAGATATCTTATTCTTCTACCTTTCAGCTCCCTGTGGAGCATAGGTCTTCAACAAACACTTTCAGCTCCCTGTGGAGCATAGGTCTTCAACAAACACTTTCAGCTCCCTGTGGATCATAGGTCTTCAACAAACACTTTCAGCTCCCTGTGGAGCATGGGTCTTCAACAAACACTTTCAGCTACCTGTGGAGCATAGGTCTTCAACAAACACTTTCAGCTCCCTGTGGAGCATATGTCTTCAACAAACACTTTCAGCTCCCTGTGGAGCATAGTTCTTCAACAAACACTTTCAGCTCCCTGTGGAGCATAGGTCTTCAACAAACACTTTCAGCTCCCTGTGAAGCATAGGTCTTCAACAAACACTTTCCAAGTCGTTCTGTTTCTTGCCATTCTTTTAAGATCATTCCATGTCTTCCCCATCATCTTCATCTCTGCACTGTCTGTCTTCTCCAAGAATCTCTTGGTCTTCCTCTTTGTCTTTTCCCCTGGGGATTCAAAAAAATTGCCTGTTGTGTAATACTCTCAGTTGGCTTCCTCAGTGTGTGTCCTATCCAACGCCATTGTCTTCGCTGTATCTCTTTATCCACTGGTATTTAACCGGTACATTTCCATAATTCTATGTTAGTGATTTCGTCCTGCCATTTCCATTCTTTTATTCTGCGCAATCATCCATTAATGAAAGTCTGTATCTTAATGATTGTCTGTGTTGTTGTTCTCCATGTTTCACAGCCATATAATAGGACTGACTTAACCTTGAAGTTGAAAATTTTTATTTGTGTACTTAACCTAACTTCTTTGGACTTTCATGTGTTTTCCAGTGCAACAAAAGCTCCTTTTGCTTTTTTTTTGTTTAGACATAATACTGTGCAATGTCTGAATCCAATATGAGAACAATGGAAGGAAAGTGTTGAATTCTTGGGTTGATCAAAATATCTTCGATGTCTTCATCTGAGAGGATTTACATGAAGACAGTGAGAAGAACTAATTAATTGACATGAAGACAGTGAGATGAACTAATTAATTGACATGAAAACAGTGAGATGAACTAATTAATTGACATGAATTCAGCGAGAAGAACTAATTAATTGGCATGAATACAGTGAGATGAACTAATTGATTGACATGAAGACAGTGAGATGAACTAATAAATTGACATGACGACAGTGAGATGAACTAATTAATTGACATGACGACAGTGAGATGAACTAATTAAGTGACATGAAGACAGTGAGATGAACTAATAAATTGACATGACGACAGTGAGATGAACTAATTAATTGACATGACGACAGTGAGATGAACTAATTAATTGACATGACGACAGTGAGATGAACTAATTAATTGACATAAAGACAGTGAGATAAACTAATTAATTGACATGAAGACAGTGAGAAGAACTAATTAATTGGCATGAAGACAGTGTAGTGAAATAATTAATTGACATGAAGACAGTGAGATAAACTAATTAATTGACATGAAGACAGTGAGAATAACTAATTAAATGACATGAATTCAGCGAGAAGAACTAATTAATTGACATGAAGACAGTGAGATGAACTAATTAATTGACATGAAGACAGTGTGATGAACTAATTAATTGACATGAAGACAGTGAGATGAACTAATTAATTGACAAGACGAAAGTGAGATGAACTAATTAATTGACATGAAGACATTGAGATGAACTAATTAATTGACATGACGACAGTGAGATGAACTAATTAATTGACATGAAGACAGTGAGATGAACTAATAAATTGACATGACGACAGTGAGATGAACTAATTAATTGACATGACGACAGTGAGATGAACTAATTAATTGACATGAAGACAGTGAGATGAACTAATAAATTGACATGACGACAGTGAGATGAACTAATTAATTGACATGACGACAGTGAGATGAACTAATTAATTGACATGACGACAGTGAGATGAACTAATTAATTGACATGAAGACAGTGAGATGAACTAATTAATTGACATAAAGACAGTGAGAAGAACTAATTAATTGGCATGAAGACAGTGTAGTGAAATAATTAATTGACATGAAGACAGTGAGATGAACTAATTAATTGACATGAAGACAGTGAGAAGAACTAATTAAATGACATGAAGTCACTGCGATGAACTAATTAAGTGACATGAATACAGTGGAATGAACTAATTAATTGACATGAAGACAGTGAGATGAACTAATTAATTGACATGAAGTCACTGCGATGAACTAATTAAGTGACATGAATACAGTGGAATGAACTAATTAATTGACATGAAGACAGTGAGATGAACTAATTAAGTGACACCAAGACAATGGGAAGGACTAATTAAGTGACATAAAGACAATGAGATGAACTAATTAATTGACATGAAGACAGTGGGAAGGACTAATTAAGTGACATAAAGACAATGAGATGAACTAATTAATTGACATGAAGACAGTGAGATGAACTAATTAAGTGACACGAAGACAATGGGAAGGACTAATTAAGTGACATAAAGACAATGAGATGAACAAATTAATTGACATGAATACATTGAGATGAACTAATTAATTGACATGAAGATAGTGAGATGAACTAATTAATTGACACGAAGACAGTGAGATGAACTAATTAATTGACATAAAGACAATGAGATGAACAAATTAATTGACATGAAGACAGTGGGAAGGACTAATTAAGTGACATAAAGACAATGAGATGAACTAATTAATTGACATGAAGACAGTGAGATGAACTAATTAAGTGACACGAAGACAATGGGAAGGACTAATTAAGTGACATAAAGACAATGAGATGAACAAATTAATTGACATGAATACATTGAGATGAACTAATTAATTGACATGAAGATAGTGAGATGAACTAATTAATTGACATGAAGACAGTGAGATGAACTAATTAATTGACATGAAGTCACTGCGATGAACTAATTAAGTGACATGAATACAGTGGAATGAACTAATTAATTGACATGAAGACAGTGAGATGAACTAATTAAGTGACACCAAGACAATGGGAAGGACTAATTAAGTGACATAAAGACAATGAGATGAACTAATTAATTGACATATTAGACTGTGAGATGAACTAATTAATTGACATGAAGACAGTGAGATGAACTAATTAATTGACATGAAGTCACTGTGATGAACTAATTAATTGACATAAAGACAGTGAGAAGAACTAATTAATTGGCATGAAGACAGTGTAGTGAAATAATTAATTGACATGAAGACAGTGAGATGAACTAATTAATTGACATGAAGACAGTGAGAAGAACTAATTAAATGACATGAAGTCACTGCGATGAACTAATTAAGTGACATGAATACAGTGGAATGAACTAATTAATTGACATGAAGACAGTGAGATGAACTAATTAATTGACATGAAGTCACTGCGATGAACTAATTAAGTGACATGAATACAGTGGAATGAACTAATTAATTGACATGAAGACAGTGAGATGAACTAATTAAGTGACACCAAGACAATGGGAAGGACTAATTAAGTGACATAAAGACAATGAGATGAACTAATTAATTGACATGAAGACAGTGGGAAGGACTAATTAAGTGACATAAAGACAATGAGATGAACTAATTAATTGACATGAAGACAGTGAGATGAACTAATTAAGTGACACGAAGACAATGGGAAGGACTAATTAAGTGACATAAAGACAATGAGATGAACAAATTAATTGACATGAATACATTGAGATGAACTAATTAATTGACATGAAGATAGTGAGATGAACTAATTAATTGACACGAAGACAGTGAGATGAACTAATTAATTGACATAAAGACAATGAGATGAACTAATTAATTGACATGAAGACAGTGGGAAGGACTAATTAAGTGACATAAAGACAATGAGATGAACTAACTAATTGAAATAAAGACAGTGAGATGAACTAATTAATTGACATGAAGACAGTGAGATGAACTAATTAATTGACATGAAGTCACTGCGATGAACTAATTAAGCAACTGAATACATTGAGATGAACTAATTAAATGACATAAAGACAGTGAGATGAACTAATTAATTGACATGAATACAGTGAGATTAACTAATTAAGTGATATAAAGACACTAGACGATCCAAGTGATATAACGATTCCAGATGGTACAAGTCATATTATAACACTGTATAAACTAATTAAATGATACTAAAGCTCTAGGGGATGCAAGAGATACAAAGACAGTAGAGGATCGAAGTAAGATAAAGTGACCAGGGGAACTAATTAATTGATATAAATATCCTAGAGGATCTATGTGACATAAAACACTAGAGGATGCGAGTGATATAAATACCCTACATGAACTAGCAAAATACAAGAGGAAAAAAAAACTGGAGTAACTAAATGATGTGAAGACATTAAAGAACTAACGAAATTATATAGTAAAACTATAGTATTCCGGTGATGTAAAGAAAATAGAGCAACTATCTAAGTAATATAAAGAAACTAGAGGAAATAAGTGATAGAAATAAACCAGAAGTATTAGTGAAGAAACAGCGCCATATATTTTAGAGCAGTGATCTCTGCAATATGTGCCACTTTGGCACGCAGGGTTTCTGTTTTTGAGATTGTGGTTCTGCCCTATGTGCCGTCTTCGGCTCGAAAGGACGATAGATAGATAGATAGATAGATAGATAGATAGATAGATAGATAGATAGATAGATAGATAGATAGATAGATAGATAGATAGATAGATAGATAGATAGATAGATAGATAGATAGATAGATAGATAGATAGATAGATAGATAGATATAGATAGATATAGATAGATAGATTAGATAGATAGTTAGATAGATAGATAGATAGATAGATAGATAGATAGATAGATAGATAGATAGATAGATAGATAGATAGATAGATAGATAGATAGATAGATAGATAGATAGATAGATATATAGATAGATAGATAGATAGATAGATAGATAGATAGATAGATAGATAGATAGATAGATAGATAGATAGATAGATAGATAGATAGATAGATAGATAGATAGATAGATAGATAGATAGATAGATAGATAGATAGATAGATAGATAGATAGATAGATAGATAGATAGATAGATAGATAGATAGATAGATAGATAGATAGATAGATAGATAGATAGATAGATAGATAGATAGATAGATAGATAGATAGATAGATAGATAGATAGATAGATAGATAGATAGATAGATAGATAGATAGATAGATAGATTAGTTAAGTGATATAAAGACACTAAAGGAACTAACAGTGATTTAAAGAAATGAAAACTGTGCTTTACTTCCTAGGTCTTGATACGTCGAATACACTGCGAACATTCACATATCAAACAACGTTCACATCAGCCACCACAACATTGGTGGTAGTATTAACACAACTTTGGAGGTACTGTTCACTCTGCAATGGTGATACTATTCACACAACATTGCTGGTACTGTCGACACAACAATGGTGGTACTATCCATACAAGATTGGAGGTGCTGTCGACACAACAATGGTGGTACTATCCATACAAGATTGGAGGTACTGTCGACACAACAATGGTGGTACTATCCATACAAGATTGGAGGTACTGTCGAGACAATATTGCTGATAGTGTCCACTCTGCAATGGTAATACTATTCACACAACATTGGTGGTGCTAGCGGCACAAGATTGGAGGTACTATCCACACAACACTGGTGGTACTGTCCGCACAACATTGGTTGTGCTGTCCACACAACACTGGTGGTACTGTCCGCACAACATTGTTGTGCTGTCCACACAACAATGGTGGTACTGTCCGCAAAACATTGGTTGTGCTGTCCACACAACACTGGTAGTACTGTCCGCAAAACATTGGTTGTGCTGTCCACACAACACTGGTGGTACTGTCCGCACAACATTGGTTGTGCTGTCCACACAACACTGGTGGTACTGTCCGCACAACATTGGTTGTGCTGTCCACACAACACTGGTGGTACTGTCTGCACAACATTGGTTGTGCTGTCCACACAACACTGGTGGTACTGTCCGCACAACTTTGGTTGTGTTGTCCACACAACACTGGTGGTACTGTCCGCACAACATTGGTTGTGCTGTCCACACAACACTGGTGGTACTGTTCACACAACATTGGTTGTGCTGTCCACACAACATTGGTGGTACTGTTCACACAATATTGGTTGTGCTGTCAACACAACACTGTTAGTGCTGTCCACACAACATTGTTGGTACTGTCAACACAACACTGGTGGTACTGTCTACACAACATTGGTGGTACTGTCCACACAGCATTGTTGGTACTGTCTACACAACATTGTTGGTACTGTCCACACAATATTGTTGGTACTGTCCCCACAACACTGGTGGTACTGTCCACACAATATGTAACTGTGAGAATGGGTCTACATTCTCACCCCATTCTCACTGTTACAAATATTGCTGGTACTGTTCACACAACAATTGTGGTACTGTTCACACACCATTGGTGGTACTGTTCACAATACACTGATGGTACTGTTCACACAACATTGGCTGTACTGTCTACACAACAATGGTGGTACTGTCTACACAATATTGTTGGTACTGTCCACTTTGCATTCGTGGTACTATTCACACAACATTGGTGGCACTGTTATAACTACATTGGTGGAATTGTCCACATTACATTGTTGGTACTTTGCACACAACATCGGTGGTACTGTTCACACATTGGTGGTAATGTTTACACTAAATTGGTCGTACTTTTTACAAATCTTAGGCGATACTGTAGACACAACACTGGTGGTACTGTCCACACCACATTGATGGTACTGTTGTCACAACATTGGTGGTACAGTCGATACATTATTCGTGGTATTGTCTACACAACAATTCTTGGCACTGTTAACACAACATTGGTTGTACTGTCCTTACAACATTCGGGGTTCTGTCCATACAATATTGTGGTACTGTCGAAGCAACATTGGCTGTACTGTCCACTTATCATTGGTGGTAGTCGACACAACATTGCTAGTACTGTCCACACAATAATGGTAGTACTGTCTACACTACATTAGTGGTACTCTCGTTACAACATTGGTGGTACTGTCCACACAACACTGGTGGTACCTTCGACACAACATTGTTGGTACATTTGACACAACATTTGTGGTACTGTCCACACAACATGGGTAGTACTGTTGACACAACATTGGTGGTACTGTCCACACAACAATTGTGGTATTGTCCGTACAACACTGTTGGCACTGTGGATACAACAATGGTGGTACTGTCGACACATGTAGGAGAATAAAAAAGTAAGTAAAGTACCCTCGTCACGCCAAGTGGCGTATAGGGAAATATGGTGTTAGTGACCCTATATTTTACAGACCTTCAGCACATTATTTTTGGAGTAATGTGGTCGGTATTACGCCCGTGCTGCTTTACTTTCCCAGAAAAAAATCCAGTACCCATTTAAGGCTGGGTGAACCCGGAAGCCGTCGGTTGGAATCGAACCCTACCCCTTGTCCTTTGTAGTCCAGTTCCCTAACCACTGAGCTATCGCGGCTCCCTATATAGGAGAATAAGGCAAAAAAATCAATCGATTTAGTCACACTACTACCAGTTGATAGTAAATCCAAAGGAATGGGTTGGAGATAGTGATGCGATGCAATCGTGGAAAAAGGAGAGATACATGCACAGTGTAAGGAATGTGGGATTGTAAGCGATGTGGTCACGTGATTCAAGATCCAAGCTTGCTCGAAGTGGCCAGGTTTTTTATAATTCACATGATTTTAACTTTCCTCTTATCATGATATGCCAGAAAAATGTTGATTGTTTTGTTTTGTTTCTTAGGAAACCTCCCTTTTTGAGTTGGGATTTTGAGAATTTCCTCATTGGTCTTTTTAGCTGTCCAGGGAACTTTCAACATTCTTCTGAGAAATTCCATCTCTGTGGTTTATAATCGTCTTTTCATTTGTTTGAGTAATGTCCATTATTCGCTTCCATAGGCCATAATTGTGTATATATAGGAAAGAATATATACTATTAGTTACTGTCTATCTCTCCAAAGACTGGCGGCCAACTAACACAACCGTAATAGGCAACTCTTTGCACAGAACTTTGCATCAGGAGGAAATCTGATCATCAGAAGTAGACCCGTCGAGCAAACGTTTCAGACCTTCAGCTTTAAAAAAAAAATCCTTAAGACCTACAACAATTGCTTCATGTGATAAACAGAACAAGCAAAAAAATAGGAACTAGATATGAATATCAAAAAGACTAAAACTTCAACTGCCTTGGACTATAACCAATTATGGAAAATGTAAAATTGAAATAAAGAATAAGTATGGCAAAAAGTAATTGTAATGCCACGAAAAATATACTATATTATTCCACAGAGTGGAATGGCGATCCATGGTAGCCAACTTTCGTTGCGGAGACAGCACTCGATGATGATGTTGATGTGCTTTTTCATACTCTAGGGGAGGTGGCCTGGGTCATGACTCCCAGGCGTGGACCTCCTGCTGCACTGAACTCTAAGGTTTACAATAACATCATCATCATGCACCATACCAGCTGACGTAGGTGATCATGTCACTCCACAACTTTCGATCTCGACAATTATTTACCATTTCTGTTGTTGACCTTCTGCCAAGCCATTCTCTTAAGCTGTCTGGTATCTTTTCTTTTTGCTTTCCTCTAACTCTTCGTCCCTCAATTTTCACAGTTGTTAAAATACATTCCATCTGTTCTCTTCTCATTACATGGCCAAAAAAATGATGATTATTGTTTCCTAATATTGGATACTATCTCTCTTTTTGCTTTAGCTTCTTTCAGAACGTTTTCATTACTCTTCTTAGCTGTCCATGGTATTCTCAACATTCTTATGTAAAACCATATTTCTACAGTTCCAGTGATTTTATTATATGATTTACTATTGTCCATGATTCACATCCATATGTTAAGACTGGCTCTACGTAACATTTAAGAACTTCTTGTTCTTTCTTGTTTTTATTGTCAAAAAATGGATTGCAATGTTTTACAATACACTCAACATATGAAAACTATACTTGTTCTGGGCAACACTTGTGATTTAATCTATTGTCTCTACTCGGTCGTACACGGCTGTCTCAGCTTTAACCTACCACGGTGGTGGCAGCAGTATAAATTGGCTAGTATCTTCGCGTTTTAGCGACGTGCTTTATATACACTTGCATCCATGCTGCTTTTTGTCATAACGTAAGTCGGTACAGTAAGATTTCTTGTACGTCTTAACACTTACGGGGGTTTAACAACGTGTTACTATGTCTTGACCCCAACTCCTTACAGTAATAAATATTAGTTTTTTTTTTTAAATTGCCAGGCCGGCTCCTTAGATTAATCTTTAAGATTTCGAGTCCAATTTCTTACAGTACTGGACATTAATCGTGAACGTTACAGTACTGCATTCCACCATTCCGTGAGGTGTTTTAAATTCAAAATAAGATGTCTTTAATATTAAAAAGACCACGACGTTTGGTCTCGTTTTGGAACGAGCTTTTATAACTTGCATATATCGGAGATAACATGACTATATGTTAGGAACGCGACTAGTGGGTCATGTGTGAACATAGACCGGTGAATTCATCACATGTAATTAACAGATTTGGGTTATTTTGAAATAATTATTTTACATTTTAGGTAGTTAGATGCGATTGAAATGTAGAATATACAATTAGATATGTCGCGCTATCATTATCTAGTGTATCATCAGGACTAATAATACGGTGACAGGTAATTTCTACCATGCGACGAGAAATCAATTACCTTCTGAATAAGTTGTTTAGTTTCTTTATGAGGAAAGGTAGCAGCTGTTTTGTATGATATGTGTAACATCGACAAGATTAATATAAACAACTATGTCATATTTACTACGTTTAATAGCAAGAATGTCGAAGTAATACTGACGTATTTCTGTGAGTGGATAATACTATCAATTCATCTGGTTATCAGGTAGATCTGGTTATCATTGTTGCAGGTAAATCTGGTTATCATTGCTGCAGGTGGACCGGGATATCGTTTCTGTGGGTAGATAGTGTTATCATTGCTGCAGGAATATCTTGTTATCAATGCTTCAGGTAGATCTTGTTATCAATTCTTCAGGCAGATCTTGTTACAAATGCTTCAGGTAGATCTTGTTATCAATTCTTCAGGTAGATCTTGTTATCAATGCTTCAGGTAGATCTTGTTATCAATTCTTCAGGTAGATCTTGTTATCAATGCTGCAGGTAGATCTTGTTATTAATGCTGCAGGTAGATCTTGTTATCAATGCTGCAGGTAGATCTTGTTATCAATTCTTCAGATAGATCTTGTTATCAATTCTTCAGGTAGATCTTGTTATCAATTCTTCAGGTAGATCTTGTTATCAATTCTTCAGATAGATCTTGTTATCAATGCTGCAGGTAGATCTTGTTATCAATTCTTCAGGTAGATCTTGTTATCAATGCTGCAGTTAGTTCGGGAGACCATTTCTGTGGGTAGACCTGGTTATCATTTCGCTGAGTAGATCGGGTTTTCAACTCACTGGGTAGATCTGGTTATTTTTTCACTGGGTAGATCTGGTTATAATTTCACTGGGTAGATCTTGTTATCTTTTCAGTGGATAGATCGGGTTATCATTTCAGTGGGTAGATCGGGTTAACATTTCAGCGGGTGGGTAGATCGGGTTATCATTTCAGTGGGTGGGTAGATCGGGTTATCACTTCAGTGGATTGAAATGGCTATTATATCTGTGTGAGAAATGAAAAAAAAAGAAACATCTCTCCTTTACAAGCAGCTTTACGGCACGTTTGCATTCTTACGCATTTCGTTGCATTGACTCCTTATCATTTCAGTGGGTAGATCTTGTTGTTATTTCTGTGGATAAACCGTGTTATCATTTATGAGTAAATCGGGTTATCATTTATGAGTAAATCGGGTTATTATTTATGTGAGCAAATCGGGTTATCATTTCTGTGGGTAGATCGGGTTATCATTTATGCGGGGAAACGGGCCATCATTTATGTGGGTGGACCGTGTTATTATTTCTGCTGGTAGATCGAGTTATCATTTCTGCTGGTAGATCGAGTTATCATTTCTGCTGGTAGATCGAGTTATCATTTGTGTAGGTGGACCGGGCTGTCATTTCTGTTGGTAGATTTGGTTATCATATCTGTGGTTAGATCCGACTATCATTTTAGTGAGTAGATTGGTTATCATTTCAGTGGTTATCACATACAGAGAATACTTATGAATGCTTCCAAGAGAGCTACCATTGGATGACAATTGAGGAGATGGTTAGTTACATGACACGGCACTCATGGCAGTCCCATTGTCCTCAGTCAGTTTCAGAAGATGTAAATCTTTCTTTATATCAATGTTTGCTCTTTTGACAAAATTTAAATTGTTATCTGAACTCTCTTCGGCTTTCAAATGAAAATTGACGAATAATTGACAAAAATACAAATAATTGGAAGAGATGTACTGTGTGTTATTGTCATGATACAATAAAAGATGACATGTCTTCTGTTATCATAATACAATAAGAGATGTCCTCCGTTCTATTATTAGAATACAATAATATATGTCATGTAAGTAAAGTAAAGTAAAGTAAAGTAAAGTAAAGTAAAGTAAAGTAAAGTAAAGTAAAGTAAAGTAAAGTAAAGTACCCCAGTCACGCCAAGTGGCGTTTAGGGAAATATGGTGTTAGTGACCCTATATTTTACAGACCTTCAGCACATGATTTTTGGGGTAATGTGGTCGGTATTACGCCCGAGCTGATTTACTTTCCCAGAAAAAATCCGGTACCCATTTAAGGCTGGGTGAACCTGGAAGCCGTCGGTTGGGATCGAACCCTACCACGTGTCCTTTGTAGTCCAGTTCACTAACCACTGAGCTATCCCGACTCCCTAATATATGTCATGTGTTATATTATATTAAAACAATAAGAGATGTCATGTGTTCTATTATATTAAAACAATAAGAGATGTGTTACCATATATTTCATTCACACCTTATTAAACTCAAAGTTATCTCCGAGGCAGTTGTTATGTTAAAACATTGTCTCTTTAGCTTATTAAACTCAAAGTTATCTCCGAGGCAGTTGTTATGTTAAAACATTGTCTCTTTAGCTTATTAAACTCAAAGTTATCTCCGAGGCAGTTGTTATGTTAAAACATTGTCTCTTTAGCTTATTAAACTCAAAGTTATCTCCGAGGCAGTTGTTATGTTAAAACATTGTCTCATTAGCTTATTAAACTCAAAGTTATCTCCGAGGCAGGTGTTATGTTAAAACATTGTCTCTTTAGCTTATTAAACTCAAAGTTATCTCCGAGGCAGGTGTTATGTTAAAGCATTGTCTCTTTAGCTTATTAAACTCAAAGTTATCTCCGAGGCAGTTGTTATGTTAAAACATTGTCTCTTTAGCTTATTAAACTCAAAGTTATCTCCGAGGCAGTTGTTATGTTAAAACATTGTCTCTTTAGCTTATTAAACTCAAAGTTATCTCCGAGGCAGTTGTTATGTTAAAACATTGTCTCTTTAGCTTATTAAACTCAAAGTTATCTCCGAGGCAGTTGTTATGTTAAAACATTGTCTCATTAGCTTATTAAACTCAAAGTTATCTCCGAGGCAGGTGTTATGTTAAAACATTGTCTCTTTAGCTTATTAAACTCAAAGTTATCTCCGAGGCAGGTGTTATGTTAAAGCATTGTCTCTTTAGCTTATTAAACTCAAAGTTATCTCCGATGCAGTTGTTATGTTAAAACATTGTCTCTTTAGCTTATTAAAGCTCAACTATAAAATTGTAGCTACATAACGGTCTTACTTTGCGATGTACTTAAATCCTGAAACAGGTGAGTAGATTCATCTACTCCCATACCTGGACATACCTGGCATCAATGTTAACATCAGATGGTAGATGCACTGTAGAAATTAATAGCAGAATAGGACAAACAAAGACGGAATTCTATCGAAATAATAACTCATCCTATGTAACAAATCATTGTCAATTAATGTTAGAAGACGTGCCCCAAAGTGCAAAATTATGCCTGTTCTACTATATCGAAGTCATTCATGTACGATAAGTATGGCAACACATTAGAGGCAGCTGAGATGTGGTTTTATCAGAAGAATGCTACGAATTACATTGATTGCAAAAATTACAAATGATGAATGCGTTAAACGAAAGCTGAATAAAGCGTAAAGCTGAATAAAGCGTAAAGCTGAAGAAAGCGTAAATTTGAATAAAGCGTAAAGCTGAAGAAAGCGTAAAGCTGAATAAAGCGTAAAGCTGAAGAAAGCGTAAAGCTGAAGAAAGCGTAAAGCTGAATAAAGCGTAAAGCTGAAGAAAGCGTAAAGCTGAATAAAGCGTAAAACTGAAGAAAGCGTAAAGCTGAATAAAGCGTAAAGCTGAATAAAGCGTAAAGCTGAAGAAAGCGTAAAGCTGAATAAACTCGGAATATCATCGAAATCATAAGGAAGAGACAATCTACAGTTACTGGACATGCGATTCGAAAAGAAGACATTGAGAATAAATAAACCAGCAGGCAGATTGAATGGAAAGTAGAGCAGAGGAAAACCAAAATTATAGATCAGCTTATCCAAATAGCATGATAATAGATGACCGATTGAAAATATGACATATAAGAGAGACCAAATTATGTGGAGAGAAATGATCACCTACGCCAACCGGCATGGCACATGATGATAATGATGACTTACATCGTTTCATAGTTAACCATGAGGCGACGTGAGGTACATTATACGATTGATTTGTTCCTTATTTAGGTAGACTCGTAGCAAAAATTTGAGACTGTGTGTTGTAAGAAATAACATGGTCTCTGAGAGTTTTCTCTTGCTATTATGTCTTGTAATCGATGACCTAGAGTGAAGGGTAGAGACATTCACATAGAATATAAGCCACACAACAGTGCCATGTGTTCATGTCCCAAACTTTAGTTTTGTTATAAACTTTCTTCAATGTTATAACTGTGTCTATTTTTCTGTATTTATCACACAGCCCGGAAAACATTCAAGAGCAGCAATTACAGTTTGTGAAAACAGTGATATCGTGACAGTTTACTTGATGGAAGACAAATATTGTGTCCATGAACAAGATCAACAAATGGTGAAAGTTTACTGGAGGTGAAGGAAGACCAAGATTGTGTCCATGAACAAGATCAACAAATGGTGAAAGTTTACTGGAGGTGAAGGAAGACAAAGATTGTGTCCATGAACAAGATCAACAAATGGTGAAAGTTTACTGGAGGTGAAGAAAGACAAAGATTGTGTCCATGAATAAGATCAACAAATGGTGAAAGTTTACTGGAGGTGAAGGAAGACAAAGATTGTGTCCATGAACAAGATCAACAAATGGTGAAAGTTTACTGGAGGTGAAGGAAGACAAAGATTGTGTCCATGAACAAGATCAACAAATGGTGAAAGTTTACTGGAGGTGAAGGAAGACAAAGATTGTGTCCATGAACAAGATCAACAAATCATGAACGTTTAGTTAAGATGAACGAAGACAAAGATTGTGTCCATGAACAAGATTAACAAATGGTGAACGTTTAGTTAAGATGAACGAAGACAAAGACTGTGACTATAAATAAGATCAACAAATCGTGGTAGATGACAGCCATAAAAGGCAAAAATATCGGCAAGTTAGAAGATAACAATAGGAGGCATAACTATCAACATGGTAAAAGTTATGAAATTGAACAATAACAATTTAAGAAATAATAAACATACGTGACAACCCAATCAACAAGTTACAACACAATAACAGTAAGTTAGAAAACAATAAGTGACAAGACAACAACAATAAGTGACAAGACAACAACAATAAGTGACAAAACAATCAAACAAGTTAACATTTTTGAAGACAGTCTTCGCCGGCAACGCAACTTTTGTTTACAAGTGAATCGGAGTAGAAGACTGGGCAAGACCTCTAAATTTTCTCAGGTAAATAAAACCGTTGTGATGAAACACTGACTGATCATAAATGTCTGGGGTAAATAAGACAGTTATGGTGAAACACTGACTGTTTATAAATGTCTGAGGTTAAAAAGACAGTTATGGTGAAACACTGACTGTTTATAAATGTCTGAGGTTAAAAAGACAGTTATGGTGAAACACTGACTGTTCATAAATGCCTGAGGCTAAAAAGACAGTTATGGTGAAACACTGACTGTTCATAAATGTCTGAGGTAAATAAGACAGTTATGGTGAAACACTGACTGTTCATAAATGTCTGAGGTAAATAAGACATTTATGGTGAAACACTGACTGTTCATAAATGTCTGAGGTAAATAAGACATTTATGGTGAAACACTGACTGTTCATAAATGTCTGAGGTAAATAAGACATTTATGGTGAAACACTGACTGTTCATAAATGTCTGAGGTAAATAAGACAGTTATGGTGAAACACTGACTGTTCATAAATGCCTGAGGCTAAAAAGACAGTTATGGTGAAACACTGACTGTTCATAAATGCCTGAGGCTAAAAAGACAGTTATGGTGAAACACTGACTGTTCATAAATGTCTGAGGTAAATAAGACAGTTATGGTGAAACACTGACTGTTCATAAATGTCTGAGGTAAATAAGACAGTTATGGTGAAACACTGACTGTTCATAAATGTCTGAGGTAAATAAGACAGTTATGGTGAAACACTGACTGTTCATAAATGTCCGAGGTAAATAAGACAGTTATGGTGAAACACTGACTGTTCATAAATGTCCGAGGTAAATAAGACAGTTATGGTGAAACACTGACTGTTCATAAATGTCCGAGGTAAATAAGACAGTTATGGTGAAACACTGACTGTTCATAAATGTCCGAGGTAAATAAGACAGTTATGGTGAAACACTGACTGTTCATAAATGTCCGAGGTAAATAAGACAGTTATGGTGAAACACTGACTGTTCATAAATGTCCGAGGTAAATAAGACATTTATGGTGAAACACTGACTGTTCATAAATGTCCGAGGTAAATAAGACAGTTATGGTGAAACACTGACTGTTCATAAATGTCCGAGGTAAATAAGACAGTTATGGTGAAACACTGACTGTTCATAAATGTCCGAGGTAAATAAGACAGTTATGGTGAAACACTGACTGTTCATAAATGTCCGAGGTAAATAAGACAGTTATGGTGAAACACTGACTGTTCATAAATGTCCGAGGTAAATAAGACAGTTATGGTGAAACACTGACTGTTCATAAATGTCCGAGGTAAATAAGACAGTTATGGTGAAACACTGACTGTTCATAAATGTCCGAGGTAAATAAGACAGTTATGGTGAAACACTGACTGTTCATAAATGTCCGAGGTAAATAAGACAGTTATGGTGAAACACTGACTGTTCATAAATGTCCGAGGTAAATAAGACAGTTATGGTGAAACACTGACTG
The DNA here is from genome assembly GCA_032433765.1 of Megaustenia siamemsis. Classification (NCBI taxonomy): domain Eukaryota; kingdom Metazoa; phylum Mollusca; class Gastropoda; order Stylommatophora; family Ariophantidae; genus Megaustenia; species Megaustenia siamemsis. The sequence continues at coordinate 26,929,993 of JAVIAB010000159.1, read as the reverse complement.
TTCATAAATGTCTGAGGTAAATAAGACAGTTATGGTGAAACACTGACTGTTCATAAATGTCTGAGGTAAATAAGACAGTTATGGTGAAACACTGACTGTTCATAAATGTCTGAGGTAAATAAGACAGTTATGGTGAAACACTGACTGTTCATAAATGTCTGAGGTAAATAAGACAGTTATGGTGAAACACTGACTGTTCATAAATGTCTGATCTAAATAAGACAGTTATGGTGAAACACTGACTGTTCATAAATGTCTGATTTAAATAAGACAGTTATGGTGAAACACTGACTTTTCATAAATGTCTGATCTAAATAAGACAGTTATGGTGAAACACTGACTGTTCATAAATGTCTGAGGTAAATAAGACAGTTATGGTGAAACACTGACTGTTCATAAATGTCTGAGGTAAATAAGACAGTTATGGTGAAACACTGACTGTTCATAAATGTCTGAGGTAAATAAGACAGTTATGGTGAAACACTGACTGTTCATAAATGTCTGAGGTAAATAAGACAGTTATGGTGAAACACTGACTGTTCATAAATGTCTGAGGTAAATAAGACAGTTATGGTGAAACACTGACTGTTCATAAATGTCTGAGGTAAATAAGACAGTTATGGTGAAACACTGACTGTTCATAAATGTCTGAGGTAAATAAGACAGTTATGGTGAAACACTGACTGTTCATAAATGTCTGAGGTAAATAAGACAGTTATGGTGAAACACTGACTGTTCATAAATGTCTGAGGTAAATAAGACAGTTATGGTGAAACACTGACTGTTCATAAATGTCCGAGGTAAATAAGACAGTTATGGTGAAACACTGACTGTTCATAAATGTCTGAGGTAAATAAGACAGTTATGGTGAAACACTGACTGTTCATAAATGTCTGAGGTAAATAAGACAGTTATGGTGAAACACTGACTGTTCATAAATGTCTGAGGTAAATAAGACAGTTATGGTGAAACACTGACTGTTCATAAATGTCGGATCTAAATAAGACAGTTATGGTGAAACACTGACTGTTCATAAATGTCGGATCTAAATAAGACAGTTATGGTGAAACACTGACTGTTCATAAATGTCTGAGGTAAATAAGACAGTTATGGTGAAACACTGACTGTTCATAAATGTCTGAGGTAAATAAGACAGTTATGGTGAAACACTGACTGTTCATAAATGTCTGAGGTAAATAAGACAGTTATGGTGAAACACTGACTGTTCATAAATGTCTGAGGTAAATAAGACAGTTATGGTGAAACACTGACTGTTCATAAATGTCTGAGGTAAATAAGACAGTTATGGTGAAACACTGACTGTTCATAAATGTCTGAGGTAAATAAGACAGTTATGGTGAAACACTGACTGTTCATAAATGTCTGAGGTAAATAAGACAGTTATGGTGAAACACTGACTGTTCATAAATGTCTGAGGTAAATAAGACAGTTATGGTGAAACACTGACTGTTCATAAATGTCTGAGGTAAATAAGACAGTTATGGTGAAACACTGACTGTTCATAAATGTCTGAGGTAAATAAGACAGTTATGGTGAAACACTGACTGTTCATAAATGTCTGAGGTAAATAAGACAGTTATGGTGAAACACTGACTGTTCATAAATGTCTGATCTAAATAAGACAGTTATGGTGAAACACTGACTGTTCATAAATGTCTGATCTAAATAAGACAGTTATGGTGAAACACTGACTGTTCATAAATGTCTGATCTAAATAAGACAGTTATGGTGAAACACTGACTGTTCATAAATGTCTGATCTAAATAAGACAGTTATGGTGAAACACTGACTGTTCATAAATGTCTGATCTAAATAAGACAGTTATGGTGAAACACTGACTGTTCATAAATGTCTGATCTAAATAAGACAGTTATGGTGAAACACTGACTGTTCATAAATGTCTGATCTAAATAAGACAGTTATGGTGAAACACTGACTGTTCATAAATGTCGGATCTAAATAAGACAGTTATGGTGAAACACTGACTGTTCATAAATGTCGGATCTAAATAAGACAGTTATGGTGAAACACTGACTGTTCATAAATGTCGGATCTAAATAAGACAGTTATGGTGAAACACTGACTGTTCATAAATGTCTGAGGTAAATAAGACAGTTATGGTGAAACACTGACTGTTCATAAATGTCTGAGGTAAATAAGACAGTTATGGTGAAACACTGACTGTTCATAAATGTCTGAGGTAAATAAGACAGTTATGGTGAAACACTGACTGTTCATAAATGTCTGATCTAAATAAGACAGTTATGGTGAAACACTGACTGTTCATAAATGTCTGATCTAAATAAGACAGTTATGGTGAAACACTGACTGTTCATAAATGTCTGATCTAAATAAGACAGTTATGGTGAAACACTGACTGTTCATAAATGTCTGATCTAAATAAGACAGTTATGGTGAAACACTGACTGTTCATAAATGTCTGATCTAAATAAGACAGTTATGGTGAAACACTGACTGTTCATAAATGTCGGATCTAAATAAGACAGTTATGGTGAAACACTGACTGTTCATAAATGTCGGATCTAAATAAGACAGTTATGGTGAAACACTGACTGTTCATAAATGTCGGATCTAAATAAGACAGTTATGGTGAAACACTGACTGTTCATAAATGTCGGAGGTAAATAAGACAGTTATGGTGAAACACTGACTGTTCATAAATGTCGGAGGTAAATAAGACAGTTATGGTGAAACACTGACTGTTCATAAATGTCGGAGGTAAATAAGACAGTTATGGTGAAACACTGACTGTTCATAAATGTCTGATCTAAATAAGACAGTTATGGTGAAACACTGACTGTTCATAAATGTCTGATCTAAATAAGACAGTTATGGTGAAACACTGACTGTTCATAAATGTCTGATCTAAATAAGACAGTTATGGTGAAACACTGACTGTTCATAAATGTCTGATCTAAATAAGACAGTTATGGTGAAACACTGACTGTTCATAAATGTCTGAGGTAAATAAGACAGTTATGGTGAAACACTGACTGTTCATAAATGTCTGAGGTAAATAAGACAGTTATGGTGAAACACTGACTGTTCATAAATGTCTGATCTAAATAAGACAGTTATGGTGAAACACTGACTGTTCATAAATGTCTGATCTAAATAAGACAGTTATGGTGAAACACTGACTGTTCATAAATGTCTGAGGTAAATAAGACAGTTATGGTGAAACACTGACTGTTCATAAATGTCTGAGGTAAATAAGACAGTTATGGTGAAACACTGACTGTTCATAAATGTCTGAGGTAAATAAGACAGTTATGGTGAAACACTGACTGTTCATAAATGTCTGAGGTAAATAAGACAGTTATGGTGAAACACTGACTGTTCATAAATGTCTGATCTAAATAAGACAGTTATGGTGAAACACTGACTGTTCATAAATGTCTGATCTAAATAAGACAGTTATGGTGAAACACTGACTGTTCATAAATGTCTGATCTAAATAAGACAGTTATGGTGAAACACTGACTGTTCATAAATGTCTGATCTAAATAAGACAGTTATGGTGAAACACTGACTGTTCATAAATGTCTGATCTAAATAAGACAGCTATGGTGAAACACTGACTGTTCATAAATGTCTGATCTAAATAAGACAGCTATGGTGAAACACTGACTGTTCATAAATGTCTGATCTAAATAAGACAGTTATGGTGAAACACTGACTGTTCATAAATGTCTGATCTAAATAAGACAGTTATGGTGAAACACTGACTGTTCATAAATGTCTGATCTAAATAAGACAGTTATGGTGAAACACTGACTGTTCATAAATGTCTGATCTAAATAAGACAGTTATGGTGAAACACTGACTGTTCATAAATGTCTGATCTAAATAAGACAGTTATGGTGAAACACTGACTGTTCATAAATGTCTGATCTAAATAAGACAGTTATGGTGAAACACTGACTGTTCATAAATGTCTGATCTAAATAAGACAGTTATGGTGAAACACTGACTGTTCATAAATGTCTGATCTAAATAAGACAGTTATGGTGAAACACTGACTGTTCATAAATGTCTGATCTAAATAAGACAGTTATGGTGAAACACTGACTGTTCATAAATGTCTGATCTAAATAAGACAGTTATGGTGAAACACTGACTGTTCATAAATGTCTGATCTAAATAAGACAGTTATGGTGAAACACTGACTGTTCATAAATGTCTGATCTAAATAAGACAGTTATGGTGAAACACTGACTGTTCATAAATGTCTGATCTAAATAAGACAGTTATGGTGAAACACTGACTGTTCATAAATGTCTGATCTAAATAAGACAGTTATGGTGAAACACTGACTGTTCATAAATGTCTGATCTAAATAAGACAGTTATGGTGAAACACTGACTGTTCATAAATGTCTGAGGTAAATAAGACAGTTATGGTGAAACACTGACTGTTCATAAATGTCTGATCTAAATAAGACAGTTATGGTGAAACACTGACTGTTCATAAATGTCTGATCTAAATAAGACAGTTATGGTGAAACACTGACTGTTCATAAATGTCTGATCTAAATAAGACAGTTATGGTGAAACACTGACTGTTCATAAATGTCTGATCTAAATAAGACAGTTATGGTGAAACACTGACTGTTCATAAATGTCTGATCTAAATAAGACAGTTATGGTGAAACACTGACTGTTCATAAATGTCTGATCTAAATAAGACAGTTATGGTGAAACACTGACTGTTCATAAATGTCTGATCTAAATAAGACAGTTATGGTGAAACACTGACTGTTCATAAATGTCTGATCTAAATAAGACAGTTATGGTGAAACACTGACTGTTCATAAATGTCTGATCTAAATAAGACAGTTATGGTGAAACACTGACTGTTCATAAATGTCTGATCTAAATAAGACAGTTATGGTGAAACACTGACTGTTCATAAATGTCTGATCTAAATAAGACAGTTATGGTGAAACACTGACTGTTCATAAATGTCTGATCTAAATAAGACAGTTATGGTGAAACACTGACTGTTCATAAATGTCTGATCTAAATAAGACAGTTATGGTGAAACACTGACTGTTCATAAATGTCTGATCTAAATAAGACAGTTATGGTGAAACACTGACTGTTCATAAATGTCTGATCTAAATAAGACAGTTATGGTGAAACACTGACTGTTCATAAATGTCTGATCTAAATAAGACAGTTATGGTGAAACACTGACTGTTCATAAATGTCTGATCTAAATAAGACAGTTATGGTGAAACACTGACTGTTCATAAATGTCTGATCTAAATAAGACAGTTATGGTGAAACACTGACTGTTCATAAATGTCTGATCTAAATAAGACAGTTATGGTGAAACACTGACTGTTCATAAATGTCTGATCTAAATAAGACAGTTATGGTGAAACACTGACTGTTCATAAATGTCTGATCTAAATAAGACAGTTATGGTGAAACACTGACTGTTCATAAATGTCTGATCTAAATAAGACAGTTATGGTGAAACACTGACTGTTCATAAATGTCTGATCTAAATAAGACAGTTATGGTGAAACACTGACTGTTCATAAATGTCTGATCTAAATAAGACAGTTATGGTGAAACACTGACTGTTCATAAATGTCTGATCTAAATAAGACAGTTATGGTGAAACACTGACTGTTCATAAATGTCTGATCTAAATAAGACAGTTATGGTGAAACACTGACTGTTCATAAATGTCTGATCTAAATAAGACAGTTATGGTGAAACACTGACTGTTCATAAATGTCTGATCTAAATAAGACAGTTATGGTGAAACACTGACTGTTCATAAATGTCTGATCTAAATAAGACAGTTATGGTGAAACACTGACTGTTCATAAATGTCTGATCTAAATAAGACAGTTATGGTGAAACACTGACTGTTCATAAATGTCTGATCTAAATAAGACAGTTATGGTGAAACACTGACTGTTCATAAATGTCTGATCTAAATAAGACAGTTATGGTGAAACACTGACTGTTCATAAATGTCTGATCTAAATAAGACAGTTATGGTGAAACACTGACTGTTCATAAATGTCTGATCTAAATAAGACAGTTATGGTGAAACACTGACTGTTCATAAATGTCTGATCTAAATAAGACAGTTATGGTGAAACACTGACTGTTCATAAATGTCTGATCTAAATAAGACAGTTATGGTGAAACACTGACTGTTCATAAATGTCTGATCTAAATAAGACAGTTATGGTGAAACACTGACTGTTCATAAATGTCTGATCTAAATAAGACAGTTATGGTGAAACACTGACTGTTCATAAATGTCTGATCTAAATAAGACAGTTATGGTGAAACACTGACTGTTCATAAATGTCTGATCTAAATAAGACAGTTATGGTGAAACACTGACTGTTCATAAATGTCTGATCTAAATAAGACAGTTATGGTGAAACACTGACTGTTCATAAATGTCTGATCTAAATAAGACAGTTATGGTGAAACACTGACTGTTCATAAATGTCTGATCTAAATAAGACAGTTATGGTGAAACACTGACTGTTCATAAATGTCTGATCTAAATAAGACATTTATGGTGAAACACTGACTGTTCATAAATGTCTGATCTAAATAAGACAGTTATGGCGAAACACTGACTGTTCATAAATGTCTGATCTAAATAAGACAGTTATGGCGAAACACTGACTGTTCATAAATGTCTGATCTAAATAAGACAGTTATGGCGAAACACTGACTGTTCATAAATGTCTGATCTAAATAAGACAGTTATGGCGAAACACTGACTGTTCATAAATGTCTGAGGTAAATAAGACAGTTATGGTGAAACACTGACTGTTCATAAATGTCTGATCTAAATAAGACAGTTATGGTGAAACACTGACTGTTCATAAATGTCTGATCTAAATAAGACAGTTATGGTGAAACACTGACTGTTCATAAATGTCTGATCTAAATAAGACAGTTATGGTGAAACACTGACTGTTCATAAATGTCTGATCTAAATAAGACAGTTATGGTGAAACACTGACTGTTCATAAATGTCTGATCTAAATAAGACAGTTATGGTGAAACACTGACTGTTCATAAATGTCTGATCTAAATAAGACAGTTATGGTGAAACACTGACTGTTCATAAATGTCTGATCTAAATAAGACAGTTATGGTGAAACACTGACTGTTCATAAATGTCTGATCTAAATAAGACAGTTATGGTGAAACACTGACTGTTCATAAATGTCTGATCTAAATAAGACAGTTATGGTGAAACACTGACTGTTCATAAATGTCTGATCTAAATAAGACAGTTATGGTGAAACACTGACTGTTCATAAATGTCTGATCTAAATAAGACAGTTATGGTGAAACACTGACTGTTCATAAATGTCTGAGGTAAATAAGACAGTTATGGTGAAACACTGACTGTTCATAAATGTCTGAGGTAAATAAGACAGTTATGGTGAAACACTGACTGTTCATAAATGTCTGAGGTAAATAAGACAGTTATGGTGAAACACTGACTGTTCATAAATGTCTGATCTAAATAAGACAGTTATGGTGAAACACTGACTGTTCATAAATGTCTGATCTAAATAAGACAGTTATGGTGAAACACTGACTGTTCATAAATGTCTGATCTAAATAAGACAGTTATGGTGAAACACTGACTGTTCATAAATGTCTGATCTAAATAAGACAGTTATGGTGAAACACTGACTGTTCATAAATGTCTGATCTAAATAAGACAGTTATGGTGAAACACTGACTGTTCATAAATGTCTGAGGTAAATAAGACAGTTATGGTGAAACACTGACTGTTCATAAATGTCTGATCTAAATAAGACAGTTATGGTGAAACACTGACTGTTCATAAATGTCTGATCTAAATAAGACAGTTATGGTGAAACACTGACTGTTCATAAATGTCTGATCTAAATAAGACAGTTATGGTGAAACACTGACTGTTCATAAATCTCTGATCTAAATAAGACAATTATGGTGAAACACTGACTGTTCATAAATCTCTGATCTAAATAAGACAGTTATGGTGAAACACTGACTGTTCATAAATCTCTGATCTAAATAAGACAGTTATGGTGAAACACTGACTGTTCATAAATCTCTGATCTAAATAAGACAGTTATGGTGAAACACTGACTGTTCATAAATGTCTGAGGACAAGAGGTTGTGTTCTATCCAGATCGACGGCTTCCAGGTTCACCCAGCCTTAAATGGGTACCGGATTTTTTCTGGGAAAGTAAAGCGACACCGGCGTAATACCGACAACATTACCCCAAAAATCATGTGCTGAAGGTCTGTAAAAATTATGGTCACTAACACCATGTTCCTTATACGCCACTTGGCGTGACGGAGCTTAGATAGATAGAGGCATGGTGTCACATGTTATCTCGGAAAGTCAGCAATGGAGGGTATTGTTTATGTAGGAGCAAGAAAGGATCGACCAAGACGTATATGGGCATGATATTTTGAGGAATCATTACACTATACAAATCGGAGGAAAAAACATAGGGAGACAACGAGAAACATTGGAGGAAAAAACACATGGGGAGAAGGAGAAACATTGAAGGAAGAAACACATGGGGAGAAGGAGAAACATTGAAGGAAGAAACACATGGGGATAAGTAGAAACATTAAAGGAAGAAAAACAAGGGGACTACGAGAAATATTGGAGGAAGAAACACAAGGGACTACGAGAAACATTGCAGAAAGAAATACAAGGGGACAACGAGAAACATTGGCGGAACAACAAAAGTGTCGAAAGGAGTTTAAAAAAAAAATTAACAATCGTTACATCAGCTTATCCTGATCGACGGCTTCTAGGTTCACCCAGCCTTAAATGGGTACAGGATATTTTTTTCTGTGAAGGTAAAGCGGCGCGGGCGAAATGCCTGCCACATTACCTCAAAATCACGTGCTGAAGGTCTATACAAATTGTGGTCACTAAGACCATATTCCCGATACGCCACCTTGGCGTGACGGGGGCTCTTTACATTTTTTTTTTAAAGGCATCAGCTTGGAGGGAAAATGAGGAATTGAGTTTTGCATCTTTTATCCTAGCAGTGAATAAAATCGAACAACCAGGTTTTGCATCACTTGCGTTGTTGATGAATGTTGTAGAGCAGTCGAGTTTAACATTCTTTAAGACAAGCAAATGTAATTGAGTTAAATGGTGTTATATCAGTTTTACCTTCCAGGCATGTCGTAAGAGACGACTAAGGAGATTGATCGATCGCTTGACAAGCTGTCATTGTAAAAAGTATTGTTATGGAAACAGAGACATAGATTTTAGAAGCAGGGATCTCTGTAATATGTGACATTTTGACACGAAAGGTTACTGTTTTTGAGATTGTGGTTCTGCCCTATGTGCCGTCTTCGACTAGAAAGGACAATTTATTGATAGAGATATCAGTTTTGTTAGCGGTGAAGTTGGTTTGGGTTAAGTCAAGAATGAAATATAAATAAGTGACCGAGATTTACACCTCGTACTGTTGTTGCTGTTGCAAATCCAGCGGCCTGTGGCGACAACTGTTAGGACAGCAAAGAATTTATGTACAAGATCAAGGTCTACATCTGTTACAACAACCAGGAAATATAATCGAGATTTACATCTGTTACAACAACCTGGAAATATAATCGAGCTTTACATCTGTTACAACAACCTGGAAATATAATCGAGCTTTACATATGTTACAACAACCAGGAAATATAATCGAGCTTTACATCTGCTACAATATGGAAATCTGATCGAGCTTTACATCTGTTACAATATGGAAATCTGATCGAGCTTTACATCTGTTACAACAACAAGGAAATCTGATCGAGCTTTACATCTGTTACAACAACAAGGAAATCTGATCGAGCTTTACATCTGTTACAACAACAAGGAAATCTGATCGAGCTTTACGTCTGTTACAACAACAAGGAAATCTGATCGAGCTTTACATCTGTTACAACAACAAGGAAATCTGATCGAGCTTTACATCTGTTACAACAACAAGGAAATCTGATCGAGCTTTACATCTGTTACAATATGGAAATCTAATTGATCTTTACGTCTGTTACAATATGGAAATCTAATTGATCTTTACATCTGTTACAATATGGAAATCTAATTGATATTTACATCTGTTACAATATGGAAATCTAATTGATCTTTACATCTGTTACAATATGGAAATCTAATTGATCTTTACCTCTGTTACAACAACAAGGAAATCTGATCGAGCTTTACATCTGTTACAACAACAAGGAAATCTGATCGAGCTTTACATCTGTTACAATAACCTGGAAATATAATCGAGCTTTACATCTGTTACAACAACCTGGAAATATAATCGAGCTTTACATATGTTACAACAACCAGGAAATATAATCGAGCTTTACATCTGCTACAATATGGAAATCTGATCGAGCTTTACATCTGTTACAATATGGAAATCTGATCGAGCTTTACATCTGTTACAACAACAAGGAAATTTGATCGAGCTTTACATCTGTTACAATATGGAAATCTAATCGAGCTTTACGTCTGTTACAACAACAAGGAAATCTGATCGAGCTTTACATCTGTTACAACAACAAGGAAATCTGATCGAGCTTTACATCTGTTACAATATGGAAATCTAATTGATCTTTACGTCTGTTACAACAACAAGGAAATCTGATCGAGCTTCACATCTGTTACAATATGGAAATCTAATTGATCTTTACATCTGTTACAATATGGAAATCTAATTGATCTTTACATCTGTTACAATATGGAAATCTAATTGATCTTTACGTCTGTTACAATATGGAAATCTAATTGATCTTTACGTCTGTTACAATAACAAGGAAATCTGATCGAGCTTTAAATCTGCTGCAGTAACACGGAGATATCAACAAGCTTTACATCTGTTGCACAAGTTTAAATACAAACAAGCTTTACATCTGTTGTACAAGTTTGAATACAAACAAGCTTTACATCTGTTGCACAAGTTTGAATACAAACAAGCTTTACATCTGTTGCACAAGTTTGAATACAAACAAGCTTTACATCTGTTGCACAAGTTTGAATACAAACAAGCTTTACATCTGTTGTACAAGTTTGAATACAAACAAGCTCTACATCTGTTGCACAAGTTTGAATACAAACAAGCTCTACATCTGTTGTACAAGTTTGAATATCAACAAGCTTTACATCTGTTGTACAAGTTTGAATATCAACAAGCTTTACATCTGTTGTACAAGTTTGAATACAAACAAGCTCTACATCTGTTGTACAAGTTTGAATACAAACAAGCTCTACATCTGTTGTACAAGTTTGAATATCAACAAGCTCTACATCTGTTGCACAAGTTTGAATACAAACAAGCTTTACATCTGTTGTACAAGTTTGAATATCAACAAGCTTTACATCTGTGTTACAAGTTTGAATATCAACAAGCTTTACATCTGTTGCACAAGTTTGAATACAAACAAGCTTTACATCTGTTGCACAAGTTTGAATACAAACAAGCTTTACATCTGTTGTACAAGTTTGAATACAAACAAGCTTTACATCTGTTGCACAAGTTTGAATACAAACAAGCTTTACATCTGTTGCACAAGTTTGAATATAAACGAGATTTACATCTGTTACACAAGGATAAATATAAACGAGATTTACATCTGTTACACAAGGATAAATATAAACGAGATTTACATCTGTTACACAAGGATAAATATAAACGAGATTTACATCTGTTATAATATGGAAATCTGATCGAGCTTTACATCTGTTACAACAACAACAAGGAAATGTGATCGAATTTTAAATCTGCTGCAGTAACACGGAGATATAAACGAGCTTCACTTCTCTTCATCATCATCAAGTACCGGACCTGCTGGCGTAGATGATCATGTCTCTCCACAACATTCGATCTCGGCAGCTATTTATCATGTCTGTTGTTGACCTTCTGCTAAGCCATTCTCTTAAGCTGTCTGTTATTTTTTCTCTTTGCTTCCCTATATCTCTTCGTCCCTTTATTTTTCCAGTTGTTACAATATATTCTAGCTGTTCTCTTCTCATTACATGGCCAAAAAAGGATAATTGTTTCTTTCTAATAATGGAAATTAGCTCTCTTTTTGCTTTGACCTCTCTCAAAACATCTTCATTACTCTTCTTAGCTGTCCATAGTACTCTCAACATTCTTCTGTAAAACCACATTGCTACGGACTCCAGTGATTTTCTTGTCTGTTGTCCTATTGTCCATGATTCGCATCCATATGTTAAGACTGGCTCTACATAACATTTAAGAACTCTTTTTTTTTGTTTCTATTGTCAAAAATGGATTGTATAGTATCTTCCTCATTTTTTGGAAAGCTGCTTTTGTCCGAGCCATTCTGCATCTCACCTCCTTTATACATCTTCCGTTTCAGGTTAACAAAGTTCCCAAATATTTAAATTCATTTACCTGTTTTAATATTGTTCCACTTGTCTTTATTTTGCACTGAGGTGATGTCTTTTTCTTTGTTGTTACCATTACCTCTGTCTTTTTGCTATTAAGGCTGAGTCCTTTATTTTTTGCTTTCTTTCACCATAATTTCCAACATTTCTTGCAACTCATTTTCACTCTTAGCGATTAAGACTGTGTCATCAGCATACCTTAGATTATTTATGTAATGACCTCCAATTGTTATTCCAGGCAGGCCCCTTATGGATCTTAAAATAATCTCACTATAAATATTAAGCAAATCTGGTACAGCACACAACCTTGTCTAGCACACTGTTTTATTTGTTGAAACATTCCCAATTGGTTTCCAGTTCTTATGGCCACTGTTTGTTGCCAGTACATGTTCTTTATTATTCTTAGATCTTTGCTGTCTACGTTTATGCTTTCTAAAATTTAGATTATTTCTTGGTGCTTTACTTTGTCAAATGCCTTGGTGTAATCTATGAAACATAGGTATAGATCTGTTTTCACCTCTATGGCTCTTTCTTCTAAAGATCTTATGATATATATGGCATTGCTTGTTCCTTTATCTCTAACAAAACCACACTGTTTTATCGCTAATTTCTGGACTGATTTTGTTTCGCACTCTTCGCATGATGATTCTTAGTAATATCTTAATCATATGACTCATAAGGCTTATTGTGAGATGATCATAGCATTCAATCGCACCTGATTTCTTTGGTAGGGCTATGAATATTGATTTGAGCATGTCGTCTGGTATATATCCGCTGTTGTAGATATCATTCAATATGTTTGTTATTATTTCTATTCCAAAATCACCCATGGCTTCAATCTCTTCTTTAGTTATATTATCTGGTCCAGGAGCTTTGCCTGCTTTCATATTGCGCAAGACGTCTTCCACTTTTCTGAGTATTTCTGGTCCTTCTCCATTACCCTTAATATTCACTTCCGTTCGTTCATCATTATAAAGATCTTTAATGTATTATGTCCATCGTTCCCTTATGTTTTCTTGATCTATCAACAGTTCTCCTTCCTTTGATCTGAAACATCCAGTTTTGACTGCGTTTTTCTTCCTGTTAATTCCTCAATTTGTTTGTATATAACTTTAGCATCTCCTTTTTGTTGCATTTCAACCTCTCTGCTCTCTCTTTTAGCTATGCTTCTTTTGCTTCATTGCATTTTATTACAATTTCTTTATTTATTCTCTTATACTCATCTTTATTTTCTTTATTTCTTCTTCTTGTATCTATTAGCTGCAAAATGTCATATGTCATCCATTTCTTTCTTGAATTTGTCCTCACATGTGGTATGAACTCTTTTGATGTTTATTGCATTGATTGTTTTAGCATTTCCCACTGTTCATCAATGCTTTGTATCTTCTCTATTGCATTATACCGGTTCTGAATTGTGATTTTATATTTGTCTTGCAGCTTCTTGTCTGATTTTAGTAAATATAAATTTAACTTGATGTTAACTGAGGCTTGTTCTGTTGTTTTTAATTTTACTCTATGCTTTCCCACAACTGGTACACTATCACTATTGCAATCTGCCCCTGGTCTAGTTTTCACACACACCAGACTGTGTCTAAATCTATTGCTTATCATTATATAATCAATTTGATTACGTGCGTTGTCCCCTGGGCTTTTCCATGTCCACAGACGTCTTGGATGTTGCTTAAACCAGGTGTTTCCTATCATCATGTTGTGTGTTCTTGCCCAGTCAATAAGTTTCTCTCATGGTGGTCAAAGGTATCAATTAGACAACGAAGGGGCATGGTAGCCAGGGAGATCAGAGATGTCGAGGAGAACAAGCGTGTACAAAAGGCAGCACAACAAGTGCAGCAAGGCCAATGGACCACATGGGAGATGGCTTTGCAGAGGACACTAACATGGAATGACATGTTTCATATGGCACCGCTGCGGCACAGCTACATAATCAGATCTATGTATGACCTTCTACCATCAGCCTGCAACCTTGTGAAGTGGGGGAAGACAGATGACAATCAATGTCTTCTTTGCGGAGGAAGACAGGCGATGGAACATGTTCTTTCCTCATGCAAGACAGCACTAGGCCAAGGGCGGTTCACATGGCGACACAACAGAGTGCTGCATGAACTGGCTGCCACCGTGGATGGGGCGCGGATGAAGGCCAACAATAAAGTTCGACCAGCTATGACTAACACCTACTTTTTGAGAGCGGGACAGGCTGCACGCCCCAAGCAGAACCACTGGAGCGACTTCACTATCCTGGACATAGCAAACGATTAGGAGATGGCGGTTGACCTCCCAGGGCGAGGGAAGTACCCAGAGTGCATTGAGAGATCTAAAATGCGTCCAGACATTGCACTCTACACGTCAAATATGACCCATGTCATTTCAATAGAGCTCACAGTGCCATTTGAATCCAGGATAGAGGAGCAACATATATTCAAACTATCCAAATACAAGGATCTCGCCACCGAGCTGAGAAAGCAGGGAGTACAGAGTAGAGTGTTTTCGGTGGTGGTTAGTGCCAGAGGACTCACAACCCCATCCCTCTACGACCTCTTAAAAATGCTAGGAATTAAGGGAGGGATGCGGTCAAGAACAATGAAGACTATTGATGAGTCAGCAGAAAGAGCGTCGTGCTGGCTGTGGCAGAATCGAGACAGACCAACAGTTAAATAATATTATGTCCAGACCAGACGGATCGGGCGACTATTTTACACCTTGACCACTTATTGCTCCCACATAAGTCAGCAGAGTAGGGAGAATTGAAGTAGGGCTCGAGACGAAGAGGGGAGAAGTTACATAATTGACCGGAGGTGAGCATCAGACCAGATGCTTGGGGCAACTACCATACAAACAACAGGCCTAAACAACAAGAAGACCAGACAACTAGGCGTCAATCTTAACCAGCGGATGCCGAATTCCCACGAAAGTCAGACACTGACGGGTCTAGGAAATATCGTTGCATCAGTAGCCAAGTTATTTCAACTGGAAAGCGCAGTAACGCGCTAGGTTAAACCAAGACAGGTAAGGTAACTATTTTCGAGTGCGCTGCCTATTAAATGTAACTATTTTGTGCCGAACATGAAATGTAAGCCTTAGGTTAGGTAATCTA
The DNA here is from genome assembly GCA_032433765.1 of Megaustenia siamemsis. NCBI lineage: Eukaryota > Metazoa > Mollusca > Gastropoda > Stylommatophora > Ariophantidae > Megaustenia > Megaustenia siamemsis. Next base: position 26,914,413 of record JAVIAB010000159.1, on the reverse strand, counting down.
TTTTCGAGTGTTTTATGTATTAAGAGGTAGTTATTTTGTGCCGAACATAAGCTTAGTTTAGGTAAGCTATTTTAGCAAGTTTTGTGTATTACGTTTAGTTAGTTTGTGCCGAACATACGGTGTAAGCCTTAGAGGCAATGCGGCAGGAGGTCGACGCCTGGAAGTCATGACCCAAGCGGGCCCACCTCCCCTAGAGTGTCGAGAAGCTAAAGGGCCGTAACACTTGCTCGACGGGGGTCACCTTCTGATGATCAGATTGCCTCCTGCTGCGAAGCTCTGTACAAAGAGTTTCCTACTACCTCTTTCATTCCTCTCGCCTAAGCCACAATGATCAACTACTTCCTAAACTCTTTCCTTTCCTACTTTTGCGTTAAAATCCCATAGAACTATGGTGTTTTCATGTGGTTTGCATTTATGAAGTGCCTCATTTAACTCGTTGTAAAATTTATCAATTGTTTCCTCTAGACTTTCTGCTGTTGGTGCATAAACTTATATAAGATTTATGTCTATTGGCTTTTCCTTCAATTTCACTAAAATGACTCTGTCAGATATTGGGTAAAAGCCTTTCACGGTTCTTGCTCTTTCTGCATTCAAGATGATACCTACTCCTCTTTGGTGTTCAGTACCTCCAGTATAGATTATTTTATGTTTATCAGAATACATCTCACCTGATCCGGTGTATCTCATTTCGCAAAGTCCCAGTAATTGTAAACCCATTCTTTTCATTTCTTGTATGATGTTTTCTAGTTTACCCTTCTGCACGAGTGTTCTCACATTTCAAGTACCTATCTTTAGAGTTTATTTAATCTTTGTTTTGCTTACAGTAGCTTGATGACGATCGGGTATCACCTGTAGCACATGATGTCCCCTACTGAACGAGGGTTTTCCATTGGAATCCTTCTTAACGTTGTTGTCGTTATTTCTATTTATTCATGATTGTACAAAGAAGTTACGATGGTGGTTTTCTGTTGCCTTCCGTCGGTTTGTTTACGGTTGGCTCCGCTAGCCTTTGATTAAAAGGTCTCACCCACAAGGCAGTAGGGTTGCATTACTTCGGGGTGCCCTCCCTTAGCCTTTTATTCTCCCGAGCTTACCTGCAAGGCAGCAGGGCAGCCACAGGTTGTACTGTTTACTGCATACAGTAGCAGGTAAAATAACCCGACCTGACAAACTTACATCTGTTACACAAGGATGAATATAAACGAGCTTTATATCTGTTGAGACAGCAAGGAGATATGATCGCGTGGTACAATTTGATACCTGATTAGAAAACAAGGAAATATTATCGAGTTTTACATCTGTTAATGCAGCAAGAAATATAAATGATTTTTTCATGGATTAAGACATGGAAATATGTAAACAAGAATGAATATAAAATTGTATTAAGCAGCATAACTAATATGTAGATGATAAAATAAAAAAAAGGGCGATAGATGCAAGAGAAAACAGAGTATTATAGAAAATATTACAAACTAATTAATCCCACTAAAACAGAGATGTGGATCTATAGAAGAATATGTAGAATTGGATGGAAGGAAAAGAAAACAAACGATGAAGTTTTAAAACAACTAAAAATGAAAAGAGAACTACTAAACACAATTAGAACAAGACAAATGAAATTTTTGGGGCATGGTAAAAGACACAACAGCCTAATAAAAGTAATATTGGAAGGGAACATACAATGTAAAAGAGGCAGAGGCAGACCACGACTAACATGGACGAGTAACATCAAAAGATGGACAAGTCAATTTATGACAATCCGCACCATCAAAGCAAGAGACAGAGTGGAATGGCGCACCGTGGTAGCCAACCTTCGATGCGGAGACGGCTCTCAATGATAATGATGAACTGCCAATGTTTTTTTTAACATATGGTGTATATCAGGTTGTGAGATAGACATGGCGTATATCAGGTTGTGAGACAGACATAATGTATATACGGTTGTGAGATAGACATGGCGTATATCAGGTTGTGAGATAGACATGGCGTATATCAGGTTGTGAGATAGACATGGTATATATCAGGTTGTGAGATAGACATGACGTATATCAGTTTGTGAGATAGACATGGCGTATATCAGGTTGTGAGATAGACATGGCGTATATCAGGTTGTGAGATAGACATGGCGTATATCAGGTTGTGAAACAGACATGCCGTTTATCAGGTTGTGAGACAAACATGCCATATATCAGGTTGTAAGACAAACATGGCGTATATAAGGTTGTGAGAAAGACATGCCATATATCAGGTTGTAAGACAAACATGTTAGCAGTAAAGGATGGTCAGAACAGGGAGTTAGGTGGTGGTACAGAGCTCAGATCGTTGGCGGGGAATACAGGGAAAATATGCAAAATGTAAAGAGGAAAAGGTATGGCATAGTCAGTAGTTTGAAAGGCGAATAGCGAACCAAAAACAAACAAATGGAAGTCAATGGTGTTGAATGGAGCTGATTGTAGTGTATGGAAGAATTGGTGGGGGAGGGGGAGAGGGAGAAAAAGGTATGATAAGAGAGAAGGTGGATGCAATAGTGGTGGGGGAATAAAAACTGACCAATAAAAAGATGCATTAAGAATTCTTCTTTTTCTTAATCCTCTGAACTCCGGTCGGAGCATATAGCACTCACAAGAGATCTCCCCCTCCCCCACCACCCCCATTCAGATATGGAACAAGCATAGACATCTCTCACCAGGACTTGCCAACCTCTTTTATTTCATCGTGTATGCTTCGTCGCCATGTCCCCATTGGTCTACCTCTTCTTCGCTTGACAAGTGGTGTTCGTGTTAATGATAGGTGCTAATGCCTGCTTCGTTCAATTCAAAGAATGTGCCTTAGCTATTTTCCATTTCTTTTCGTTTCTTGATTGATGTTGTTAATGCCCGATCTTTTGGCGACTTTATTATTCGTCATGTGTTGATCCAAACTGATGTTTAGAATCTTCTTAAGACAGAGACCTTCAAAAACTTTTAGTCGACTTTCTACCTTACGGTTCATTCTCCGCGATTCTGCTGCATATAAAAGTATGGATAGCAAGTAGTATATTATGTTCACAAGGTTCATATTTCAGCCAATATGCAGAGGAAATATAGGAAAAACACCACTCTTGTACAGTTATAGCCTACATTTGTAGGTACATTGATATGTGATATTAGTGGTGGTGTGTTTTTGTGGCAATCCGTAAAGATGTTATATAATAAAATATTCGGATAGACGCTAGAGGTATTATATAATAAAATATTCGGATAGACGCTACAGGTATTATATAATAAAATATTCGGATAGACGCTACAGGTATTATATAATAAAATATTCGGATAGACGCTACAGGTATTATATAATAAAATATTCGGATAGACGCTACAGGTATTATATAATAAAATATTGGTTATTGGTTATTGGTTATGGAAGGCCTCGGCATCACAGCAAACGAATTAAAATCCATAATTGCTCAACCGCCCGTGCCAGTGGAATCATCCGAATTACCAACTCATCTCCCAAACAAAGAAAGGTAACTGTAGTCCCCATCGTAGCAGTCTCAGCACACGCCAAAAGACATAAGGCGAAACCGCGCAGAAAGTGAACACAGCCAACTGTTCCCTGTCATACGATATCATCATTCATCGTAAACAAGCGGGATATCGAAGCAGGATCAAAACGGATGAGAAACACAGCTCACGGTGTGCACAGAGCACTTAACTCAGTAGCTCCTGCAACAAGCCGGACTTGGAATATGAGGAAACTGCAAGAAGGAACACTTTTCAGACATAGCCTTCAATGGTTCCTGCCGCCTATCCACCATATACCATGGGAGTTCACGTCCTCCCGAAAATGATGATCGTCATAGCACTTGATGATGTTAGGCCGTCATTGATGACTCCAATTCCAAACATATAGACACACAGTGGTGGTAATTTGTCATTTTCAATCCAACAGAAGCCACATGACCTGTAGTTAGTAAAACCACAGAGAGAATATGATTTTGTGACCTTCACTGATTCACTCTTAGATGTGAATGTGTAGTTTACACAAGAGGAGAAGTTTTCAACTACAGTGATTCCATTTAAGGCAATTCTGGGATAGCAAGGCAAGTCTCCTTTATAGCAGCAGAACTTGATGTTCTCCGCTCCCTTCTTGTAGCTGCTGCCACACGATTCTGATGTCTCATTAACTTGGACATCATTCAAGAACAATGTCAGATTAACATTCCATAGATATGGCTCTGCTGATGAAGTGCTTGGTGCAACAGTTGTATCAATCATACTGGAGGCTCCTGGTCTGTCGTCATTAACATCACAGACGGCACATGGTGTTGTTATATTCAGTATTTCTTTCTGGGGTGTAAATATGTGGCACACACATGGAGAGTGGTTTGTGGTCACAGTAATCCCATTAAAGATAAAATATTGAGGGACAATAGAGGAGGTATACTTTATAGGTTACTCCGTAAGTGACATTATTGAAGAGAATGGCCGCCATACAGCAAGGTAATTTGGAAACGGCTAGTATCTAATGGGTGGCGAATGAATATTGAATTTACTTTATTATTATAAAAGTTGTCAGATTGAGTGAGTCATGTCGATGGTGTTGTGTACATGAGATAAGTCAGCATATGAGTAATGTATATTAAAATTTAGCATGGAGGCATGTCCGTCTTTGTGGCTAACAAACAGACGGTACATCATAATCTAATGTCACTATTTAGGATCTCCATACTTTTTCGCATCCGTGACATGCGCCCCTTGAGTGAACGTAATAGGGCCAGCTCGTTTTGTAGTATGGCGTATAGTTATTAATAAATCTTTATTGTAATATCATCATCAAGTACCGGGCCTGCTGGCGTAAGTGATCGTGTCTCTCCTCAACGTTCGATCTCGACAGTTATTTATCATTTCTGTTGTTGACTTCTGCCAAGTCATTCTCTTAAGCTGTCTGGTATTTATTCTCTTTGCTTTCATATATCTCTTTGTAACTCAATTTTCCCAGTTGTTACAATATATTCCAGGTGCTCTCTTCTCATTACATGGCCAAAAATGATGATTGTTCCTTCATAATATTGGAAATTAGCTCTCTTTTTGCTTTGGCCTCTTTCAGAACGTTTTCATTACTCTTCTTAGATGTCCATGGTATTCTCAAAATTCTTCTGTAAAACCACATTTGTACAGACTGCAGTAATGTTCTTGTTTGTTGTCCTGTTGTCCATGATTCACATCCATATGTTAAAACTGACTCTACATAACATTTAAGAACTCCTTTTCTTGTTACAAAGGAGATGAGATGCAAATTCTGCATTTCACCTCTTTTGTACAACTTCCGTTTGAGGTTAACAAAGTTCCCAAATATTTAAATTCATTTACCTGTTTTAATATTGTTCCACTTGTCTTAATTTTGCACTGAGGTGATGTCTTTTTTCTTTGTTGTTACCATTACTTTAATGTAATATCATCATCATCGAGTGCCGTCTCCGCAACGAAGGTTGGCTACCTTGGAGCGCCATTCTGCTCTGTCTCTTGCTTTGATGGTGCAGGTTGTCATAGGCTGATTTGTCCATCTTTTGATGTTGTTCGTCCATGTTAGTCTTGGTCTGCCTCTGCCTCTTTTACCTTGCATTTTCTCCTCCAGGATTACCTTTAGTAGGCTGTTGTCTCTTTTAACATGACCCAAAAGTCGCATTTGTCATGTTTGAATTGTGTTTAGTAGTTCTCTTTTCATTTTTAGTTGTTTTAAGACTTCGTCGTTGTTATTCTTTTGTTTCCATCCAATTCTACCTATTCTTCTATATATCAACATTTCAGAGGCTTTAATTCTCTGTTCTGTTTTCTTGTCTAATGTCCATGTTTCTGCACCATATAGGAATATTGAGAAGATGTAACATTTTCTATTCTTAGTTTTAGCCCTGGTGTTATTTGTTTTGATGTTAGTATGTTCTTCATGGCATTAAATTTACTTTTTTGCCATTCCTACTCTTTTGTTTATTTCAGTTGTACAATTTCCATCACTGGTTATAGTATGTCCAAGGTAGTTGTAGTTCTGAACTGTCTCCAGGTCTATTCCTTCAATTTTGATATCCACTTGTGGGTTTTGAGTATTATCTTTGTTTATGTTCATAGTTTTAGTCTTTTTGATATTCATATCTAGTCCATATTTTTTGTTTGTCATGTTTATTTCATTAAGTAATTGTTGTAGATCTTCAGGATTTTCTGCTAGTAGTACAGTATCGTCAGCATATCTTAGGTTATTGATTATCTTTCCATTAATTTGTGGGCCTGGCATCTCTGTGATGTTTTTAAAGATTTGCTCAGTGTATAGATTGAACAAGCTTGGTGATAGGATGCATCCCCGTCTTACTCCTCTTTTTATATCAATGGGTGTAGAGTTCTCTTTGTTATATTTTATTATTGCTGTTTGCCCCCAGTATAAATTACATATTATTCGTATGTCCATGTCATCTAGATGTATCTCTTTTATGCATTCTATAAGTTGTTTGTGGTGTACTCTATCAAAAGCTTTGGTGTAGTCTATGAAGCAGGCATATATTGGTTTGTTTACGTCTTAATGTATTATTACTATTACTATTAATACAGCTATTTTAATGTAATATAGTGGGGTAGAAATTAATTATGAACAGTGTGATTTTGTTGAAGGTAAAGATACGAGCAATGCAATATACATCATAAGATCTTTAGTAGAAAGAGCCATAGAGGTGAAAACAGATCTATAGCTATGTTTCATAGATTATACCAAAGATTTTGACAGAGTAACGCACCAAGAAATAATCAAAACTTTAGAAGGCATAAACGTTGACAGCAAAGATCTAAGAATAATAGAGAACAAGTACTAGCAACAAACAGCAGCCATAAGACCTGGAAATCAATTGGGAATGTTTCAACAAATGAAACAAAGTGTTAGACAAGGTTGTGTGCTGTCACTAGATCTATTTAATATATATATAGTGAGATTATTTTAATATCCATAAGGGACAAGCCTGGAATAACAATTGGAGGTCATAATATAAATAACCCCAGGTATGCTGATGATACTGGCTTAATCGTTAATAATGCAAAAGAGTTACAAGAAATGTTAGACATTATAGTGAAGGAAAGCAAAAATAAAGGACTCAGCCTCAATAGTAAAAAGACAGAACTAATGGTAGGAACAAAGAAAAAGACATCACCGCAATACACAATAAGGACAAGTGGAACGATATTAAAACAGGTAAATTAATTATCTGGGAACAATGTTAATCTCAGATGGTAGATGTACAACAGAGGTGAGATACAGATTCTTCTGCCTCTTCTACCTTTTAGATCCCTGTGGAGCATAGGTCTTCAACAAACACTTTCCAAACCGTTCTGTTTTTTGCTTTTCTTTTCAGATCATTCCATGTTTTCCACATCATCTTCATCACTACTTCATTTGTCTTCTCCAAGAATATCTTGGTCTTCCTCTTTGTATTTTTTCTTGGGGATTCCGTAAAGGGCCTGTTGTGTAATACTCTCAGTTGGCTTCCGCAGTGTGTGTCTTATCCAGAACCATAGTCTTTGCTGTATCTCTTTATCCACTGGTCTTTGACTGGTACATTTCCATAATTCTATGTTAGTGGTTTTGTCCTGTCATTTCCATCCTTTTATTCTGCGCAAGCATCCATTAATGAAAGTCTGCGTCTTCATGATTTTCATTCTTGTTATTCTTCACGTTTCACAGCCATATAATAAGATTGACTTAACATTGGAGTTGAACATTGTAATTTTTATATTTAACCTAATTTCTGTGGACTTCCATATGTTTCTCAGTGCGAGAGATGCGGTAGGGCTCAAGCAAAAGCAGCTTGATATAAAACGAGGACGATACTGTGCAATCCATTTTTGACAATGGAAACATGAAAAAGAGTTCTTAAATGTTATGTAGAGCAAGATTTAACATATGGATGCGAATCATGGACAGCAGACAAGAAAATCACTTGAGGATGTAGAGATGTAGTTTTACAGAAAAATGTTGGGAACGTCATGGACAGCTAAGAAGATTAATGAAAACGTTCTAAAAGAAGCCAAGGCAAAAAGAGAGCTAATATCCAATATTAGGAAGAAAAAATAATCATTTTTGGCCATGCAATGTGAAGAAAACAGCTGGAATAAATTGAGGAACGAAGAGATAGAGGGAAGCAAAGAGAAAAAATACCAGACAGCTTAAGAGAATGACTTGGCAGAAGGTCAACAACAGAAATGATAAATAACTGTTGAGATTGAAAGTTGTGGAGAGACATGACACCTACGCCAGCAGGTGTGGTACTTGATGATGATGATTGGGGTATATTGATTAGATCGGCTAATGAGAAATGTATATAATAAAGTAACGTGGTATTTGTTTCTTCATGTAGTTAACAGACAGTACAACATAGTCTAATATCACTCGTAAGGTTCTTTATACCGTCATTATGACCGGATTTGTGCAATTTCATGCGTGTAAGAAAACAGATACATAACGATCGCTGACCAATGACCACAGCTGACCCAAACATACCGATGACTCAAACTGACCATTGACTACAGGTGACCCAAACTGACCACAAATGACCAAATCTAACCACTGACCATATGTGATACGAACTGACTAATGACCACATGTTAACCAAAATGACCACAGGTGACCCAAACTGACCACAGGTGATACATACTTACCACAGGTGAGCCAAACTGATCATAGGTGACCCAAACTGATCATAAGTGACCCAAACTGACCACAGGTCACCAAAACTGATCATAGGCGACCCAAACTGATCATAGGTGACCCAAACTGATCATAGGCGACCCAAACTGACCACATGTGATCCAAACTGACCACAGGTGACCAAAACTGACCACATGTGGCCCAAACCAACCACTGACCCCAGATGAACCAAAATGACCACTAACCCATTTTGACCACTGACCACTGGAGACCCAAACTAACAACTGACCCAATCAGAATTCAAGTGACCCAAACTGATCACTGACCACATGTGACTCAAACTGACAATTGACCAAATTTTACCACTGACCCAAACTTTCGGTTCAACTCTTTCCGTTTCGCCGCACAGTGCGCCACTCTCAACATGATTAATGTGAACCATCAGCAAACCATAATTCCTTTTACTTCTTGTATCATCTTGGTAGTGATGAAATCTAATACCTTGTTCAATTATCTAAAAGCTCATATATAATATGTTATACAGTAGATAAATACAAATATGCAGTTTTTTTTTACGGAAACGAACGGGCAGGCAAATTAGCTAAACAGGGAGTGAGATTACAACAAGAGAACCATCTTTTCAGCTACGACGAAGCCAAATCCATCATTAAAGGCGAGTACCATGACAATTTTTGTGTGTGACCTTGGATGTGAATGTGTAGTTTACACAAGAGGAGAAGTTTTCAACTACAGTGATCCCATTTAAGGCAATTCTGGGATAGCAAGGCAAGTCTCCTTTATAGCAGCAGAACTTGATGTTCTCTGCTCCCTTCTTGTAGCTGCTGCCTCATTCTGATGTCTCATTAACTTGGACATCATTCAAGAACAATGTCAGATTAACATTCCATAGATCTGGCTTTGCTGATGAAGTGCTTGGTGCAACAGTTGTATCAATCATACAGGAAGCTTCTGGTTTGTGGTCATTAATATCACAGACGGCATACGATGTTGTTATATTCAGTATTTCTTTCTGGGGTTCATTTACATATGTGGCACACACATGGAGAGTGGTTTGTGGTCACAGTAATCCCATTAAAGGCAATTCTAGGGTAGCATGGCATAGCTGTTTCAGAACAGCACAATCCTATGATGTTTTCTGTGTTCGCTATAAAGCTGCTGCTGCTACACAACCCTGACCAATTATAGGTGTGGACATTATTCACTTGCAATAACAAAACTGCTTTGTTTACATCATAAACCTCTGGAAGCGAATCATTTATGGGACTAATGGTACAATTTTATTCTTCCATCGGGGATATCTTCCTTGAGGTCCCCCCCCCCCCCAAAAAAAAAAAAAAATAAATAAATAAATAAATCTTTGGTTAAAAAACACATATGCTTTTGAGTTAAACACAAAATGAGCCCACTTCATAGATTCAGAATGATCCTTGCCAATGCCATCCGTTTGCACAAGTTAGGTCCTTAGCTACCAAGCTCACTAATGAAGCCATCGAATTAAAGACTTTATCTACAGCGAAGTTTAACGAACTGTGAACAAACATTTATGTTCAAACCCTTGAATACATTTTCAAAAATCTGCCAACTCGCTGCAATAACAGATATCGTGGAATTCAAAGTAAACATTGTCACAAAATCATATTCTCTCTGTGGTTTTACTAACTACAGGTCAGGTGGCTTCTGTTGGATTGGAAATGATAACTTACCACCACTGTGTGTCTATATGTTTGGAATTGGAGTCATCAACGATGGCCTAACATCATGAAGTGCTACGACGATCATCATTTTCGGGAGGACGCGAACTTCCATGGTATATGGTGGATAGGCGGCAGGAACCATTGAAGGCTATGTCTGAAAAGTGTTCCTCCTTACAGTTTCCTCATATTCCAAGTCCGGCTTGTTGCAGGAGCTACTGAGTTAAGTGCTCTGTGCACACCGTGAGCTGTGTGTCTCATCCGTTTTGATCCTGTTTCGATATCCCGTTTGTTTACGATGAATGATAATATCGTATGACAGGGAACAGTTGGCTGTGGTCACTTTCTGTGCGGTTTCGTCTTATGTCTTTTGGCGTGTGCTGAGACTGCTACGATGGGGACTACAGTTACCTTTCTTTGTTTGGGAGATGTGTTAGTAATTCGGATGATTCCACTGGCACGGGCGGTTGAGCAATTATGGATTTTAATTCGTTTGCAGTGATACCGAGGCCTTCCATAACCAATAACCAATAACCATGAAAAATATAAACGAGAACACCTAAAGTATGACGAGAGGGATGTATACTTCCAACTATCAAGGAGAGATCAAGTCATCATACTTCGCCTACGCACTGGTCACAACAGAATGAGAAACCACATGTTCAACAAACTAAAAATAGGTACTACCAACCAACTCTACACTGGACAACATGACAACAAAACATGTTCTACAGGATTGCCCCTTGTACACAGACCTGAGAAAGACAATGTGGTCCACACCCACCTCCCTGGAAGAGAAACTATACGAGGCAACCGAGTCACTTAAACAGACAGCTGCCATCATAAGAAAGTCCGGAATCCTAGTCTGAATGACGTCATGATCACAGAAGAAGAAAATGCAGTTTGATTCTTAAAATGATGACAAATTTTGTCTCTGAAATCTCCTTCGTTGCAATGATAAAAATCTTCCATAAGGAAAGCGTTAACGAATCGTTTCTTCTAGCACCAGAGCTGGAAGTTGTCAGCGACTCATAGCTGATGGCTTGCGCCAGGATCAGTGAACCAAAACCATCCAGACCCTGTTCCACCTCTCCGCGGTGCCTCCAGTAACAGACTAACCTGTCTAGTCTGGCCAAGCGAGCAGGGATCGAAGAGGGAAGACAACCCGGTGCTCAAAAACGTTGTGCTGGAGTCGGATGTGTTGGGCCGAAAGGCGCAAATATCACAGTGTTATACTGCAAACAACAACACAACGCAAACACGCTCACTTAAAGTCCTTTTATGGGCTGATGACGAAGAGGAAGTCTACAGTCTACGAATACTCTAGAATACTTTAGTCATCGGACGAACGCAACCAACCAACCAACCATTTTCCTTGCAGATTCTCTATTTGTATGCTTATATCGGAAGTAGATTCCTGACATATTTGTAACGCTGGTGCCTTCCTACCTCTAAGCGTTATTTCCCTCATGGACAGTTTAAATGCTGTTGAACTGGACTATTTTCAAATTTGGATTTCCAGATGAGTCCAAAATCAAGGGTGACTCCTTCACGGCCGAGCTAGTCGAAACACTGGAATGTGTTGTTGGTGACACGTGTGAAAATGATGGTGGTGTTGTCAAAACACTGTGATGTCTCAGTGAAAATGTTGTCGACATGATAGATACTGTTGCCCTTGTTGTTGACAACAACGTTTGTGGGATGAAAGATCATGTTGTCGACATAATAGATACTGTTGCCCTTGTTGACAACAACGTTTGTGGAGATGAAAGATCATGTTGTCGACATGATAGATACTGCTGTCCTTGTTGACAACAACGTTTGTGGGGATGAAAGATCATGTTGTCGACATAATAGATACTGTTGCCCTTGTTGACAACAACGTTTGTGGAGATGAAAGATCATGTTGTCGACATGATAGATACTGCTGTCCTTGTTGACAACAACGTTTGTGGGGATGAAAGATCATGTTGTCGACATGATAGATACTGTTACCCTTGTTGACAACAACGTTTGTGGGGATGAAAGATCATGTTGTCGACATGATAGATACTGTTACCCTTGTTGACAACAACGTTTGTGGGGATGAAAGATCATGTTGTCGACATGATAGATACTGTTACCCTTGTTGACAACAACGTTTGTGGGGATGAAAGATCATGCCGACCTGAGAGAGATTGAACACTGCGTTGTAACGTCATGGACACATTTGAAAAAAGAATGTATTTTTTTTAGTCGACACTTTGTGGTGGTGTAATCAATCAGGACGTCGACACACTAGGCTGTAATGTCGATGACCCTTTCCACTTCCCGGAGGGCATTGCTGATGTCCGCCCGATCCATTGGTTGACCGTCCTCAACAACAGCGCAGCTAGTCAACCTGTCCGCTATTACAAGCCCCCCCCCCCCCCCCCCCCCGTACTCCCGCATGTCATGGGACGTAGACAAAGTGACAAAGGTGACCTTTGTGTGAGATACGTCATCTGAACTTGTGCTTGTCGGTACAGGTAGGTTTATTGGAGTGATTTTGTTTTATGTTCCAGATAAACTTTCTATTGATCATCTTCACCAGCAGTTTTCCTATATAATGGAGGCGGCTGATCTGCTTGTAATTCTTGGAAGCAGCCATTTTGTTATGTTCTGGGTACAGGTAAAGTATGTAGAGTTCTCACTCCAGGTAGACGATATATGACCTGAGTGCTAAATCTGGTTGAAGATCCTGAAAAGGACATGACGACGGAATCGTAGGTGTGTGAGGAATCCAGTGATAAGACCATGTAACACACTGACTGGCGCAGGCAATCATCATGTAACATACTGACTGCCGTAGGCAATCATCATGTAACATACCGACTGCCGTAGACAATCATCATGTAACATACCGACTGGCGTAGACAATCATCATGTAACATACTGACTGGCGTAGGCAATCATCATGTAACATACCGACTGGCGTAGGCAATCATCATGTAACATACTGACTGGCGTAGGCAATCATCATGTAACATACCGACTGGCGTAGACAATCATCATGTAACATACTGACTGGCGTAGGCAATCATCATGTAACATACCGACTGGCGTAGGCAATCATCATGTAACATACCGACTGGCGTAGGCAATCATCATGTAACATACCGACTGGCGTAGGCAATCATCATGTAACATACCGACTGGCGTAGACAATCATCATGTAACATACTGACTGGCGTAGACAATCATCATGTAACATACCGACTGGCGTAGACAATCATCATGTAACATACTGACTGGCGTAGGCAATCATCATGTAACATACTGACTGGCGTAGGCAATCATCATGTAACATACTGACTGGCGTAGACAATCATCATGTAACATACTGACTGGCGTAGACAATCATCATGTAACATACTGACTGGCGTAGGCAATCATCATGTAACATACTGACTGGCGTAGACAATCTTCATGTAACATACTGACTGGCGTAGGCAATCATCATGTAACATACTGACTGGCGTAGGCAATCATCATGTAACATACTGACTGGCGTAGACAATCATCATGTAACATACTGACTGGCGTAGACAATCATCATGTAACATACTGACTGGCGTAGACAATCATCATGTAACATACTGACTGGCGTAGACAATCATCATGTAACATACTGACTGGCGTAGGCAATCATCATGTAACATACTGACTGGCGTAGGCAATCATCATGTAACATACTGACTGGCGTAGGCAATCATCATTTAACATACTGACTGGCGTAGACAATCATCATGTAACATACTGACTGGCGTAGGCAATCATCATTTAACATACTGACTGGCGTAGGCAATCATCATGTAACATACTGACTGGCGTAGGCAATCATCATGTAACATACTGACTGGCGTAGACAATCATCATGTAACATACTGACTGGCGTAGACAATCATCATGTAACATACTGACTGGCGTAGGCAATCATCATGTAACATACTGACTGGCGTAGGCAATCATCATGTAACATACTGACTGGCGTAGGCAATCATCATGTAACATACTGACTGGCATAGACAATCATCATGTAACATACTGACTGGCGTAGGCAATCATCATGTAACATACTGACTGGCGTAGGCAATCATCATGTAACATACCGACTGGCGTAGACAATCATCATGTAACATACCGACTGCCGTAGGTAATCGTCATGTAACATACCGACTGGCGTAGGCAATCATCATGTAACATACTGACTGGCGTAGGCAATCATCATGTAACATACCGACTGGCGTAGGCAATCATCATGTAACATACCGACTGCCGTAGGCAGTCATCATGTAACGTACCGACTGGCGTAGACAATCATCATGTAACATACCGACTGGCGTAGGCAATCATCATGTAACATACTGACTGGCGTAGACAATCATCATGTAACATACTGACTGGAGTAGACAATCATCATGTAACATACTGACTGGCGTAGGCAATCATCATGTAACATACCGACTGGCGTAGGCAATCATCATGTAACATACTGACTGGCGTAGACAATCATCATGTAACATACTGACTGGCGTAGGCAATCATCATGTAACATACTGACTGGCGTAGGCAATCATCATGTAACATACTGACTGGCGTAGGCAATCATCATGTAACATACCGACTGCCATAGGCAATCATCATGTAACATACTGACTGGCGTAGGCAATCATCATGTAACATACTGACTGGCGTAGGCAATCATCATGTAACATACCGACTGCCATAGGCAATCATCATGTAACATACTGACTGGCGTAGGCAATCATCATGTAATATACTGACTGGCGTAGGCAATCATCATGTAACATTCTGACTGGCGTAGGCAATCATCATGTAACATACTGACTGGCGTAGACAATCATCATGTAACATACTGACTGGCGTAGGCAATCATCATGTAACATACCTACTGGCGTAGACAATCATCATGTAACATACTGACTGGCGTAGACAATCATCATGTAATATATCGACTGGCGCAGGCAATCATGCTCTGGCACATTTGTCTGTCCACAGTGCAACGTATCACTTTTACTTGTTGAGTGATTACATTCTATGACAACAAGCTATCTGGT
The DNA here is from genome assembly GCA_032433765.1 of Megaustenia siamemsis. Taxonomy (NCBI): domain Eukaryota; kingdom Metazoa; phylum Mollusca; class Gastropoda; order Stylommatophora; family Ariophantidae; genus Megaustenia; species Megaustenia siamemsis. Next base: position 26,898,941 of record JAVIAB010000159.1, on the reverse strand, counting down.
ATCTTCTCTATTTGTCGTCCGCGATCTATCCTTCCCTGTATTTTGCCTGTTGTATCCAGGTATTCAAACTTTCATCTTTTCAAGATGTGCCCGAAAAATGTCAATTGTTTCTCTCGGCTGTTGAATAGGAACTCCATTTTATTTGAAGAGTCTTATTTGAGAATTTCCTCATTGGACTTTTTAGGTGCCCAGGGAACTCTCAACACTGTTCTGAAAAATCCCATCTCTGTGTCCTCTTATCATCTTTTCATTTGGTTGTCTGCTGACCGTCGGTAAGATCATCAGCCCCTGTTTATTTGAGTTTGATACGCGATGGGCGAACTAAAATAAGAGTGAAGCAATTAACTATGGACTCCATGCTCTTACAATACATGAGACATTGACATGGGACCAATCTCGTCACGGGTCTGATGGTGACATCTGTCTAATGATTTGACAATAACCTTCTACTCTTCAACGCCTACACTTTTAAAAGTAACAGGTGAGTTGATTAAGGGTATAGAGAGCATGCTGTCATAGAATGACGCTTTTTTGGTCTACCGCCAAGGTAGAGATTAGGGACATGATTTGACTCCAGTGATTTTCTTGTCTGTTGTCCTATTGTCCATGATTCACATCCATATGTTAAGACTGGCTCTACATTACATTTAAAAGGACTTCCGTTTCAAAATGGTAGAACGTTTCACGTTCTCTCGATCGCTGCAGACAATGTATCTGGGGTTTGATTAATTTCGGCTCTCTGGTGCAATTTTCTGTGTTGAAATCAAAATGATGTTCTACTTAGCAAATCTGCGCGACGAAGTGGACAAATCTGCACCGGCGAGTACATACAGCAATGTTTCTTTTGACAAGTCAAGTATTGTAACGGCGACTTTCACCGTCTAGTGTTGACATGCGGTTTACGTCACAGTGAGTGCTGTGCAATGGTCGACGTTGGGATTTTTGACGCAAGTTATTTACATGCTGAAACGCATTAATGGATTGCTCTGTCAAGTCGATCGAAGATTTTCCTCTTTGGGAATTTGCACCGTGTTTCGTTCGTTGTACGCTAACCGCAGGGTCTGTTGTTTGATGTGTGACGGGGATAATTCGACGACTACCTGTGTGTTTATATGTTCGGTTGGTGTCAAGAACGATATCCTAACATCATCAAGCGCTACACATTTTTTGTTCTCAATATGACGATCATCATTTTCTGGAGGACGTGAACTTCCATGGTATATGGTGGATAGGCGGCAGGAACCATTGAAGGCTATGTCTGAAGGGCGTTCCTTCTTGCAGTTTCCTCATATTCCAAGTTTTTGCAGGAGCTACTGAGTTAAGTGCTCTGTGCACACTGTGAGCTGTGTGTCTCATCCGTTTTGATCATTTTTCGATGTCCCAATTGTTTACGATGAAGGATGATATCGTATGACAGGGAACAGTTGGCTGAGGTCACTTTCTGCGCGGTTTCGCCTTATGTCTTTTGGCGTGTGCTGAGACTGCTACGATGGGGACTACAGTTACCTTTCTTTGTTTGGGAGATGTGTTAGTAATTCGGATGATTCCACTGGCACGGGCGGTTGAGCAATTATGGATTTTGATTCGTTTGCAGTGATACCGAGGCCTTCCATAACCAATAACATTTAAGAACCCTTTTTCTTGTTTCCATTGTAAAAAATGGATTGCATAGTGTCTTCCTCATTTTCTGGAAAGCTGCTTTTGCCTGAGTCATTCTACATCTCACCTCTGTTGTACATCTTCCGTCTGAGGTTAACAAAGTTCCCAAATATTTAAATTCATTTACCTGTTTTAAGGTAAAGATTATGAACATGATTTCCGCGAACATCAGGCTGAACTTGCCCGATGGTTCAGAGGATGCTGAGAGAAGGGAACAATGGGGAACCAGACGAAGGCGACTGCAATTTGGCGCTCTCTCTCATCATCATCATTGAGTGCCGTCTCCGCAACGAAGGTTGGCTACCATGGAGCGCCATTTTGCTCTATCTCTTGCTTTGATGGTGCAGGTTGTCATCGGTTGATTTGTCCATCTTTTGATGTTACTCGTCCATGTTAATCTTGGTCTGCCTCTGCCTCTTTTACCTTGTATTTTCCCCTCCAGGATCACTTTCAGTAGGCTGTTGTGTCTTTTAACATGGCCTAAGAATCGCATTTGTCTTGTTCTAATTGTGTTCAAAAGTTCTCTTTTCATTTTTAGTTGTTTTAAGACTTCATCGTTTGTTTTCTTTTCCTTCCATCCAATTCTACCTATTCTTCTATATATCCACATTTCAAAGGCTTCAATTCTCTGTTCTGTTTTCTTGTCTAATGTCCATGTTTCAGCACCATATAGGAATATTGAGAAGATGTAACATTTTGCTATTCTTAGTTTTAGCTCTGGTGTTATTTGTTTTGATGTTAGTATGTCCTTCATGACATTAAAATTACTTTTTGCCATTCCTATTCTTTTGTTTATTTCAGTTGTACATTTTCCATCACTGGTTATAGTATGTCCAAGGTAGTTATAGTTCTGAACTGTCTCAAGGTCTATTCCTTCAATTTTGATATCCACTTGTGGGTTTTGAGTATTTTCTTTGTTTATGATCATAGTTTTAGTCTTTTTGATATTCATATCTAGTCCATATTTTTTTGCTTGTCGTGTTTATTTCATTAAGTAATTGTTGTAGGTCTTTAGGATTTTCTGCTAGTAGTACAGTATCGTCAGCATATCTTAGGTTATTGATTATCTTTCCATTAATTTGTAGGCCTGGCATCTCTATGATGTTTTTAAAGATTTGCTCAGTGTATAGATTGAACAAGCTTGGTGATAGGATGCATCCTTGTCTTACTCCTCTTTTTATATCAATGGGTGTAGAGAACTCTTTGTTATATTTTATTATTGCTGTTTGCTCCCAGTATAGATTGCATATTAGTCGTATATCCATGTCATCTAGATGTATCTCTTTTAGGCATTCTATAAGTTGTTTGTGGTGTACTCTATCAAAAGCTTTGGTGTAGTCTATGAAGCAGGCATATATTGGTTTGTTTACTTCTGTGTATTTTTCGATTAATGTTCTCATGCAGAATATGGCTTCTTTTGTCCCGCTATTTTTCCTAAATCCAAATTGCTGCTCATCTAATTCAGTATTGATTTTATTCTGAATTCTTCCTTGTATAACTTTTAGCAAGATTTTTGTAACATGGCTCATTAGGCTTATTGTTCTAAAGTCACTGCATTCAACTGCACCATTCTTTTTAGGCAATGCAATGAAAGTTGATGTTTTTAGTTCTTTTGGTATGTATCCTGTGTGGTATATGTCGTTGCATATGTCTGTAATCACTTCAATGCCAAAATCTTCAAGTGCCTGTATCATCTCTATCTGTATGCTTTCAGGTCCTGCTGCTTTTCCCCTTTTCATTGTTTTTATAGCTTTTTCCACCTCAGATTTTAAGATTTTATAGCCTGATGTACATTTTATAATTGGTTTCTTGTCCCTTTGATCATGAAATAGTTCTGTTATATATTCCTGCCATCTATCTATGATGTCCTTATTGTCTGTTAGCATTTTTCCTTTTTTGTCTGCAATGCATCCACCTTCTGTGGCTTTTTTATTTTTATTAGTCATTCTCTTTATTTCTGTGTGCATTCCTCTTAGGTCTTGTTTGCTTTCCATAGTTTCTATTTCTCTACATTTTTGGCTGAGCCAGTCTTCTTTTGCCTTTTTGCACATTTTGCGTATCTCATTATCTATTTTATTGTATTGGGCAGTGTTCTTCGCTTGTCTCCTTTCTTCCATTTTTTCTAAGATGGTGTTAGTTATCCATTTTTTCTCTCTCTAAGGAAACATATTGTCAACACAGGTACAACAGTTGTAAAAGTGGGTTCAGAAACTGTCGCGAGGACCCACAAAATACGATGTTTGAGGATTACAATTGTCTGGAAAAAAACATGATTCAGCAGGTTTATTTATTGTAACCTGCAGGATCTTTTTTCTATTTTCCCGGTGCGGCGTTGTTAGTCTAACTTCCCCACCTTTGAAGTCGCCTCTCATGATAAGCGTAGCTGGTGACGGTGGTTCTTGGGTTGACTTGTTGTAGATTTCAATATTTAAAAGATCTGATCTATTAACAGTATCTAATCTATTAACAGTATCTGATCTATTAACAGTATCATCATCATCATTATCAAATACCAGGCCTGCTGGCGTAGGTGATCATGTCTCTCCACAACTTTCGTTCTCGACAGTTATATTTATAATTTCTGTTGTAGACCTTCTGCTAAGCCATTCTCTTAAGCTGTCTGGTATTTTTTCTCTTTGCTTCCCTTTTCGTCCCTTAATTTTCCCAGTTGTTACAATATATTCCAGTTGTTCGCATCTCATTCGATGGCCAAAAATTATGATTGTTTCTTCCTAATATTGGAAATTTGCTCTCTTTTTGCTCTGGCCTCTTTCAGAACGTTTTCATTACTCTTCTTAGCTGCCCATGGTATTCTCAACATTCTTCTATAAAACCACATTTCTATAGACTCCAGTGATTTTCTTGTCTGTCGTCCTATTGTCCATGATTCACATCCATATGTTAAGACTGGCTATACATAACATTTAAGAACTCTTTTTCTTGTTTCTATTGTCAAAAATGGATTGCATAGTAGCTTCTCATTTTTTGGAAAGCTGCTTTTGCCTGAGCCATTCTGCAACTCACCTCTTTTGTACATCTTCCGTCTGAGGTTAACATTGTTTCCAGATATTTAAATTCAGTTACCTGTTTTAAAATTGTTGTCACCACACAGGCGACAGTGGCACACATTGAGATTGAGTTCTCGTCGACCATTTCGCAGGCCGATAGTGCACTGACGGTGAGTGAGGTGCAAACATTTACAGACTCCTATTGTCTGGACGGGCATTCTTGGTCGTTTTGTGCGGTATGTAGTGGGTGTTGCAGAGGCTGCAACGTCATCATGGGTACGTGTCACGGCAACTGTTTACATGGGATCTGTGGACACGACTGCTCCGGGTCTTGTCTTGGTGTCTGTCCTTTATGTGAGGAGGAATCCTGAAAGTGCCTACAATGTAAACGTCCTGGCTGCACCTGTAGTGACGCTTGTCCCGATGGTAATTTTGGCCTGCAGTGCAAACAGACGTGTTCTGATGGCTGTGACATCATATGTGACCCGGAGGGTGCAGACTGTGCGTGCAAGGGAACGTTCTGCGGGTCGGACTGCACTCTCGAATGTCCGGACAACTGTTTCAGCGACACCTGTGAACAGTCAACCGGGAACTGTGCATGCAGGGGAACGTTCTACGGATCGGACTGCTCTCTCAGATCTCCGGACAACTGTTTGAACGAAACCTGTGAACAGTTAATCGGGGCCTGCGTCTCGTATGTCGATGATTCCCACGTTGAGAAGAGTGCTGCAGCAAACCCAAGCATTTGGATGACTTAGTGTGTTTCTGTGCTGGACATGGTTCATTTCTTGGTGTTTTTCCGTGAAGCCGTGGCTCATATCTTGATGTGTTTCTGTGCTGGCCATGGCTCATATCTTAGCTTGTGTGTGTGTGTGCTTACCATGGCTAATATCTTGGTGAGTGTCATGTTGGTCATATCTCATGTCTTGGTGTGAGAGATGAGCCATGGCTGGCACAGAAACACATTAAGATGAGTCATTCTTTAAATTACTGGAATGTAAATAGGGTGCCATCTTAGTGCGTCCCATGACGTCATTCTATCCATCATCTCTAGGTGTGTGTCATGTTAGTCTTATCTCTTATCTTGGTGTGTCCGTGTTAATCATGTCTCATATATTTATGTGCGTCTGAGTTTAGTAATATCTCATAACTTAGTGTGTATCTGTGTTAGTCATGTGTCATATCTTTGTGTGTGCATGTCTGGGTTAGGGATATCTCACATCTTTGTGTGCATGTTTATGTTAGTCATATCTCATATCTTTGTGCGTGCATGTCTGTGTTTGACAAATCTCATATCCTTGTGTGTACATGGCTGTGTAAGTCACATCTCATATCTTTGTGTGTGCACGCCTATGTTAGTCATATCTTATATCTTCGCGTGTATGTCTATGTTAGGTATGTGTCATATCTTTATGTGCATTTCTATGTTATTCATGTGTCATATATCTTGATGTGTGTCGGTGTTAGTCATGTCTCGTATTCGCTGTGTACATGTCTGTGTTATTCACATCTCATATCTTTGTGTGTGCATGTCTGTGTTAGTCACCTCTAGTGACTCGGGCAGATGGTGCTCGGAAACCCGGGAGGGCAGACCATCTAAGGGCAGAATCCCCCTACAGAGAAGACAATCTGCTGCCTTGCAGGAAGATTGGGGACAATCAAAGGCTAAGGAAAGCGAACCTGAATAAAATGCTGGCTGAAATCGGATGCACTGGGCCACTGGCGCAAAACACAGTGCAACGTATTAACGGGTGTTCAGTCAGAGTGGATCTGGCAGACTCTAAATGTGATGTTCTGTCTGTGGGGGCGATCAACACACTTAACCTGACAGCTGACTTCATGTGGGAGTCTGGAATCCTACTCTTATTGAGTCCTGATCGCAGAGAGAGAGAGAGAGAGAGAGAGAGAGAGAGAGAGAGAGAGAGAGAGAGAGATATTGTTCGTTGCGCCAGGATCAGTCGACCAGAACCATCCAGACCCTGCTCCACCTCTCCGTGGTGCCTCTAGTAACAGACTAACCTGTCTAGTCTGGCCAAGTGAGTAGGGATCGAAGAGGGAAGACAACCCGGTACTCAAAAATTACATGTTGAAGTCGGATATGATGGGCCGAAAGGCGCAAATATCACAGTTATACTGCAAACCACAACACTACGCAGACACGCCCACTTAACGTCCTTTTAAGGGCGGATGTTGAAGAAGAATACTCCATTAGTCATCGGGCGAAGGCAAGCAAGCATTTTCGGTGTCATATTATTTCCATGGTCAGAACCACCACCGCCCTTGAGGAAGAGATAAATATCCGAATGGAAAAGGTAGCCAAATGGCGTATAGGGAATATGGTGTTAGTGACCATACATTTTTACAGACCTTCAGCACATTATTTTTGGGGTAATGTGGTCGGTATTACGCCTGTGCCACTTTACTTTCCCAGAAAAAAATCCAGTACCCATTAAGGTCTGGGTGAACCCGGAAGCCATTGGTTGGGATCGAACCCTACCCCTTGTCCTTTGTAGTCCAGTTCACTAACCACTGAGCTATCGCGGCTCCCTAATCTGAACAAAGGTTATAATTAATCAAAACTGTGGGGGTTAGTAGACTTTCATAAGAACCTGAAAATTTGACAATTCAGGAGAGAAGTTAATTTATGTTTAATGTGTGTTGTCTTCTGAATGTAATGAACGTCAAATGGCTGGACAAAGTAACCAACTCTAATATCTTACAATGATCAAAGTAAAAGATCAAGGTAAAATACGAGACTTGAACCGGCGTCTTAGAAAGCGAGTTTACACCCATGTGTGCTCGACCGCCTATCCAGAAATGTTCGGAGATTTCTGTATAGTGTCGCCTCAAGCATCGAAACTCAGATGCGAGGCAACATTCCTTACCTTCCCAGGATAATACCCTGGTACCCATTTCTGCCAACGGGTGGGTCGACCGTGGGGGCAGTTCTTTATTTGTTTTTCCAACCACGAGTACAATTCACACTGCTCCCAGCGGAAATCGAACACGGGTTGTCGGAACGTCGGTAGTCCAGTCGGGAGGTTTTCCCAACTCGGCTACTGAGGCCCCCATAAAATAATCCAAACTCCCATCGATCATGGCAACACTTAGGATTCGTAGACTAAGGTGGCTGGGTCATGTAAGAAGAATGGCAAACTTTCGTATTCCCAAACAAATATTGTATGACGAAACTTAAGGTCAGAAAGAGACCAAAGGGCAGATGTTTGCAGGGCTTCCTTGAGGGAATTCTCCATCAGCGAAAAAAAACTGGGTAAATCTGGTTGCAGATCGTAGCACACGAAGACAAAAAAATAATAACAAATAACCAACGAAATAACTTTTGAGGCAGAACTGATATCGAATTCAGAAGACGAAGTGCTTATGAGAGATCAGGCGAGGTCGAACGAATACATCCGGTTCGTTCTGCGGACGGATCTGTCTGTCCAATGTTGGCAGGTTCAGCCACGAGAGATACTGTTCAGCATAGCAGGATCCAACTTAAGACATTAATATTTTACCACACTACTGACCAATCATGATTGCGTGCTACTATCTATATATCAAGCCGCTATGGGTTGTATATTTTCTTTTATAACATCACCTCTGATTAAAATTAATTACCTAGGCCGTCAAATGTAAAGCTGCATCAGATTTCCTTCTTGTTGTAACAGATGTAAAGCTGCATCAGATTTCCTTCTTGTTGTAGCAGATGTAAAGCTGCATCAGATTTCCTTCTTGTTGTAGCAGATGTAAAGCTGCATCAGATTTCCTTCTTGTTGTAGCAGATGTAAAGCTGCATCAGATTTCCTTCTTGTTGCAACAGATGTAAAGCTGCATCAGATTTCCTTGTTGTTGCAACAGATGTAAAGCTGCATCTGATTTCCTTCTTGCTGTAACAGATGTAAAGCTGCATCAGATTTCCTTCTTGTTGTAACAGATGTAAAGCTGAATCAGATTTCCTTCTTGTTGTAACAGATATAAAGCTGCATCAGATTTCCTTCTTGTTGTAACAGATGTAAAGCTGCATCAGATTTCCTTCTTGTTGTAACAGATGTAAAACTGGATTAGATTTTCTTGTCGTTGTAATAGATGTAATGCTGGATAAATTTTCCTTGTTGCAGCAGATGTAAATCTTGATCAAATTTCCTTGTTGTTGTAGCAGATATAAATCTTGATCAAATTTCCTTGTTGTTGTAGCAGATGTAAAGCTCGATTATATTTTCTTGTTGTTGTAGCAGATGTAAAGCACGATTATATTTTCTTGTTGTTGTAGCAGATGTAAAGCTCGATTATATTTTCTTGTTGTTGTAGCAGATGTAAAGCTCGATTATATTTTCTTGTTGTTGTAGCAGATGTAAAGCTCGATTATATTTTCTTGTTGTTGTAACAGATGTAAAGCTTGATTATATTTTCTTGTTGTTGTAACAGATGTAAAGCTCGATTATATTTTCTTGTTGTTGTAGCAGATGTAAAGCTTGATTATATTTTCTTGTTGTTGTAGCAGATGTAAAGCACGATAATATTTTCTTGTTGTTGTAACAGATGTAAAGCTCGATTATATTTTCTGGTTGTTGTAACAGATGTAAAGCTTGATTATATTTTCTTGTTGTTGTAGCAGATGTAAAGCTCGATTATATTTTCTTGTTGTTGTAGCAGATGTAAAGCTCGATAATATTTTCTTGTTGTTGTAACAGATGTAAAGCTCGATAATATTTTCTTGTTGTTGTAACAGATGTAAAGCTCGATTATATTTTCTTGTTGTTGTAGCAGATGTAAAGCTTGATTATATTTTCTTGTTGTTGTAACAGATGTAAAGCTCGATTATATTTTCTTGCTGTAGCAGATGAAAAGCTCGATTATATTTCCTCGTTGCTGTAGCAGATGTAAAGCTCAATTATATTTTCTTGTTGTAGCAGATGAAAAGCTCGATTATATTTTCTTGTTGTTGTAACAGATGTAAAGCTCGATTATATTTTCTTGTTGTAGCAGATGTAAAGCTCGATTATATTTTCTTGTTGTTGTAGCAGATGTAAAGCTCGAGTATAATTTCTTGTTGTTGTAGCAGATGTAAAGCTCGATTATATTTTCTTGTTGATGTAGCAGATGTAAAGCTCGATTATATTTTCTTGTTGTTGTAGCAGATGTAAAGCTCGAGTATATTTTCTTGTTTTTGTAGTAGATGTAAAGCTCGATTATATTTTCTTGTTGTTGTAGCAGATGTAAAGCTCGATTATATTTTCTTGTTGATGTAGCAGATGTAAAGCTCGATTATATTTTCTTGTTGTTGTAGCAGATGTAAAGCTCGAGTATATTTTCTTGTTTTTGTAGTAGATGTAAAGCTCGATTATATTTTCTTGTTGTTGTAGCAGATGTAAAGCTCGATTATATTTTCTTGTTGTTGTAGCAGATGTAAAGCTCGATTATATTTCCTGGTTGTTGTAGCAGATGTAAAGCTCGATTATATTTTCTTGCTGTAGCAGATGTAAAGCTCGATTATATTTTCTTGCTGTAGCAGATGTAAAGCTCGATTATATTTCCTCGTAGTTGTAGCAGATGTAAAGCTCGATTATATTTCCTGGTTGTTGTAGCAGATGTAAAGCTCGATTATATTTTTTTGCTATAGCAGATGTAAAGCTCGATTATATTTCCTCGTTGTTGTAACAGATGTAAAGCTCGATTATATTTCCTAGTTGTTGCAGATGTAAAGCTCGATTATATTTTCTTGTTGTAACAAATGTAAAACTCGATTATATTTTCTTGTTTTGTAGCAGATGTAAAGCTCGATTATATTTCCTCGTTGTTGTAACAGATGTAAAGCTCGATTATATTTTCTTGTTGTTGTAGCAGATGTAAAGCTCGATTATATTTCCTGGTTGTTGTAACAGATGTAAAGCTCGATTATATTTCCTGGTTGTTGTAACAGATGTAAAGCTCGATTATATTTTCTTGTTGTTGTAGCAGATGTAAAGCTCGATTATATTTCCTGGTTGTTGTAACAGATGTAAAGCTCGATTATATTTCCTGGTTGTTGAAACAGATGTAAAGCTCGATTATATTTCCTCGTTGTTGTAACAGATGTAAAGCTCGATTATATTTCCTCGTTGTTGTAACAGATGTAAAGCTCGATTATATTTTCTTGCTGTAGCAGATGTAAAGCTCGATTATATTTCCTCGTTGTTGTAACAGATGTAAAGCTCGATTATATTTCCTCGTTGTTGTAACAGATGTAAAGCTCGATTATATTTCCTCGTTGTTGTAACAGATGTAAAGCTCGATTATATTTCCTCGTTGCTGTAACAGATGTAAAGCTCGATTATATTTTCTTGCTGTAGCAGATGTAAAGCTCGATTATATTTCCTCGTTGTTGTAACAGATGTAAAGCTCGATTATATTTCCTCGTTGCTGTAACAGATGTAAAGCTCGATTATATTTTCTTGCTGTAGCAGATGTAAAGCTCGATTATATTTCCTCGTTGTTGTAACAGATGTAAAGCTCGATTATATTTCCTCGTTGTTGTAACAGATGTAATGCTCGATCTTGGATATTAATTTGTCCTTGTCCTGACAGTTGTCGTCAACAGTCCACTGGATCTATAACAACAACATGATGAAGTGTACAAAACTAATATAACACTATTCAACTCGTTTAGATTTCATAGTCTTAAAGAATGTTAGACTTGGCTGCTCTACAACATTCATCAACAACGCAAGTGAGGCAAAATCAGGCTGTTCGTTTTTATTCACTGCTAGAATAAGAGACGTAAAAGTCGATTGCTCATTCCCCCTCCAAGTTGATGTAAAGACTGTAATATTCTATTACTCGAACTACTTTCCGGTACTTTGTTTCATCCTCCAATGTTTCTAGTTGTCCCCATGTGTTTCTCCCTCATTGTTTCTCGTTGTCCCCTTGTGTTTCTCCCTCATTGTTTCTAGTTGTCCCCTTGTGTTTCTCCCTCATTGTTTCTAGTTGTCCCCTTGTGTTTCTCCCTCATTGTTTCTAGTTGTCCCCATGTGTTTCTCCCTCATTGTTTCTAGTTGTCCCCTTGTGTTTCTCCCTCATTGTTTCTAGTTGTCCCCTTGTGTTTCTCCCTCATTGTTTCTAGTTGTCCCTTGTGTTTCTCCCTCATTGTTTCTCGTTGTCCCCTTGTGTTTCTCCCTCATTGTTTCTCGTTGTCCCCTTGTGTTTCTCCCTCATTGTTTCTAGTTGTCCCCATGTGTTTCTCCCTCATTGTTTCTAGTTGTCCCCTTGCGTTTCTCCCTCATTGTTTCTAGTTGTCCCCTTGTGTTTCTCCCTCATTGTTTCTCGTTGTCCCCTTGTGTTTCTCCCTCATTGTTTCTAGTTGTCCCCTTGTGTTTCTCCCTCATTGTTTCTAGTTGTCCCCTTGTGTTTCTCCCTCATTGTTTCTAGTTGTCCCCTTGTGTTTCTCCCTCATTGTTTCTAGTTGTCCCCTTGTGTTTCTCCCTCATTGTTTCTAGTTGTCCCCTTGTGTTTCTCCCTCATTGATTCTCGTTGTCCCCTTGTGTTTCTCCCTCATTGTTTCTAGTTGTCCCCTTGTGTTTCTCCCTCATTGTTTCTAGTTGTCCCCATGTGTTTCTCGCTCATTGTTTCTTGTTGTCCCCTTGTGTTTCTCCCTCATTGTTTCTCGTTGTCCCTTGTGTTTCTCCCTCATTGTTTCTAGTTGTCCCCATGTGTTTCTCCCTCATTGTTTCTAGTTGTCCCCTTGTGTTTCTCCCTCATTGTTTCTAGTAATCCCCTTGTGTTTCTCCCTCATTGTTTCTCGTTGTCCCCTTGTGTTTCTCCCTCATTGTTTCTCGTTGTCCCTTGTGTTTCTCCCTCATTGTTTCTAGGTGTCCCCTTGTGTGTCTCCGTCATTGTTTCTCGTTGTCCCCTTGTGTTTCTCCCTCATTGTTTCTCGTTGTCCCTTGTGTTTCTCCCTCATTGTTTCTCGTTGTCCCCTTGTGTTTCTCCCTCAATGTTTCTCGTTGTCCCCTTGTGTTTCTCCCTCATTGTTTCTCGTTGTCCCCTTGTGTTTCTCCCTCATTGTTTATAGTTGTCCCCTTGTGTTTCTCCCTCATTGTTTCTCGTTGTCCCCTTGTGTTTCTCCCTCATTGTTTCTCGTTGTCCCCTTGTGTTTCTCCCTCATTGTTTCTCGTTGTCCCCTTGTGTTTCTCCCTCATTGTTTCTAGTTGTCCCCTTGTGTTTCTCCCTCATTGTTTCTCGTTGTCCCCTTGTGTTTCTCCCTCATTGTTTCTAGTTGTCCCCTTGTGTTTCTCCCTCATTGTTTCTAGTTGCCCCCTTGTGTTTCTCCCTCATTGTTTCTAGTTGTCCCCTTGTGTTTCTCCCTCATTGTTTCTAGTTGTCCCCTTGCGTTTCTCCCTCATTGTTTCTAGTTGTCCCCTTGTGTTTCTCCCTCATTGTTTCTCTTTGTCCCCTTGTGTTTCTCCCTCATTGTTTCTCGTTGTCCCCTTGTGTTTCTCCCTCATTGTTTCTAGTTGTTCCCTTGTGTGTCTCCCTCATTGTTTCTAGTTGTCCCCTTGTGTTTCTCCCTCATTGTTTCTCGTTGTCCCCTTGTGTTTCTCCCTCATTGTTTCTCGTTGTCCCCTTGTGTTTCTCCCTCAATGTTTCTCGTTGTCCCCTTGTGTTTCTCCCTCATTGTTTCTCGTTGTCCCCTTGTGTTTCTCCCTCATTGTTTCTAGTTGTCCCCTTGTGTTTCTCCCTCATTGTTTCTCGTTGTCCCCTTGTGTTTCTCCCTCATTGTTTCTCGTTGTCCCCTTGTGTTTCTCCCTCATTGTTTCTCGTTGTCCCCTTGTGTTTCTCCCTCAATGTTTCTAGTTGTCCCCTTGTGTTTCTCCCTCATTGTTTCTCGTTGTCCCCTTGTGTTTCTCCCTCATTGTTTCTAGTTGTCCCCTTGTGTTTCTCCCTCATTGTTTCTCGTTGTCCCCTTGTGTTTCTCCCTCATTGTTTCTCGTTGTCCCCATATGTTTCATCCTCCAATGTTTCTCGTTGTCCCCTTGTGTTTCTCCCTCATTGTTTCTCGTTGTCCCCTTGTGTTTCTCCCTCATTGTTTCTAGTTGTCCCCATATGTTTCATCCTCCAATGTTTCTCGTTGTCCCCTTGTGTTTCTCCCTCATTGTTTCTCGTTGTCCCCTTGTGTTTCTTCCTCCAATGTTTCTTGTTGTCCTCTTGTGTTTCTTCCTCCAATGTTTCTCGTTGTCCCCTTGTGTTTCTTCCTCCAATGTTCCTCGTTGTCCCCTTGTGTTTCTTCCTCCAATGTTTCTCGTTTTCCCCTTGTGTTTCTTTCTCCAATGTTTCTCGTTGTAAAACATTTCTTTCTTCCTCCAAAGTTCCTTGTTGTCCCCTTGTGTTTCTTCATTCACTGTTTCTTGTTGCCCCCTTGTATTTCTTTCTACAATGTTTCTCGTTGTCTCTACTTGTTTCCTTCTCCGATTTGTATAGTATAAGGATTCCACAAAATATCATGCCCAAATTCGTCTTGGTCGATCCTTTCTTGCTCCTACATCAACTATATCCTCCATTGCTGATTTATAGAGATAACATATGACACCATATGGCGAAACAAAATTGTTCTACAAGTCACATGCTAGCTGTTACCTACCATTTTTCCTACAAATGGTTATATTCATTATTGTTTATGTTTTTCATGTGTTCATTTTCCCTCAGTAGTTTTTAAGGAATTTGAAATTCAGAGGGAAACAAATGTCAGTGTTTTAGTCAGAGGTTTGTCATTTACCCCGACATTTAAAAACGGTCAGTATTCCAATATAAGTGTTTTATTTTCCTCGGACATTTAGGAACGGTCAGTGTTTCACCATAACTGTTTTATTTAGAATAAGCCAGCAGGCACTGCACTTGATGATGATGATAATGATGATGATGAGGGTGTTTTATTTACCTCAGACATTTAAGAGCGGTCTAGAAAAAGCTAGGAACAGCCCCCGCCATAGAATATATAAAGAAACAAAGATAAAATGGTTTGGCTACGTGACATGGCAGAAAGATCAAAACACAACACAACGAGCCCTCAATAAATATTGAGAGAATACCAGACCCAAGGGTCGACCATGAAAAAGATGGATCTACGGAATATTAGAAGTACTATGAAAAATAACAGCAGCAGAGGGAAACAAAAGAGAAAAAGACCGCAAATGATATCTCTCCTCGACACAGAAAGGCAAATGATAAAGGAATGTAGAAGGCATGTTTTACCATAACTGTTTTATTTACCTCAGACATTTTGAGACTCTGCACAATCTTCTATTCTGATTTTCTTATAAACAAAATATTCGTTGCTAGCGAAGAATTTATTCAAAATTATTAACTTGGTTTACTTTCTTCTCACTTAAATTTTGTTGTCTCGTAACTCGTTATGTTGTCACGTATGCTTTGTTATCTCTTGATTTATGACTGTCTTGTCACTGAAATTTTGTTGTCTCGTAACTCGTTGTGTTGTCACGTATGCTTTGTTATCTCTTGATTTATGAATGTCTTGTCACATAAATTTTGTTGTCTCGTAACTCGTTGTGTTGTCACGTATGCTTTGTTATCTCTTGATTTATGAATGTCTTGTCACATAAATTTTGTTGTCTCGTAACTCGTTGTGTTGCCACGTATGCTTTGTTATCTCTTGATTTATGACTGTCTTGTCACTTACTTCTTATCTTTTAACATGTGACATTTTTGTTTCCTATTGTTGTTATCTTGTTACGTGTTGACATTTTTTTTATTTATGGTTATTATCTACCACGATTTCTAGATCGTATTTATAGTCACAGTCTTTATCTTCCTTTACCTCCAGTAAACTTTCACCATTTGTTGATCTTGTTCATGGACACAATCTTTATCTTCCTTCACCTCAAGTAAACTTTCACCATTTGTTGATCTTGTTCATGGACACAATCTTTATCTTCCTTTACCTCCAGTAAACTTTCACCATTTGTTGATCTTGTTCATGGACACAATCTTTGTCTTCCTTCACCTCCAGTAAACTTTCACCATTTG
Source organism: Megaustenia siamemsis (assembly GCA_032433765.1). Classification (NCBI taxonomy): domain Eukaryota; kingdom Metazoa; phylum Mollusca; class Gastropoda; order Stylommatophora; family Ariophantidae; genus Megaustenia; species Megaustenia siamemsis. The sequence goes on along the minus strand of JAVIAB010000159.1, from coordinate 26,883,255 downwards.
TTGATCTTGTTCATGGACACAATCTTTGTCTTCCTTCACCTCAAGTAAACTTTCACCATTTGTTGATCTTGTTCATGGACACAATCTTTGTCTTCCTTCACCTCCAGTAAACTTTCACCATTTGTTAATCTTGTTCATGGACACAATCTTTGTTTTCCTTCACCTCAAGTAAACTTTCACCATTTGTTGATCTTGTTCATGGACACAATCTTTGTCTTCCTTCACCTCCAGTAAACTTTCACCATTTGTTGAACTTGTTCATGGACACAATATTTGTCTTCCATCAAGTAAACTGTCACGATATCACTGTTTTCACAAACTGTAATTGCTGCTCTTGAATGTCTTCCAGGCTGTTTGATAAATACAGAAAAATAGACACAGTTATAACATTGAAGAAAGTTTATAACAAAACTAAAGTTTGGGACATGAACACATGACACTATTGTGTGGCGTATATGCTATGTGAATGTCTCTACCCTTCACTCTAGGCCATCGATTACAAGACATGATAGCAAGAGAAAACTCTCAGAGACCATGTTATTTCTTACAACACACAGTCTCATATTTTACTACGAGTCTACCTAAATAAGGAACAGATCAATCGTATAATGTACCTCACGTCGCCTCATAGTTAACTATGAAACAATCTAAGTCATCATTATCATCATGTGCCATGGCAGTTGGCGTAGGCGATCATCTCTCTCCACATAATTCGATCCCACTTACAGGTCATATTTTCACTCGGTGATTTAAAAAAAAATGCTATTTGGATAAGCTGTTCTATAATTTGTCATTCATTCTGCATGTTATGATTGTATTCTCAATGTCTTCTTTTCGCATGACATGTCCAGTAAGTGTAGATTGTCACTTCCTTATGATTTTGATGATATTACTGGTTTCTCTAACTGGTAATAAGATCTACTCACTGAAATCATAGCCTTATCTACTCACTGAAATCATAGCCTGATCTACTCACTGAAATCATAACATGATCTTCTCACTGAAATGATAACCTGATCTACTCACTGAAATGATAACCTGATCTACTTACTGAAATCATAGCATCATTTACTCACTGAAATAATAACCTAATCTACTCACTGAAATAATAACCTGATCTTCTCACTGAAATGATAACATGATCTTCTCACTGAAATGATAACCTGATCTACTCACTGAAATGATAACCTGATCTACTCACTGAAATGATAACAAGATCTTTTCACTGAAATGATAACCTGATCTACTCACTGAAATGATAACCTGATCTACTCACTGAAATCATAACCTGATCTACTCACTGCAATCATAACATGATCTACTCACTATCTATCTATCTTTCGTTCGCCTGAAGTATTGTCTATATCTGCAATGTCGTTTCCTGTATAAATTTTACTGTCTTTTGTAATTCTTGCAGTGGCCCATATAGTTTTGTCTGTAGTGTTGTATCTATGGGCCAATGGATTTTCCTCAGTCTACTATATTCAGTGCAGTCTTGAAGTATGTGTTCAGCAGTCTGGGGTGCCTGTCCACATGTACAAGTAGTTGATGTGCCGATCTTGAATTTTGTATACATGTGACTATGGAGTCGATTGTGTCCTGTTCTTAGGCGTATAATGATAACTTGTTCATATCTATTCATATTATGAAAGGCATCCTGATTTGGGGCTTGTGGTCCTCTGATTGATTTGATTATCTGTTTCTTATGATGGTATGTAACTGGTGTATCTAGTTGTGTGCCTGTTGAACCTTCCTTTGCCAACTGATCTGCTTTCTCATTTCCTGGTATTCCACAGTGAGACGGGATCCACTGCAGGGCAACCCTGTGGTGCTTGCAGAGTTCAGTCAATAAGGTCTGCAGATGGGGTAATTTTCTGGATTGTAGTGCCTGGAGTACTGATCTTGCATCTGTCAAAAACACTACAGGCTGTGGGCTAAGATTACTGTTCAGCAGTTTTTCTATTGCCAACTTTATTGCTTGTATTTCTGCATCATAATTGTGACAATATTTCCCTGTTGCTATTTTATCCATATCCCTAGTGTTATTTGGGTACTCTATATATGCACCTGCTCCCCCATTCTTTACTGCATTCTGTGCTGATCCATCTGTGTACACACGAATCCATAGGTCTTGTGGGTATTCTTCATCCAGGAAACTGAGAGCTATTGTTTTTCGCTGTAGACTATTTTGTTCCTCTTTGTCAACTATTCCTTTCACTTCTGTCCGTATTTGAACTGATAATCCTGATTCATCTGTCCAGGGAGTCTGTTCTGGTATGGGCAGAAGGGGTTTAACAACTCTTGGCATGTCTGGTGTTTGTCTACTAATACGCTTGGCTTGGTGGATAAAGCTGCTTCTCTTAAGTCGTCCCAATGCAAGATTTTGGAATCTGTCCTTCATTGGATGTCTCGGCATGCATACACATTTTTCTGCCTGTATCAGCACCTTTGTGTCCCTCCGTTCTCTCAGTGCTGGTATCCTCCACAATTTCTCCATCTCCAATATTGGTGTTGATTTCATTGCTCCTGTGATGACCCTAAGTGCCTGGTTTTGTACTTTATCCAGTTCTTGCAATGTGGTGTTTGATGCTGAGCACCATGCGGATGATCCATATTCTAAATGTGGGCGTATACTCTGTTGGTAAACTTTACTGAGTATTTTCCCACTCGCACCCCATGTGGTTCCACACAACTTTCTTAGAATAGCCAATTTTCTCCTTGCTTTTTGGGTTGCCTTATTTATCTGCTGTTTCCAAGATAGTTTGTTATCAAATGTAACTCCGAGATATGTAGCTTGTATGTCTTCTTTCACAGGCTCATTGTTTATGTAGATGGCTCCTGCTTTTTGTTTTGGGGAGAGTGTGAAAAGTGTAGTACTGCATTTGTCTGTATTGATGCTGATACACCATCTATTTGTCCATGAATTCAGTGCATTCATAGCTCTTTGTAGCAATTTGGAGGCCACTGTTGCATACTCCTCTGTGCACCACATTACCAAGTCATCTGCATACATTGCCACTTTGATGCCATGTGGTAGTTCAGTAACTAGGTCATTGATGTAGATCAGAAAAAGTGTTGGAGATAGTACCCCTCCTTGTGGAACGCCCTGGCGCAATAAGACCTTCTTACTCTTAAGACCATCCAGTTGCACTCTGGCTCTCCTGTTATGCAGGTATGCTTTGACCCATTTGTACATCCTGCCATTTACTCCATAATTTCTCAGTTTCTTCAGAAGCCCTTCCTTCCATACCTTATCAAATGCTTTCTTTAGGTCTATCCATGCTGCTAGTACCAGTTTCTTTTCTTGAAACGCATCTTCGATTTCCTGGGAAAGATAGGTTGCTTGATCTTCGGTAGAGTAACACTGTCTAAAGCCTGCTTGTTGTGGGACAAGGAGATTTTCACTTTCCAGGTACCACTGCAGTCTGAGATTGATTATACGTTCCATTGTTTTACACAAACAGCTTGTAAGGCTGATTGGTCTATAGCTGGATGTCATTGAACTATCTTTTCCTGGCTTTAGTAATGGTATCATAATTGCTTCTCTCCATGCCTGTGGCACTCTACCTGTGATCCAGCAAATGTTGTAGATCTGCAGTAGTTTTGCTTTAGCTGCAGTTCCCAAGTTCTTAATCATTTCATTGGACACTCCATCATTGCCTGGTGACTTTTTCATTTTTAATTTGGATATTGCCAGCTCTAGCTCTCTTTGTGTAATGGGTGTTTCCATGACTTCATGTGTGGTCTCTTCTTGCCTTGCATTTTGTTGTTTTAGACGGGTCTCTTGTCGTTTTTCTAGGCTAATTTCAATGATCTACTCACTGAAATCATAGCATGATCTACTCACTGTAATCATAACATGATCTACTCACTGAAATGATAACTTGATCTACTCACTGAAATCATAACATGATCTACTCACTGAAATGATAACTTGATCTACTCACTGAAATGATAACTTGCTCTACTCACTGAAATGATAAACAAATCTACTCACTGAAATCATAACCTGATCTACACACTGAAATGATAACATGATCTACTCACTGAAATCATAACCTGATCTACTCACTGAAATGATAACAAGATCTACTCACTGAAATCATAACCTGATCTACTCACTGAAATGATAACTTGATCTACTCACTGAAATGATAACTTGATCTACTCACTGAAATGATAACTTGATCTACTCACTGAAATGATAACTTGATCTACTCACTGAAATGATAACAAGATCTACTCACTGAAATGATAACAGGATCTACTCACTGAAATGATAACTTGATCTACTCACTGAAATGATAACTTGATCTACTCACTGAAATGATAACTTGATCTACTCACTGAAATGTTAACTTGATCTACTCACGGATTTTGGATTTATATTGATAATGTCCGCCTGATCTATTTGTTGCCCGTCTTTAACGACAGAACAGCTGGCCCATCTGTCCACTCTTTCATTTGCCCGTACTCCCGCATGTCCAGGGACGTAGACAACGGTGACCTTACGTATTTTTTATTTCTGAAATGACTTTACCCATTGCATGCGTACAGAGCCCGTCTCCTCCTTTTTTATCATGCTCATCGAATCACTCAGTATACAGTGGTGAGTGTAGTCTTGTGACTGTAACCAGATGAATGTCCTGGTCACCGCCATCACCTCCATTGTCATGCTACTCGTGGTCATGACGTATGCACCACTGTCTTCCTTGACTATTCTGTCTGCCGAGCGTGTTGTAAATGCCCATGCATTCCTTTGGTGTCGTCTTACAGATCAGTCTGTATAGATGACTGCATCTTTCTCATCGGTGTTATCGCAGATGAGACCGTTTACCTCAGCATTAACCACGACCGGGTTCTGTTCCCTACTTTTCCTGTCGAGTGTGACAATACACGAGAAAGTCCCCAAGAATGACGTATGCACCGGTATCCACTCCTCACCAACGCTGATATTGGTAAGCCCACAGACCTGTTTGATGACATCTTCTTCTCGGCCCATCCATGATTTGCCTCTTTTTAGCCTGACAATCTTTCCTGTGTTGAGCTCGTGGTGCAATGGATGCTCTTTATCTACACTTCACTTCAAGTTTACTCGTGCCCTCCAGATCTTGATTATGTCATTCATCTTTGAAAAGTCATGAAGTTACCTCATTGCTACACAGGGAGTGTCCCTCATACGCCATAAAATAATGCGCGTAGCTTCATTCTTTTTGTATTTTCTCCAACCTGTCAGTTTGCGTCGTACTGACAGTAACAATTGCTAGGGCATATTTAATTGGTGCGAGGACTAGTCCCTGGAACAGAGGTGTAACCCTTGTGTTTCTCCCTCATTGTTTCTCGTTGTCCCCTTGTGTTTCTCCCTCATTGTTTCTCGTTGTCCCCTTGTGTTTCTCCCTCATTGTTTCTCGTTGTCCCCTTGTGTTTCTCCCTCATTGTTTCTCGTTGTCCCCATATGTTTCATCCTCCAATGTTTCTCGTTGTCCCCTTGTGTTTCTCCCTCATTGTTTCTCGTTGTCCCCTTGTGTTTCTTCCTCCAATGTTTCTTGTTGTCCTCTTGTGTTTCTTCCTCCAATGTTTCTCGTTGTCCCCTTGTGTTTCTTCCTCCAATGTTCCTCGTTATCCCCTTGTGTTTCTTCCTCCAATGTTTCTCGTTTTCCCCTTGTGTTTCTTTCTCCAATGTTTCTCGTTGTAAAACATTTCTTTCTTCCTCCAAAGTTCCTTGTTGTCCCCTTGTGTTTCTTCATTCAATGTTTCTTGTTGCCCCCTTGTGTTTCTTTCTCCAATGTTTCTCGTTGTCTCTACTTGTTTCCTTCTCCGATTTGTATAGTATAAGGATTCCACAAAATATCATGCCCAAATTCGTCTTGGTCGATCCTTTCTTGCTCCTACATCAACTATATCCTCCATTGCTGATTTATAGAGATAACATATGACACCATTATGTCTACCAGCGATGATAACACGATCTACCAGCGATGATAACACGATCTACCAGCAATGATAACATGATCTACCAGCGATGATAACAAGATCTACCAGCAATGATAACACGATCTACAATCATTGATAACACGATCTACCAGCGATGATAACACGATCTACCAGCAATGATAACACGATCTACCAGCAAATTTCAACACGATCTACAAGCAACGATAACCCGATATACCAATAGAAATCATAACACGATCTGCCAGCAATGATAACACGATCTACCAGCAATGATAACACGATATACCAGCAATGATAACACAATCTACAAGCAATGATAACACGATCTACTAGCGATGATAACACGATCTACTAGCGATAATAACACGAACTACCAGCGATGATAACACGATCTACCAGCGATGATAACACGATCTACTAGCGATGATAACACGAACTACCAGCAATCAAAACACGATCTACCAGCGATGATAACACGATCTACCAGCGATGATAACACGATCTACTAGCAATGATAACACGAACTACCAGCAATCAAAACACGATCTACCAGCGATGATAACACGATCTACCAGCGATGATAACACGATCTACCAGCGATGATAACACGATCTACCAGCAATGATAACACGATCTACCAGCGATGATAACACGATCTACCAGCGATGATAACACGATCTCCCAGCGATGATAACATGATCTCCCAGCGATGATAACAAGATCTACCAGCAATGATAACACGATCTACCAGCGATGATAACACGATCTACCAGCGATGATAACACGATCTACCAGCGATGATAACAAGATCTACCAGCGATGATAACAAGATCTACCAGCAATGATAACACAATCTACAAGCAACGATAACCCGATATACCAATAGAAATCATAACACGATCTATAAGCAATGATAACCCGATCTACCAGCGATGATAACACGATCTACCAGCGATGATAACATGATCTCCCAACGATGATAACACGATCTACCAGCGATGATAACACGATCTACAAGCAATGATAACACGATCTACCAGCGATGATAACACGATCTACCAGCAATGATAACACGATCTACCAGCAATGATAACACGATCTACCAGCGATGATAACAAGATCTACCAGCGATGATAACACGATCTACCAGCAATGATAACACGATCTACCAGCGATGATAACAAGATCTACCAGCGATGATAACAAGATCTACCAGCAATGATAACACGATCTACCAGCAATGATAACAAGATCTACCAGCGATGATAACAAGATCTACCAGCGATGATAACACGATCTACCAGCGATGATAACAAGATCTACCAGCGATGATAACACGATCTACCAGCAATGATAACAAGATCTACCAGCGATGATAACAAGATCTACCAGCAATGATAACAAGATCTACCAGCGATGATAACAAGATCTACCAGCAATGATAACACGATCTACCAGCGATGATAACAAGATCTACCAGCAATGATAACACGATCTACCAGCAATGATAACACGATCTACCAGCGATGATAACAAGATCTACCAGCGATGATAACAAGATCTACCAGCAATGATAACACGATCTACAAGCAACGATAACCCGATATACAAATAGAAATCATAACACGATCTACCAGCAATGATAACACGATCTACCAGCGATGATAACAAGATTTACCAGCAATGATAACACGATCTACAAACAATGATAACCCGATCTACCAATAGAAATCATAACACGATCTATAAGCAATGATAACCCGATCTACCAATAGAAATCATAACACGATCTATAAGCAATGATAACCCGATCTACCAATAGAAATCATAACACGATCTACTCACTGAAATAGTAATCCGATCTAACCATAAAGTAGAGATAACCAGATCTATCCACTTAAAATGATAACGCGATCTATATGTTGCTGTTGTTATTACTATTGTTATGAATACTGAACCCTATGAGCTGACGCTCTTCGGCCCAATACCTCTTATGGTGTCTGCATATATTGAGTTCTTTGGAGTTCCGTAAAAGGTGTTCCATTTATTAGGTTTTTGAGGGAGAAGAGCTCCTCTGTTGTTAGTAAGCTTTACAAAATACGATATACCCACACAATGATAATCTGATCTACTCATTGGAATGATAATATGATATACCTACACAATGATAATCTGATCTACTCAATGAAATGATAACACGATATCATCACTGAAATGATAATACGATATACCCACAAAATGATAATCTGATCTACTCATTGAAATGATAACACGATATACCCACACAATGATAATCTGATCTACTTATTGAAATGATAACACGATATACCCACACAATAATAATCTGATCTACTCATTGAAATGATAACACGATATACCCACACTGAGAATCTGATCTACTCATTGAAATGATAACACGATATACCCAAACTGAGAATCTGATCTATTCATTGAAATGATAACACGATATACCCACACAATGATAATCTGATCTACTCATTGAAATGATAACACGATATACCCACACTGAGAATCTGATCTACTCATTGAAATGATAACATGATATCATCACTGAAATCATAATACGATATACCCGCAAAATGAGAATCTGATCTACTCATTGAAATGATAACACGATATACCAGATCTACCTGCTGCAATGATAAGATTATTTTTGTTGTTGGTTTTAATCTTGTCATCGTCACACATATCAAACAACTATCCTGCTAACTTTCCTCATAACGAAACTGAACAACTCATTCAGAAGGACATTGATTTCTCGTCGCGTGGACCTGTCACGGTATTATCAGTTCTAATGATACACTAGATAATGATAGCACTACATACTTAATCACGTATTCTATGTTTCAACTTCGTTAAATTACCTAAAATCTAAAATAATTATTTCAAAATAACCCAAATCTATTAATTACGAGTGATGAATTCACCGGTTTACGTCCTCGCATGACCCACTAGTCACGTTTCTAACATCTAGTCATGTTATCTCCGATATATACAAGTTATAAAAAGATCTTTCCAAAACGAGACCAAACGTCATTTTCATTTCAATGTTAAAGACATTTCCTTCTGATTGTAAACCACTTCCACGGAATGATGGCAAACAGTACTACATCTTGAAATATTAATGTTCTGTACTGCAAGAAGTTAGCTCAGTGGTTAGTGAACTGTACTACAAAGGACAAGAGACAGGGTTCGATCCCAACCGATGGCTTCCGGATTCACCCAGCCTTAAATGGGTGCCGGATTTTTTTTCTGGGAAAGTAAAGCGGCACGGGCGTAATACCGACCACATTACCCCAAAAATCATGTGCCGAAGGTCTGTAAAATTTATGGTCACTAACACCATATTCCCTATACGCCACACAGCGTGACGGAGGCTATTTACTTTTTTTTTTTTTAACTGTAAGAAGCTGTACTCGCAATTTTAAAGATTAATCTTTAGCACTGTAAGGAGTTGGGTCGAGATATGGTAACACGTTACTACCTTCCCGTAAGTGTTCAAGTGCTAAGACCTACAACAAATCTTACGGGACCGAATTATGTCATGAGAAGAAGCAGCGTGAATGCGAGTGTATATAAAGGACGTCGAGAAAATATTAGCTACTTTTGATTGGTTAAAGCCGAGACAGTTGTGTAAGGCCGAGTAGAGACAGCAAGACCAATATTGTATGAGCAGTACCAGTAATGCTGTGTGGACAATATCACCAATGTTGTGTTGACAGTTCCACCAATGTTGTGTGGACAATATTCCCAAAGTTATGTTGACAGTTCCACCAATGTTGTGCGGACAATATCACCAATGTTGTGTTGACAGTTCCACCAATGTTGTGTTGACAGTTCCACCTATGCAGTGTGGACAATATCACCAATTTTGTGTTGACAGTTCCACCTATGCAGTGTGGACAATATCCCCAATGTTGTGTTGACAGTTTCACTTATGCAGTGTGGACAATATCACCAATGTTGTGTGGACAATATTCACAATGTTGTGTTGACAGTTCTACCAATGTTGTGTTGACAGTTCCACCTATGCAGTGTGGACAATATCCCCAATGTTGTGTGGACAATATTCACAATGTTGTGTTGACAGTTCCACCAATGTTGTGTTTACAATATTCCAATGTTGTGTTGACAGTTCCACCAATGTTATGTGGACAATATTCCCAATGTTGTGTTGACAGTTCCACCAATGTTGTGTTGACAGTACCACCAATGCAGTGTAGATAAAATCACCAATGTTGTGTTGACAGTCCCACCAATGTTGTGTGGATAATATGACTAATGTTGTGTTGACAGTCCCACCAATGCTGTGTGGATAATATCATCAATGTTGTGTTGACAGTACCACCAATGCTGTGTTGATTTTACCACCAATGTTGTGTTGACTATGCCATCAATGTAATATGGGCAGTACCACCAATATTCTGTTGACTCTACCATCAATGATGTGTGAACAGCATCATGTTAATACTACCACCAATGTTGAGTTAATACTACCACCAATGTTGTGTACAAGGATGTGACCGCTGTTTGATATATGAATGTTCGCATTTTAATCCGCGTCACAAGACGTAAGAAGTAAAGAACAGTTTGCATGTCTTTATATCGCTTTGTTAGTTCCTCTAGTTTCTTTTCATTATTTGGATCCTATTGTGCCTAGTTAGTTCCTCTAGTTTCTTTTCATTATTTGGATCCTATTGTGCCTAGTTAGTTCCTCTAGTTTCTTTTCATTATTTGGATCCTATTGTGCCTAGTTAGTTCCTCTAGTTTCTTTTCATTATTTGGATCCTATTGTGCCTAGTTAGTTCCTCTAGTTTCTTTTCATTACTTGGATCCTATTGTGCCTAGTTAGTTCCTCTAGTTTCTTTTCATTTTTTGGATCCTATTGTGCCTAGTAAGTTCCTCTAGTTTCTTTTCATTATTTGGATCCTATTGTGCCTAGTTAGTTCCTCTAGTTTCTTTTCATTACTTGGATCCTATTGTGCCTAGTTAGTTCCTCTAGTTTCTTTTCATTATTTGGATCCTCTTGTGCCTAGTTAGTTCCTCTAGTTTCTTTTCATTATTTGGATCCTCTTGTGCTTAGTTAGTTCCTCTAGTTTCTTTACATTACTTGGATCCTCTTGTGCTTAGTTAGTTCTCTAGTTTCTTTACATTATTTGGATCCTCTTGTGCTTAGTTAGTTCCTCTAGTTTCCTTACATTATTTGGATCCTCTTGTGCCTAGTTAGTTTTTCTAGTTTCTTTACATTACTTGGATCCTCATGTGCCTAGTTAGTTCCTCTTGTTGCTTTACATTACTTGGATCCTAGTGTGCCTAATTCGTTCCTCTAGTTTCTTTACATTACTTGGATCCTACTGTGCCTAGTTAGTTCCTCTAGTTTCTTTACATGATTTGGATCTTCGTGTGCATAGTTAGTTCCTCTAGTTTCTTTACATTACTTGGATCCTTTGTGCCTAGTTTGTTTATCTAGTTTCTTTACATTACTTGGATCCTTTGTGCCTAGTTAGTTCCTCTAGTTTCTTTACATTACTTGGATCCTTTGTGCCTAGTTAGTTCCTCTAGTTTCTTTACATTACTTGGATCCTCATGTGCCTAGTTAGTTCCTCTAGTTTCTTTACTTTATTTGGATTCTCTTGTGCCCCGGTAGTTCCTCTAGTTTCTCTACATTACTTGGATCCTATTGTCTCTAGTTAGTTCCTCTAGCTTCTTTACATTACTTGGATCATCTTGTGCCTAGTTAGTTCCTCTAGTTTCTTTACATTACTTGGATCTTCTTGTGTCTAGTTAGTTCCTCTAGTTTCTTTTTATCACTTAGTTAGTCCTCTAGTTTCTTTATATCACTTAGTTCTCTAGTTTATTTATATCACTTAGTTCTCTAGTTATTTATATCCCTTAGTTAGTTCATCTAGTTTCTTTATATCACTTAGTTTTCTAGTTTCTTTATATCACTTAGTTCTCTAGTTTTTTTATATCACTAAGTTCTCTAGTTTCTTTATATCACTTAGTTCTCTAGTTTCTTTATATCACTTAGTTCTCTAGTTTTGTTATATCACTTAGTTCTCTAGTTTCTTTATATCACTTAGTTCCCCTAGTTTGTTGTTTATATCATTTAGTTATTTCCTCTAGTTCTTTATATCACTTGCTTAGTTCCTCTACTTTATTTAATCATTCAATTAGTTCTTCTATTTCTTTATATCACAGTTTGTTCATCGAGTCTCTTCATATCACTTACTTAGTTTCTCTAGTTTCTTTATATCACTTAGTTCCGCTTGTTTCTATATATCACTTAGTTCCTCTACTTTCTTTATATTACTTATATCCTCTTGTGTCTAATTAGTTCCTCTAGTTTCTTTTTATCACTCAGTTCCTCTAGTTTCTTTATTTTACATACATCCTCTACTTTCTTTATATCTTTTTGATTCTCTTGTGTCTTTATCTATATCATCTCGGATACTATAGTGTCGTTATATCATTTTGTTAGTACTTTGGTGTCTTTATATGATTTTAGTTTAGTTCTTATTGGTCAGGACCAAGAGCATCAAGATGCATAGAGAAGGTGCTGTAAAGCTGATGATAATGACGATTTTTTTTTAATAAGGAAGAAAAAAGTGGTATGGTAACAGTTTTATAACAGTTTTATCATGGTAATTAACAAAACAAAAATCGACGTTTCGGCCAAGTAGGCATTCAGCTGAACAACAAACAACAACAACAACAACACAAAAATATATATATCAGGATATGTACACAAATCTAACTACATGACGATAATATGCTAGATACTCAAGAAAGGAAATAAAAAAAAGGTTCCCTGTGGTCCAGAGCGTGTTCAGCTTCTGAATGAACTAAAATAAGTGGGCGGGATGATCAACTATATATCTCACTGACCAGGCAGTCAGGTGAGAAGTCGAAAGGGTTCTAAAAATATGGGGATGTGGGTACAAGATATGTATTCTGTGTATATCTAACTGTGTCTGCACAACGAACCGATGTGTAAAAAAGGATGTGTAAATAACCATAAATGCGTACAAGCATAAATCCGTATATATTACCACAAAACACACAAAAGAAAACCCGAAGGTCTCCAAATGTGCCAATACATATGCAAACAAATATACATACATGTATAGTTTCGGTAGCACATGACAGTAAGAAATGTGTGCTAGGTGTCCTATGTGTGTGAGAGCGATATGTTCATGCATTGGAGGGACAGCGAACCCAACTGGGTAATGAGGCGATTCTCAAGGGCGAACCGGTTGCGATTGCTGGAATGACACGAGACAATGCCAGTAACTTGCACGTCAGGTTTACCACTATGTCCGGGGGAGTTGAAATGGGCAGACACCGGGCTGTCAGTCTTTTGCTCAACATCACGAAGATGCTCACAAAAGTTCTGCAAATTCGATGTCCACAAATAACAGTACCAACGTGTTTATGATTTGAGCGGGGGAGGCGGCTCGTGACAAGAATGTCTCTCAGACTCCTGACGCGTTTGAAGGCGATCAAAGGAGGATCACTGAAAAGTAAGCGGGTAGTGAGATCTGAGTGGAGAATGGAGCGATACCGGTTAAGGATCCTCACCACAGCCAAGTTGTGAGAGTGGTAGGTGAGGGTAAATATGGTCCTATCTAGGAACGGAGGTAGATGGGGTGAGTGCCACAGGACGGGAAATATCGAGAGCTCGTTGGAAGGCAGATTGGAGAACCGAGTCAGAGACGACGCCTAAAGAAACTTAACATCAGGTGGGCCTGTTGGAGAAAATCTTGATCAGATACGACGAAATGGTTATGATTGAGATAATCAAATCGAATCTCTGCGGTGAGATGGATGAGACGAGGTGTAGAGAAGGTATCTCACTGCAGAGATTCGATTCCACATTCTTGGTACTGGTGCTGTTGGTACTGTTCGTTGTGGACGTCGAGTTTGAAGAACTTATGACTACGTGCTTGGTCTTATTCCCTAATAGGTGATTCGACATCAAGGAGGGTTTCACTTGTGTGTCACGGAATATCATCTACGCCATTATATGTAAGCATTGCCAGATGGCGTATGTGGGTGAGTCTGGACGACGCTTGAGTGACAGATTTTGTGAGTACCTTCGTGATGTTGAGCAAAAGACAGGCAGCCGGTGTCTGTCCATTTCAACTCCACCGGCCATAGTGGTAAACCTGACGTGCAGGTTACTCGCATTGTCTCGTGTTACTCCAGCAATCGCAGCTAGTTCGCCCTTGAGAATCGCCTCATTGCCCAGTTGGGTTCGCTGTCTCCCCAAGGAATAACCATATCGCTCTCATACACATAGGGCAGTAGTATGGGTGGCTGTGAACCCATCCAAAAGTGCACGTGCATGCACCGAAAGACAATAGATTTTGCACCAAAACCGCACGAAACTGGCACCAAATCCGTGCAAAAGTCCGATAATCGGCTTATTATCTCGGTGGTCGTGATCGGCTTATCTCGTGGTGTGCGTTGGTGCGTGACGATCGGTGGTCGTGGTGTGCGTTGGTGCGTGACGGCTTATCTCGTGGTGATCGGCGCGTCGCGCGCTCGCCGGTTATCGGACAGCGGTTCTAAAAGGGGTCGGGCGACAGCGGTTCTAAAACTTGTGGGGATGGCGGGTCGTCGAGGCGTGCGGGTGGGGAAAGGGGGGGGGGGTGCCTTTATTGGTCAAGTGTTATTAGTATCATCATGTGTGAGGTGGGTATTAGGCAACAGGAGGCGACATGTAAAAAAATGCTGACAAGCAATGACGTTGAAGGGGGGTTAGGAAAAGGTAAATGCGACTATCTCGCGTGCGACGAGGGTGGGGGAACGGGGTTGGTCGGCACAGGGTGTGTTATTGTAGTATCATGTACCAGGTGTGATTATAGCGATTTTTTTTAGTGACACATCATCATCATGTGCCACCCTCAAAAACATCATCAACCCTTCCTATCATCATCATGTGCCACCTCAACAGCAAACCTTCCTATCATCATGTGCCACCCTCAACACCAATCACCCCTTCCTATCATCATCATGTGCCACCCTCAACAAAATCATCAACCCTTCATGTCCTATCATCATCCTGTGCCACCCTCAACACCATCCCTTCATGTCCTATCATCATCATGTGCCACCCTCAACAACATCATCAAGCCTTCCTATCATCATCATGTGCCACCCTCAACAGCAAACCTTCCTATCATCATGTGCCACCCTCAACACCAATCACCCCTTCCTATCATCATCATGTGCCACCCTCAACACCATCATGTGCCACCCTCAACACCCTCATCATCCCCTTCATGTCCTATCATCAAGCCACACAAAGTATCAACCACCGAAAATCTCTCTCTCTCTCTCTCTCTCTCTCTGTCTCTCTCTCTCTCTCTCTCTCTCTCACACACATTCATGGTAAAGCAAAACAAAATTCGTTCTATATTTCTCACAGCTTTATTATTAATACAACAAATATTCGACACATATTTGAAAATATATTACTGTCCGGTTGTTGAATGTGGGCATCCGCGGGCCCCTCGAAGCCGAAGTATCCACGGGGCGAGCAATCGATAAATGATACGGTCGTTTATGTGCTGTCTCGATGAAAAAGGCATGAGAATTCTGTTAAGTTTCGCGCCACGACACTTAAGAAGTATATAATAAACACAATATAGACCGCACGTGTTGCTAAACAAATCTTGCAACACCCGCGGGTTGTAGACGAATGGAACGTGTGAGTTTTGCTCTATAAAGTTTAAAATATCCACGTGTCTGGGAGGCAAACCGTAGGAATCGAAATACTCACATTCGCCGAGTCCGTTGTAAAATAGGGCCACCCAATGCTCTCCGGGTTCGTGGGCAGGGTCGGTGTTTATGACAAAGGCCGCGGTCGCCGTTGGGTCGATGATTGGCGGTAAGTGGTTTCGTGGAATGACACTAACAAGGGAACAACGTCGAACGAAAATATTCGACATCAAAAGGTTGTAAATCTCCCTCGTGTTCATATTCTTCTCTTCTTTCTCTCTCAAACGGCGAAGTCTGTTAGAATCTGCCTTGTCTTGGACACCTCGAGCACCGAGTCCAACTCGGCGTAGACGATAACTTGTAGGAGAGTAGTGGTGGGAGCGGCAAACTTGAGTTCTATCGACAAGGGTCCGCTTGTGGCTAGCTCAAAATGGCAGCCGTCCAGTAGGCTGGACGAGAGGTCAAAACCAAATAGACAGTATCCGTCCTTGAATTCTCTATAAACAACGTTATTCCCAGCGTCTTTACCAATCAGACCCATGGCCAGATTTGTGCCGAAGAAAGCTCTCGCGTATTGATTTCGTTCAAACTCCATAGTTAGAGGCTTTCCCGAGATACATTTCCCGTCGACCGTCAGGTTCATATAAATCAGACCAAAGTGTTGAAAATTGAACGGGTTAGCTGTGTAAACACCATTAAAAGCATTGGCCGTAATCAGACCTATCACTATACGGGTCGGTATTTGAGACAAAAATAAATTGTCTTGACTGTGGGAGAACATCCCGCTAGCGATGGAAAATGTCTTGATGGTAACCCTCTTGATCGGGTACCGCGCATTTCCGCTTAAGAGAGCCTTTTCGTGGGCCAGAGAAATCGCGGGGTTTAGCTTAGCTTTCCTGACCACGAGCGCGGCGTAGGTGATAACACTCTTATAACCCACAGAGCTATCGTGAGCCGCGAGGCTGAACACATCCTTCGAGGGCGTGAGTTTTATCTTTACATCGACTCTGTTTAACATGTAACGATCCTGCACAAAGACATCAGAGTGCAAACGACCCATCATTTCAACCTCTTTACTACCCGAAGTCAAATCGCGCCGTGTTTTAAAACCCTCATTTTCTTTCAAATAATCATGGTGGCCAGCTGTGTCTTTGTAGAACAGAGCGGCCGTCAAGTATCCCGTTTTCGCATCCTCCCCGTAATTTAGCGTGGCTTCAAACACTGCTCTAAAAGGATAGGTATTCTCCGACGGTGTAACCAACGTGTCGTTTAGCGATACGTCGACTTGTGAAAATAGACTGTGAAGATAATTGTTGATCGGTCCTACCTCAGCATCGGGTGGTACACTATCACCATTCGGGAGGGTGATCTTGACCCGCAGATGTAAAAACGTGTTGAAAAGATCTAGATACTCCTCGCTGTTTCCAGAAATGAAAAACTCTATCGGTGCGCTATGCGACAAAGCTGCGATCGGACGAATTTCAATAAACTGGCCAGAGTCTAGAGATGTCTGCGTTGGTGGAACGCTAAATAAATCCAAACCAGAGTGAAGACATTCGCACGATTTGGGGTGACATTATTAGTCGAAAATATCCTTTGCCACTCTCGTCTTCGTCTTCTTCCCGCTGTTGTGCACCGAATGAAGGGGAACCCTCTAGCTGTCGGTTTTATCCTCTTCGTAACGGGTTCTCCTGGTGGAGGTAGCTTCATAACTCGCTTTCTGCTTTGTCGTAAACCACTTCCTGATTGGTTGTTATCACGCAGGTGGTCTACGGCCCCGTGAAGCAACCGCTGACCGGCCTCCTTAGCTCGTTCTTTGAAAGCTTCACCGACATTTTCCCCGGCTAATGCGTCCTGTGCGACTTGCAAACCGGCCCCAAAACCTTCTCTGAGCAAGGCCTTACCGCCGGTTTTTAACCAGGGTAAAATAGCCCTCCCGATTCCACCGAAGAAACTACCGATTCCTCGACCGCTCTGACTTCGACCTCCTATAAACACGGGCATCCCATCGCCCGCCTGACAACAGTAAAAATCTTCGTATAACTCAACATCGCGATGAAGGGGGGGTGTGTCTCACTATTATACCAGCTCGAGATGTTTCTTCAATCGAAAGTGTACCGTTAGCACCGACGTCCCGCTGGTGAATGGAATGGTTTTTCCGTGTTCGTTAGCTAAAAGGATTTCCACGGTATCGAAGGAAAATCTACTCAGGGGTAGGTAGTGAGGCTTATCGTAGATCTGAAACACCGAGGTGTGATTTCTATTGAGAACAGGCACGCTCCTGAGGAGAGGCACCATCACATCCCCGACCGGTCTGGGGGAAACGAGATCGCAGTAGACGTAGACATTCTTCGCAACACTTTCCAAGTCTATTACACCCACGCTGAAGATATCGGGAGCCGTGTCTGATATTGAGGTCGTGGGGAAGGCTAACATGTTTTTCAAAGTGTCGCTTATGGTAACACTGACACTTTTTTTGTAAAGTTTCAAGATGGCTTTATTCACCTCTTTTGCGTAAATGAATCTCATTTTTTTCCCTTTCACTCCCCTGTATGACTCATCCTCCGCTTTTACGATCGACGCGTTCAACGCGCCGATGAACGCATCGGGTTTCGTGTATAACCCAGGCTCCAATGTCACGTTGAAATAAAATCTAGCGTCGCAAATATCGTCGTTATCGAGAGATTCGTACCGAATCCAGACATCACCCTCTATTACATTGAAATAATTTAGCGGAAACTGTATCTCCACCAGTGCGATCTCATACTGCGTCGAAATGTCAATGGTCTGAGGGAGTTTAACAAAAAAGTGGCCGGGGTTATTATCCTTAAAAAGTTCCATAGATGCATTGCTGGGCAGGGTGACATAAAAACTCATTTTTTTACTCGTTTCACCGTCGCCTCTCCAAGTTTGGATTCGGTAGCATGTAACCCAAACAGCTGCTCAGTAGGGCTACCCACAGTTTTCCCTCCTTCGCGTCTGGCTTTTCGGTGGTCAGATTGAACAGCGAGACCGCTACAACTGTATATATAACTACCACTTGACAAATAAAGACAAGTTCTAAGTAGGGGGATAGTTTCCCAAACATCGACCCCCAGCAGCGTGGTTCGCCCTCTCTCCTCAACAATAGATTTGGCACCCAAACCGCACGAAACTTGCACCAAATCCGTGCAAAAAAAAAATTATTTTTTTTTTAATTCGCTATTTTTTAGACATTGACTATATTTTTTTTTTTTTTGGGGGGGGGGGAATTTTTTTTTTTTTTTTTTTTTTTTTTGGTTCGTCAGTTTGTCGAAACGGTCTACTGTGTCTGAGAGATTAACGCAGGTAAATTGTAAAGATCGTGTCTCGCTGGTAATCGGCTTATCGTGTGGTGCCGTGCTTGTCGTGATCGCCTCTCGCGGTGTGATATTTGTGAAAGAGTATTTTAAAAGAGTATATTTGAGAAAGTAAAAATTCAGAATTATTAAAAAAAATATGTATTTGTGAAAAAAAACTCAGAATTATTAAAATAAAAAATAATAAAAAGTCTCCCACCAGGATTCGAACACGTGACTGCGTGACAGGCCAGGCACTTAGCACACGGTCCACTTCGTCACTTTGTCGAACGGTCCACTGCGTCTGACAGGTTGAAAAGATCGTCCGTCAAACAGTCCGGCTCAGGATATTTCAGTTAACCAAATCAGGTAAAACCCCGATTGAAAAGAAAACGGACTTACGTTAAAAATAATAAAATATAATGATGAAAAAATCAATAACTTAACTTTTAACAACTTAAAATGAAGGGAAATTTAAAATTATAGGCGATCTCGTAACTGATTGGGTCGCGGATCCTGCACTACATTTTTTTTAGTGATCATGTGCCACCCTCAACACCATCATCAACCCTTCATGTCATATCATCACCAACATACCACACAAAGTATCAAACCGATTATTATTCGGAGGCGGTCGGCATATGAGGTGGAGGGGGGTATTAGGCGACAGGAGGCGACATGTAAAAAAAAATGCTGACAAGCAATGACGTTGAAGGAGTATTGTTAGGAAAAGGATTAGGTAAATACGACTATCTCGCGGGCGGGAACGGGTTGGTCGGCTCAGGGTGTGTTATTGTAGTATCGCTAACATCATGTTCCAGGATAGCGGTTCTTGGGGAAAGATTATTGGTTGTGTGTGTTATCGCTACCAACATCATCATGTGCCGTGTAGTAAGGTGTGCTAATATTAAATAGTGACGCTCGCTCTTTCTCATTCAATGTAAAGCAAAACAAAATTCTATATTTCACAACTTTATTAATACAACAAATATACATCATATATATATTACTGTCCGGTTGCTGATAATTTTAAGCGTCTGGGTTTCCTACACAACCGCCCTCCATTTTGACAAAACCTTGATCAAAGCTGGAATAGGTAATCGGTGACTCTGCTGAAACATCCGGGGCATCCATATTGGCTGCCGGATCTGTCGTCTGATTAACAAGAGTGAGGTCCCCTTGGTTAACAAAAGAGGGCGTGTAGTTGATCTGGTTAACAACAGGCGGCGTGTAGTTGAGGTTAGCAACCGAGACTGCCTTAACGCCATCTTTAGACAATGGAACTACCCCCTCAGCCTTCATGTCCTATCATCATCATGTGCCACCCTCAACAACATCATCAACCCTTCATGGCCTATCATCATCATGTGCCACCCTCAACACCATCATCATCCCATCATGTCCTATCATCATCATCATGTGCCACCCTCAACACCATCATCATCCCTTCATGTCCTATCATCATCAGCATCAGCATCAAACCACACAAATTATCAAACCGATTATTAGTGACACATCATCATCATGTGCCACCCTCAACACCATCAGCATCCCTTCATGTCCTATCATCATCAGCATGTTCCACCCTCAACAACAGCATCATCCCTTCATGGCCTATCATCATCATGTGCCACCCTCGACAGCATCATCACCCTTCATGTCCTATCATCATCATTATCATTAGCAAGCCAAACAAAGTGACACATCATCATCATGTGCCACCCTCAACAGCATCATCACCCCTTCATGTCCTATCATCATCATGTGCCACCATCGACAGCATCATCACCCCTTCATGTCCTATCATCATCATGTGCCACCTCATCAACAGCATCATCCCTTCATGGCCTATCATCATCATGTGCCACCCTCAACACCATCATCATCCCTTCATGTCCTATCATCATCATCATCATCACCAAGCCACACAAAGTGACACATCATCATCATGTGCCACCCTCAACAGCATCATCACCCCTTCATGTCCTATCATCATCATGTGCCACCCTCAACACCATCATCATCCCATCATATCCTATCATCAGCATCATCAGCATCATCATCATCAAGCCACACAAAGTATCAAACCGATTATTAGTGACACATCATCATCATGTGCCACCCTCAACACCATCATCATCCCATCATGTCCTATCATCAGCATCATCAGCATCATCATCATCAAGCCACACAAAGTATCAAACCGATTATTAGTGACACATCATCATCATCATCATGTGCCACCCTCAACACCATCATCAACCCTTCATGTCCTATCATCATCATCATGTACCACCCTCAACACCATCATCATCTCTTCATGTCCTATCATCAAGCCACACAAAGTATCAACCAGCGAAATTCTCTCTCTCTCTCTCTCTCTCTCTCTCTCTCTGTCTCTCTCACATTCACGGTAAACCAAAACAAAATAGGCTCATACTCAAAAAGTCGACCTCAAAACCATAAAAATCTACTCACATAGTCATACTAGTTAGACACATCGAACCGATCGTTATTTCTAAAGCCAAAAAAGTTTGGCCAAATCGCAAATATTTTACCCACAGAACACAAAAATATAGGTTCATATTCAAAAAGTCGACCTCAAAACCATAAAAATCTACTCCCATACTCAAACTAGTTAGACACAACGAGCAGATAGTTATATTCAAAGTCCAAAAAACTTTATTTTAGACATCCCCATTCCAAAAAACCACCTTTTCTTCTTTTTTCTTTCCTCATCTGCCTTTCAGCGTCGAGGAGAGATATAATTTGCGGTCTCTTGCTCTTCTGTTTGCCTCTGCTGCTGGTATGTTTCCTAGCGCTTCTAATTGTACATCGACCATCCTTTTTCGTGGTCGACAGTTGGGTCTGGTGTTCTCACAACATTTTGCTGAAGGCTCGTTGTGTTTTTGATCTGTCTGCCCTGTCACCTAGCCAAACTATTTTATCTGTTGTTTCCTTATATATTCTATGATGGGGGCTATTCCTAGCTTTCTTCTCAGTTCTTCATTTCTGAGCTTATCTCTCAGACTGTTTCCTGTCATTCGGC
Source organism: Megaustenia siamemsis (assembly GCA_032433765.1). Lineage (NCBI taxonomy): Eukaryota > Metazoa > Mollusca > Gastropoda > Stylommatophora > Ariophantidae > Megaustenia > Megaustenia siamemsis. The sequence goes on along the minus strand of JAVIAB010000159.1, from coordinate 26,861,187 downwards.
TAACACATTTCATCTCTGAGATCACAAAAATTTAGGTACATACTCAAAAAGTCGACCTCAAAACCATAAAAAATCTACTCCCACACTCATCTAAAAGTTACACCAAAACCGCACGAGATTTGCAACGTGCAAAAACATGCACAAGTTTGACACGCGCACCAGTTTGGCACAATGCACCAATAGACATCCCCATACCAAAAATTTACTTTGATAATCAGGACATGATGGGATGATGATGGTGTTGAGGGTGGCACATGATGATGATAGGACATGAAGGGGTGATGATGCTGTTGAGGGTGGCACATGATGGTGATGTGTCACTTTGTGTGGCTTGGTGATGATGATGATGATGATAGGACATGAAGAAATGAAGATGGTGTTGAGGGTGGCACATGATGATGATAGGACATGAAGGGGTGATGATGCTGTCGAGGGTGGCACATGATGATGATAGGACATGAAGGGGTGATGATGCTGTCGAGGGTGGCACATGATGATGATAGGCCATGAAGGGATGACGCTGTTGTTGAGGGTGGCACATGCTGATGATGATAGGACATGAAGGGATGCTGATGGTGTTGAGGGTGGCACATGATGATGATGTGTCACTAATAATCGGTTTGATAATTTGTGTGGTTTGATGCTGATGCTGATGATGATAGGACATGAAGGGATGATGATGGTGTTGAGGGTGGCACATGATGATGATGATAGGACATGATGGGATGATGATGGTGTTGAGGGTGGCACATGATGATGATAGGCCATGAAGGGTTGATGATGTTGTTGAGGGTGGCACATGATGATGATAGGACATGAAGGCTGAGGGGGTAGTTCCATTATCTAAAGATGGCGTTAAGGCAGTCTCGGTTGCTAACCTCAACTACACGCCGCCTGTTGTTAACCAGATCAACAACACGCACTCTTTTGTTAACCAAGGGGACCTCACTCTTGTTAATCAGACGACAGATCCGGCAGCCAATATGGATGCCCCGGATGTTTCAGCAGAGTCACCGATTACCTATTCCAGCTTTGATCAAGGTTTTGTCAAAATGGAGGGCGGTTGTGTAGGAAACCCAGACGCTTAAAATTATCAGCAACCGGACAGTAATATATATATGATGTATATTTGTTGTATTAATAAAGTTGTGAAATATAGAATTTTGTTTTGCTTTACATTGAATGAGAAAGAGCGAGCGTCACTATTTAATATTAGCACACCTTACTACACGACACATGATGATGTTGGTAGCGATAACACACACGACCAATAATCTTTCCCAAGAACCGCTATCCTGGAACATGATGTTAGCGATACTACAATAACACACCCTGTGCCGACCAACCCGTTCCCGCCCGTGAGATAGTCGTATTTACCTAATCCTTTTCCTAACAATACTCCTTCAACGTCATTGCTTGTCAGCATTTTTTTTTACATGTCGCCTCCTGTCGCCTAATACCCCCCTCCACCTCATATGCCGACCGCCTCCGAATAATAATCGGTTTGATACTTTGTGTGGTATGTTGGTGATGATATGACATGAAGGGTTGATGATGGTGTTGAGGGTGGCACATGATCACTAAAAAAAATGTAGTGCAGGATCCGCGACCCAATCAGTTACGAGATCGCCTATAATTTTAAATTTCCCTTCATTTTAAGTTGTTAAAATTTAAGTTATTGATTTTTTCATCATTATATTTTATTATTTTTAACATAAGTCCGTTTTCTTTTCAATCGGGGTTTTACCTGATTTGGTTAACTGAAATATCCTGAGCCGGACTGTTTGACGGACGATCTTTTCAACCTGTCAGACGCAGTGGACCGTTCGACAAAGTGACGAAGTGGACCGTGTGCTAAGTGCCTGGCCTGTCACGCAGTCACGTGTTCGAATCCTGGTGGGAGACTTTTTATTATTTTTTATTTTAATAATTCTGAGTTTTTTTTTTACAAATACATATTTTTTTTAATAATTCTGAATTTTTACTTTCTCAAATATACTCTTTTAAAATACTCTTTCACAAATCACACCGCGAGAGGCGATCACGACAAGCACGGCACCACACGATAAGCCGATTACCAGCGAGACACGATCTTTACAATTACCTGCGTTAATCTCTCAGACACAGTAGACCGTTTCGACAAACTGACGAACCAAAAAAAAAAAAAAAAAATTCCCCCCCCCCCAAAAAAAAAAGAAATATAGTCAATGTCGAAAAAATAGCGAATTCAAAAAAAAATTTTTTTTTTTTTTGGGCACGGATTTGGTGCAAGTTTCGTGCGGTTTTGGTGCCAAATCTATTGTCTTTCGGTGCATGCACGCGCACTTTTGGGAAAGGTTCACAGCCACCCATACTACTTAGGACTCCTACCACACATTTCTTATCTCCATGCGCTACCGAACCTATACATATATGTTTACTTATGTATATATATATATATATATATATATATATATATATATATATATATATATATATACATGTATGTATATTTGTTTGCATATGTATTGGCACATTTGGAGACCTTCTGGTTTTCTTTTGTGTGCTTTAAGGTAATATATACGAATTTACGCTTGTACGCATGTGTGTTTTGTACACACGCTTTTTTACACATCTGTTTCTTGTACAAACACACATTTAGATATACACAGTTTAGACATATCTTGTACCCACCTCTCCATATTTTTAGAACCCTTTCGACTTCTCACCTGATTGCCTGGTCAGTGAGATATATAGTTGGTCATCCCGCCCTCTTATTTTATTTCATTCAGAAGCTGACCACGTTCTGGACCACGGGGAAGTGACCGTTTTTTAAATTTCCTTTCCTGTGTATTTAGCATATTATCGCCACGTAGTTAGATTTGTTTACATATCCTTATATATATTTTTGTGTTGTTGTTTGTTGTTCCAACTGAAGGCCTACTTGGCTGAAACGTCGACTTTTGTTTTGTTAATTACCACGATAAAGCTGTTACCATACCACTTTTTTTTCTTCCTTTTTTTAAATTGCAGTTGTTATTGACCACTTGTTCATGCAGATTTGTTTTATTATATCACTTGCATCCTCTAGTGTCTTAGTGATTTAATTTAAGTTCATCATTTTTCTTGTCAATTTACAGGTAGAGTAATTGAGACATAATTTAGAATCATCGTTTTACTTAACAATTCACACGTAAAGGACTGAAGACAAATTTAGAAACAGAAGACTAAATAAAGCTACAACTTTGATTTGATAAGTTTATTATTCTCATTCACTTCTAGTTTGCGACATCCACTTTGTGAGTTTGACGACTTGTGGGCTGATAATCTGGGACTATAATAACTCACCAATCATCATCATCAAGTACCAGGCCTGCTGGCCTAGGTGATCATATCTCTCCACAACTTTCGATCTCGACAGTTATTTATCATTTCTTTGTTGACCTTCTGCCAAGCCATTCTCTTAAGCTGTCTGATATATTTTCTCTTTGCTTCCCTCTATCTCTTCGTCCTTCAATTTTCCCAGTTGTTACAATATATTCCAGCTGTTCTCTTTTCATTACATGGCCAAAAAATGATGATTGTTTCTTCCTAATATTGAAATTAGCTCCTTTTTTGCTTTGGCCTCTTTCAGAACGTTTTCATTTCTCTTCTTAGCTATCCATGGTATTCTCAACATTCTTCTGCAAAACCACATTTCTAAGGATTCCAGAGCTCCCCTATAAATTTACATAACCATTTGGTCTCATCTCCATCTCGCTATGAAGAGCACCAATGGGAGATGCGATTAAAGCCATGAATGGCTCAGGAAAAGATGTCTACAAAATTGTGAATGACGATCAGAGTGGAACTATCTCCCTAGTAAACAATATCATATTGTGTGGAGTTATCGGTGTGTTGGGAATAGTGGCCAATATTATCAACATGGTCGTGTTTTATAGACAAGGTCTGGACACAACCATCAACATTAGCTTCTTCTCTCTCGCCATCTCTGATCGGTGTGGTTTCGTTTTACAGCATTTATTTAATGTTTTCATGAATCCGTTGTTTGTGAACCTAAAACTGCCTTTTGCATACATGGATGTTTCGTTCACCACAGCCGGTGCAGCACGGGAGATGTTCGCTCGAATCATATGCTTGATAACTGCCTTTATCACCGCTGAGAGATGTCTGTGTGTGGTCTTTCCTCTACACATCAAAAGAATAGTCACATCTAAAACAGTAACTGCTATTATCATTTTTATATTCTCATTTACCCTGTTAACACCAGTTCCGTTTTACAGCACGTCGTTTATTAACTGGAAGTTCTACCCAGACTTGAACAGAACTCTAGTTGGTTTAATCTTCACGGAACATTCGGAAATAGCTGCAGGAATAGTTTATTTACTGCAGGTGTTTCTAACACTGACTGGATTCCTGTCTGTTATCATATTTACTTTTATTTTAATTCACAAACTACAAGAGAAAAGTGCGCGGAGACAAGCGGCTAATGTTGATATGGATAAGGCCAAATCGATGTCTAAAAAGGATCTAGGTACTATAAGAATGGTTGTAGTGATTGCTGTTATTTTGGTAGTATGCTACATGCCGGCTGTTCTCTTATGCACGACAACAATTTTGGTTCCTGAACTCTCATTCTGGGGTAGATACTCCAATATGCACAACAGTTGCTGGTCAGTAGCCTTTCTGTTTGAGAACATGAAACTCAAGTGTCAACATTTTCATGTACTACAAGATGAGCTCCAAGTACAGACAGACTTTGGGAGAACTCTTCTCTTGGCGACTCATCCATCTCTAGGGCGCCATTGTTGAACTGAATTCTCTTCGAGAGGTCACAGCAGCCACAGAAAAACAAACTAGTGAAGAGTTATCGCCAGTATGATACAACGTATCTTATATCATGTGAGGAGTTATCACCAGTATGATATAATGTATCTTATATTATGTGAAGAGTTATCACCTTTATGATACAATGTATATTATATCATGTGAGGAGTTATCACCAGTATGATATAATGTATCTTATATCATGTAAAGAGTTATCACCGGTATGATACAATGTATCTTCTATCACGTGAAGCGTTATCACTGGTATGATACAATGTAACTTATATCACGTGAAGAGTTATCACCAGTATGATATAATGTTTCTTCTATCACGTGAAGAGTTATCACCGGTATGATACAATTTATCTTCTATCATATGAAGAGTTGTCACCAGTGTGGTACAAAGTATCTCCTATCATGTGAACAGTTATCACCAGTATGATACAATGTATCTTCTATCATGGAGTCACAATTAGTGTATCCACTTCAAATATTGATATTATCATCCCACATAAATCAAAGATTGCTCCCTCCTTATTTCATATAAAGACTTACACTCTGTGCCTCCGCCTCATTCCATGTAAAGACTTACACTCTGTGCCTCCGCCTCATTTCATGTAAAGACTTACACTCTGTGCCTCCGCCTCATTTCATGTAAAGACTTACTCTCTGTGCCTCCGCCTCATTTCATGTAAAGATTTACACTCTGTGCCTCCGCCTCATTCCATGTAAAGACTTACACTCTGTGCCTCCGCCTCATTCCATGTAAAGACTTACACTCTGTGGCTCCGCCTCATTCCATGTAAAGACTTACACTCTGTGCCTCCGCCTCATTCCATGTAAAGACTTACACTCTGTGCCTCCGCCTCATTCCATGTAAAGACTTACACTCTGTGCCTCCGCCTCATTTCATGTAAAGACTTACACTCTGTGCCTCCGCCTCATTCCATGTAAAGACTTACACTCTGTCGCTCCGCCTCATTCCATGTAAAGACTTACACTCTGTCGCTCCGCCTCATTCCATTTAAAGACTTACACTCTGTCGATCCGCCTCATTCCATGTAAAGACTTACACTCTGTCACTCCCCCACATTTCATGTAAAGACTTACACTCTGTTGATCCGCCTCATTTCACGTAAAGATTTACACTCTGTCGCTCCGCTTATTTCATGTAAAGACTTACACTCTGTGCCTCCACCTCATTCCATGTAAAGACTTACACTCTGTGCCTCCCCCTGTTGCAGGACTTCTTCATGCTTCTTTCTGACTTACTACTTGTTCTTTCCTTGGACACACACATATATAACTCATCAATCTTTTTAGTACAAGTATAAACAACGTTTTTATTGATGACTTCTACTTGTGGCATTACAAATTGTCGTTACTGGACATAGCCGACAGGCGTTGGTGAATTGTCAAATAACGTTTGTGCGTGGCAGTTTCGTATTCATAAAGTTCTATCTGTGGTTATCTATCTATCTTGTTGACCGTATAGTATTCTTAAGTACATCTGCATGTCTCTTTCTGATAGTGCTGAGGACTAGTATTTGAATGTGCTCAGTCTGGCCGAGTGTGGCCGAATTGTGCTGAGTCGGTCTGAGTGTAGCTGAGTCTCCCCGAGTGTAGCTGAATGTCTCTCTAGCTACTGCTCCTCGCCCAAAAGCATTCTGGGCCTCTCCTCTCCTAATCTCCCTAGTTCCCCGGGTCTCGGGGTTAAGTCCCAGGTGACCACACCCCCGACCACTGATACGGCCTAACCTACGTCTCTTGACCGTCACTATCTCTCTTAACTCCGCCTTTCTTGACCATGTCCATAGTTTATTACTTTAATCGACAACCTGTCAATCTTCTCAACCTTTTCCCACAACTAAAACCTACAACATAACTCCTCCCTTGGCCCTTTGTTTACGCGGGGCAGTTTAATTGTCCGCTTTCATCTCAGGTCTTCACTGGACTTCAAGGCGTCTGCCGATATAAGAGTTTCCGGTCTAGTCTTAGTGATAATCTACTCAGTGTCCACACCTGCGCGACTGGAGCTTATCGCCCTCTTCGTAGAGTTACATAACCTACAAGCTACAGACTGGACATATGTCCGCCTTTCACTGGTAATCTTCAAGTTGATTACGACTCAGCGACTGAGTTGGGTAGACTTAACGTCTCCTTGCTAATCCTCTGAAGATTGTCTTTGCTACGCCGCCTAAAACTATCCTACTTCACATCGTCATCGCCTCATTCTTTTATTCTTCTGTCTATCGTCATATTCTTCTATTCTTCCATTATCGCCCATGACTGAGTCACACTATAACATATATCTCCCTCAACATTTCAGTTGAATTGGTCTATTCATTGATCAATTTAACTCAAAATAAAAACATAGTGTGACTGCTCTCTTTCTACTTCCTTAATGGGCTAACCAATTTCCTTTTTCTCATTCGCATATCAATTATTATACTTGTACATCAATTATTACAACAATTAGAAATACAAATTCAACATCTATAAACTGGAATCTCAAAAAAAATCCATCATGTATACAATCATCTTACAACATGGCTCTACTATGCCACTTTGTTTTGCTCTGAAGCCTCTGACTAACGTGACGTCACTCTGGACATAGCCTGAATGTAGGCCAGCTAAATTGAGGTCATCGTCTGTTTTGTCTATGTCTAACCCACATTTCTTTCCGTCTATTAATTTAAACTGTAGGTTCTGTAATTGGTGTTTACATATACAACATTCATAATTCTACAACAATATCATGACATTCAATAAACATCTTTGCGACACATGTGTCTCATGTATACAAAACATTTTGTGGAAACATCAATTCTGAAATATTTAAGGCTCGATCGGCTTTCGCACTGTACTCTCTTAATTGCCTAATAAGACGTGTTTAGTCTTTCTTCGGCATCATATCTGTGCCAGTTCTGAAAAAGAAACAAGACCCGTCTACTCTGTTCTCTTATTCTCCCTGAGCACGTGCTCTTCTGGCACTGCTAATAAAGTTGTCTGCATAGCAATACGCTTTCTTACAGAACCTCTTAGCCCACAGGCTTAATTTACTGGTCAACTCATGTCGGGTCGACAGTCTTCTTATCTGTTCCTTCTCCCGCATATTCCTAAATTTTAGGCAATTCTCCCCGTCAACATATAATTACATTTTCATAAAATTGTCTTTTAAAAAATGTGCCATTTCACAACATGTTTCTCCTCAAATCATACACACCACAGTCTTGGACAGACCGAACATTGAAGCATAGAGTAATCTCAAACACATAGCAATAAAATTATGACTTAAATTTGATACAGAATCTAGTCTGTCTAGACTTCCATCAAAATATCTACAACACACTTCATACATACATCTGTACATCTCACAGTGCTGTTCAACATTTGGAATTCCTATATAACTCAGAGAGTCTCTCCAACTCGGGTCACTGACTCTCTCGTACCTTCTTAGTCTCCTAAGACTCTCTCCATGCATACTCTATTTCCTGTAAATTCTAAGTTCTCTTAACTTGACTCAAACTTTTTTTTTAAACGACGTAAACATGGTTACCATTTTGTTTGTTTACTTCAGGTGACTCACTAACATCTTCATACATATAGTTCTGTCTCCTCATTAAGGCAACAGTACATTTACAGACTCCTACTCATCATTCAGTGCACACTGACATTATACATATAAAATTTGTCTCAAAGTTAGTAGACTCATACACATTATTAGTTACAACATCCACAAGTAAAATAGTTACAATTCTTAATATGTATGTTTCTTCTTTTGTATCTTTTATCTCTTCCATCACTAGTGGTTGTCAGGTCTCCTCTTTCTGACCTATGATCTTCTCTGAATTTGTTACCTTTATCTATTTCTTTCTGGTGGTCAAAAAACTCTTGCCGTCGTCCCAATCGTATGGCAAAAGGCAGGTCTACTTTGACTCTTTCATCGTCTTTTCTTCTTCTTTCAGCGATAATGGCATCACGTTCTGGTGTTCCCAATGGCCAAAATTTCACTTGCTCTGCCTTTTCTATTTGTGTCTTTTCAAACTCTTCATTTATGGCAGCAACCCTCCTTTCTCGTATTGTAGGCAATCTGTCAGTTTCAGGACGTTTCTTGCTACCTTTTACCCCATCTGCCATATCCTCTAATTCCTTGTCCATTTCACGCGCATATTTATCAGCTGCTTTCTCTAATGCATGAAACACTGCTAGTTCGTTAATTTTCTTCTCAGCACTTTTACTTACAACCTCTACACTATTTGTATCACTGTTGCGTTCTATCCTATCAAGTTTCCCTTTCTCGTTTTCCTTCTTCAAATTTTCTGTAGTAGATTTCTTTCGCCTTAGAGACGCTACCTCTTCCTCTAAGTCAGACTTCTCTCGTATTAGGTTCTTTACTTTGTCATCTACTTCTGATTTCTCCTTTCTTAAACTTACAACTAAATCCTTGGACACTTTAACTTCACCTAAAAGTTGGCTATTCTGTGCTTTCATCTCATCAACTTCTCGAATCATACATACACTGTGTCTGTCAGTCTCAGACTCTTGTTCTTCAAGCTCTTTAATTCTTGTCTCTAGACACTTGTTTTTGCACTCTAGCCTATCTACTGTGTCTTTCAGCTCTAATAGCATCAACTCATCTCTTTCACTTCTCTTTTCCATAATTCTTATCTCGGCATCTTTTCTTGATATCACATCTTCTAGGATGTTTGTAGCCACACAGGCGTCTCTAACTTGTTTCTTCACCTCCCTCGTTTGTGTTATTTTATCATTATGTTTAGTTTGTCCTCTAACCTCTACAGTCTGTGTTTGTGCGCAGCTTACCTGTGTCACTAATACTTCTCTTTCAGTACCTTCTGTTTGTGTAGCACTGTCGATCGTTCTGTTCTCAGTCTCTTTAATTCTCACTAACATACATTCATTTTTATTACTGATCGCATGGCTCGACCATCTTCTAAATTCTGTTCCATCCCCTCTAATTCTTCTCCTTTCTGATTAATTTGTTTTGTTTCAGGCTAGACAGTCTGTTTGTCTTGATGTTTGGGCCGTTTGATTTGGACCACTTGGTCGTTCTCGCATCCACGTGCTTGGTTGCGCGCTTCTCTTTGACTCCAGAGGGATCTTGCCAACCACGCCTGGGTGTTGGGTTAACATGCTGTGTCCACAAGTTTGATTTACCATTCACTTTATTCATTTCAATCCTGTCTACACTATTTATTTCATAGCTCTTACGTCCAGCAGTTTGTCTTTGTCCTTCCACCTCCACCTAGATTCCTGGGGTGGTAATCTTCTTCCGTGAACATGCCTTGTTTCCCTTCTCACTGCATATACTTCTTTACTCAATTCACTTAGTCGTCCCTTATTTCTCCATCTAATACTCGCTTGATTAACTTCCCTAGGCTTTTCTACTATTTTTCTTTATTAAACCATTCACTGATGGTTGGGCGTTCTTCAGGTAGGTTTAAATTCAATTTCTTCATGAACCCGATTTCTTTAATAGAGACATTAATCGCTTCATCTAGCGTCTCAGGGTTCAGCCTCGCTAAGTGTAGTTTTAGATCTGTGGATATTAGTCCATCTATAAAAATCTCTATTAATTGTCTACCAAAATTGTCGGTATCTAAACCAGATTCCTCTGCTAGCTCTAAAAGTCTATTACTGTATGCAGTTATTGTCTCTCCTCTTTCTTGTTTAAACTTCCTCAAAAGTATGAAAGCAGTGTAGGCATCTCCTACAGCAGCATACCTAGTTTTTAAATCTATCTGGAGGACTTCCATGTGCTTGAAGGTTCATTCTTTAGCCTTCTCTGGATGAAGTCAGATACTTCGCCTCTACTTGTTTTAAAAGCTATTAATTTCTTGTCTTCCTCATTTATAGGAAAATGAGAGCATACTTTTCAATTTCTGCCATCCATTGTCTGAACTTGGATGGATCGCCAGAGTAATTTGAGATACTGGCACTCATTTCTTGCTGTCTAAAACTATTTTCTAAACCGGTGATGACTCTACTAATTTCTTGCAGGGTCTGCAAAGTGGGAGTCATGCCTCTCTTCATCTTGATAATTAATTAATTAATAATAAACTTATCGCTAGCAACACACACACGCACACACGTTTAGATAAGTCAAAGCCTTTCTACTTTCTTCCACTAACACTCAAGAAAAAAACTTATTTACTTCACACTAACATTGTTCAACATACCAAATAAATCTCTAAAATAAGAAAAATCCAACTTACATGTTTCTGAAGTCCATGGAATACCTAGCACACCTTTATAACATCCTAACAGCTACACAATAATATACTAATTTAAAACAATAATTAACTAACTACTTAGTCTTTTTCAGGTTCTCAAGTGGACATCAGTTTTCACATAAGGCATAAGGATCTCTGTTTATCTTTGCTGTCCGATGCATTTCACATTTATTTCAAACACAAATAATCTTTCACCTCCGGAATAGTAAAAAGTCACGAACTGACAGCTTCTTTAGTGTTTTTTTTTTTCATAATGTGTTCTGTATAGTAAATATAGTGTTTTTCTTATAATTTCTTGGCTGCTCGGTGGCACTCGTTGCTGTAAGTATGTAGATTTACGCTGGAAGTGCGTAGGTTTACGCTGGAAGTGCGTAGATGGAAGTCAGAGTTGGTTAAGAGAAAATTCTTACTTTTTTTCTTCCAGGTCCGTCTTTAAAAGTATAAAGTCCTGGTCACGTGCACCAGAAAGTAATGGGATGTTGCAGGACTTCTTCATGCTTCTTTCTGACTTACTACTTGTTCTTTCCTTGGACACACACATATATAACTCATCAATCTTTTTAGTACAAGTATAAACAACGTTTTTATTGATGACTTCTACTTGTGGCATTACAAATTGTCGTTACTGGACATAGCCGACAGGCGTTGGTGAATTGTCAAATAACGTTTGTGCGTGGCAGTTTCGTATTCATAAAGTTCTATCTGTGGTTATCTATCTATCTTGTTGACCGTATAGTATTCTTAAGTACATCTGCATGTCTCTTTCTGATAGTGCTGAGGAACTAGTATTTGAATGTGCTCAGTCTGGCCGAGTGTGGCCGAATTGTGCTGAGTCGGTCTGAGTGTAGCTGAGTCTCCCGAGTGTAGCTGAATGTCTCTCTAGCTACTGCTCCTCGCCCAAAAGCATTCTGGGCCTCTCCTCTCCTATCTCCCTAGTTCCCCGGGTCTCGGGGTTTAAGTCCCAGGTGACCACACCCCCCGACCACTGATACGGCCTAACCTACGTCTCTTGACCGTCACTATCTCTCTTAACTCCGCCTTTCTTGACCATGTCCATAGTTTATTACTTAATCGACAACCTGTCAATCTTCTCAAACCTTTTCCACAACTAAAAACTACAACATAACTCCTCCCTTGGCCCTTTGTTTACGCGGGGCAGTTAATTGTCCGCTTTCATCTCAGGTCTTCACTGGACTTCAAGGCGTCTGCCGATATAAGAGTTTCCGGTCTAGTCTTAGTGATAATCTACTCAGTGTCCACACCTGCGCGACTGGAGCTTATCGCCCTCTTCGTAGAGTTACATAACCTACAAGCTACAGACTGGACATATGTCCGCCTTTCACTGGTAATCTTCAAGTTGATTACGACTCAGCGACTGAGTTGGGTAGACTTAACGTCTCCTTGCTAATCCTCTGAAGATTGTCTTTGCTACGCCGCCTAAAACTATCCTACTTCACATCGTCATCGCCTCATTCTTTTATTCTTCTGTCTATCGTCATATTCTTCTATTCTTCCATTATCGCCCATGACTGAGTCACACTATAACACCCCTCATTCCATGTAAAGACTTACACTCTGTGCCTCCGCCTCATTCCATGTAAGACATACACTCTGAGCCTCCGCCTCATTTCATGTAAAGACTTACACTCTGTCGCTCCGCCTCATTTCATGTAAAGACTTACACTCTGTGCCTCCGCCTCATTCCATGTAAAGACTTACACTCTGTGCCTCCACCTCATTCCATGTAAAGACTTACACTCTGTGCCTCCGCATCGTTACTTTTCAAAGACATACATTCTGAAACTGTCACAGTACTGGTCATATTATTACACTCTGCTCCGCCGCCTCATTACTTCTCGTTTTTGGCTGTGCCCATCTTAACTCCCATCTCTTTCATCCGAAGAAGTGACGTGTATTTATGGTTGTCGAAGTCCTATGTCCTTCCAACTTCCCGGAGGACATTGATGATGTCCGTCCGATCCATTGGTTGACCGTCCTTAACAAAAGCGCAGCTAGCCAACCTGTCCGCTCTTTCATTTCCCCGTACTCCCGCATGTCCTGGGACGTAGACAAAGGTGACCTTACCTTTTTTTTTTAGACTGCTGCAATGACTCTACCCATTGCATAAATATAGAAAATGTCGATGACGCTGCTGACTTAATAAAATTACACACATTACAATTTCAAAAGCAGCTCTTTCCTTTCTTCAAATCTTTTTTCACTTGTTCACGATTCAACAATTCAGATGAGGATCTGGAGACAGGGTGGCCGAATGGATAACTCTTCGGACTCCAAACCGGGAGTACACGAGTTCGAATCTCGAACGAGTTACACGTTTTTTTTTAATATCGAGGAACAAATAAAAACTCAGAGCTCAACACCTCTGGACATGCGACCATTATTCTCCGAAACAGCAATCCTCCTTCCCCCCCCCTTTTCCCCCTTCCTCTTGCAGACTACAGTAATGGGAAAATGTAAAGATAATTATTGTTTAGATAAGGATATAAAACAGCTTGTTATCCTCACATGGTTGATGTACAACAGAGGTGAGATTTACAACAGAGGTGAGATGTACAACAGAGGTGAGATGTACAACAGAGGTGAGATTTACAACAGAGGTGAGATGTACAACAGAGGTGAGATTTACAACAGAGGTGAGATGTACAACAGAGGTGAGATGTACAACAGAGGTAAGATATACAACAGAGGTGAGATGTACAACAGAGGTGAGATTTACAACAGAGGTGAGATTTACAACAGAGGTGAGATGTACAACAGAGGTGAGATGTACAACAGAGGTGAGATGTACAACAGAGGTGAGATGTACAACAGAGGTGAGATTTACAACAGAGGTGAGATATACAACAGAGGTGAGATGTACAACAGAGGTAAGATATACAACAGAGGTGAGATGTACAACAGAGGTGAGATATACAACAGAGGTGAGATGTACAACAGAGGTAAGATATACAACAGAGGTGAGATGTACAACAGAGGTGAGATTTACAACAGAGGTGAGATGTACAACAGAGGTGAGATGTACAACAGAGGTGAGATGTACAACAGAGGTGAGATTTACAACATAGGTGAGATACACAACAGAGGTGAGATGTACAACAGAGGTGAGATGTACAACAGAGGTGAGATACACAACTAAGGTGAGATTTACAACAGAGGTGAGATGTACAATAGAGGTGAGATATACAACAGAGGTGAGATGTACAACAGAGGTGAGATGTACAATAGAGGTGAGATGTACAACAGAGTGAAATGCACAACAGAGGTGAGATGTACAATAGAGGTGAGATGTACAACAGCAGTGAGATGTACAACAAAGGTGAGATGTACAACAGCAGTGAGATGTATAATAGCTCAGATGTTAGATGTTCAACAGAGGTGAGATGTTGAATAGCTTTGATAGTAGATGTACAATAGAGGTGAGATGTAGAATAGCTCAGATGGTAGATGTACAACAGAGGTGAGGCGGAGAATAGTTCAAATGGTAGATGTACAACAGAGGTGAGATGTAGAGTAGCTCAGATGGTAGATGTACAACAGAGGTGAGATGTAGAATAGCTCAGATGGTAGATGTACAACAGCGGTGAGATGTAGAGTAGCTTAGATGGTAGATGTACAACATTGTACTCATCTCCCACACAAAGAAAGGTAGCTGCAATCCTAGCAGTCTCAGCAGACGCCAAAAGACATTAGGGGAAAGTGAAACAGAAAGTGAACATAGCCATCTGTTCCCCGTCATACGATATCATCACTCATCGTCAGCAATCGGAATATCGAAACACGATCAAACGGATGACACGCACAGCTCATGGTGTGAACAGAGCATTTAACTCTGTAGCTCCAGCAACAAACCGGACTTGGAATATGAGGAAACTGCAACAAGGAATACTTTTCTGACACATCCTTTAACGGTTCCCGCTGCATATCCGCTATTTTGACCGGAAATGTATGCACGGTCTCTATACGTTCAAGATGTAACAAACCACAAACAAACACAATTGTATAACTTTCATTTATTTTATTTTAGACATAATCATAAAGTTATTGTCGAGATATCACATGTTTTAATTTAGACATAATAAAGTTATTGTCGAGATATCACATGTTTTATTTTAGAGATAATCATAAAGTTATTGTCGAGATATCACATGTTTTATTTCAGAGATAATCATAAAGTTATTGTCGAGATATCACATATTTTATTTTAGACATAATAAAGATATTGTCGAGATATCACATATTTTATTTCAGAGATAATCATAAAGTTATTGTCGAGATATCACATATTTTATTTCAGAGATAATCATAAAGTTATTGTCGAGATATCACATATTTTATTTCAGAGATAATCATAAAGTTATTGTCGAGATATCACATATTTTATTTCAGAGATAATCATAAAGTTATTGTTGAGATATCACATATTTTATTTTAGACATAATAAAGTTATTGTCGAGATATCACATGTTTTATTTTAGAGATAATCATAAAGTTATTGTCGAGATATCACATGTTTTAATTTAGAGATAATCATAAAGTTATTGTCGAGATATCACATATTTTATTTTAGACATAATAAAGTTATTGTCGAGATATCACATGTTTTATTTTAGGGATAATCATAAAGTTATTGTCGAGATATCACATGTTTTATTTTAGAGATAATCATAAAGTTATTGTCGAGATATCACATATTTTATTTTAGGCATAATAAAGTTATTGTCGAGATATCACATGTTTTATTTTAGAGATAATCATAAAGTTATTGTCGAGATATCACATGTTTTATTTTAGAGATAATCATAAAGTTATTGTCGAGATATCACATGTTTTATTTTAGAGATAATCATAAAGTTATTGTCGAGATATCACATGTTTTATTTTAGAGATAGTCATAAAGTTATTGTCGAGATATCACATGTTTTATTTCAGAGATAATAAAGATATTGTCGAGATATCACATGTTTTATTTCAGAGATAATAAAGATATTGTCGAGATATCACATATTTTATTTCAGAGATAATCATAAAGTTATTGTCGAGATATCACATATTTTATTTCAGAGATAATCATAAAGTTATTGTCGAGATATCACATATTTTATTTCAGAGATAATCATAAAGTTATTGTCGAGATATCACATATTTTATTTCAGAGATAATCAAAAAGTTATTGTCGAGATATCACATATTTTATTTCAGAGATAATCATAAAGTTATTGTCGAGATAACACATGTTTTAATTTAGAGATAATCAAAAAGTTATTGTCGATTGTCGAAATATCATATATTTTATTTCAGAGATAATCATAAAGTTATTGTCGAGATATCACATGTTTTAATTTAGAGATAATCATAAAGTTATTGTCGAGATATCACATGTTTTAATTTAGAGATAATCATAAAGTTATTGTCGAGATATCACATGTTTTAATTTAGAGATAATCAAAAAGTTATTGTCGACTGTCGAAATATCATATATTTTATTTCAGAGACAATCATAAAGATATTGTACAGATTTCATATATTTTATTTCAGAGATAATTATAAAGATATTGTCCCGATTTCATATATTTTATTTCAGAGATAATTATAAATATATTGTCCAGATTTCATATATTTTATTTCAGAGATAATTATAAAGATATTGTCCAGATATCACATATATCATTTCAGAGACAATCATAAAGTCATTGTAGTTATATCACATATTTTGAAATAAAACGTAGTCTCTGTCAATTAATAATAGTTGATGACATCATCGCAGATGAGACAGCAGTGACGTATCTAATGGACCAGACTTGCTCCTGGTCTCTTTATCTTCCTTCCTTGCGATCTTCTCTGTGATATCAAAAATATTTAAATTGTTTTCTTGAAATATCAAAAAATTATTATGGTGACACAATTCATCATCATCATCATGTGACATACCGGTTGGCGTAGGCGATCATATACTTCCACAATTTTCTTTCCACAGTGCATCGTATCAGTTCTGTTGTTGACTGTTTTCCATGCCGTGACAGCAAGGTATCCTGTATATCATTTCTTTGTCGTTTTCGATCTCTCTTACCTTCTATTTTTCCAGTTGTAAACAGGTATTCCAACTTTCCTCTTTTAATGATGTGCCCGAAAAATGTTGATTGTTTCTTTCTGATGGTTCTTAAGAGTTCCCTTTTTGTGTTGGCCTCTTTGACTATTTTTCGCTGGTCTTTTTAGCTGTTCATTGAACTTTCAACAAACTGAGAAACCCCATTTCTTTGGCCTCAAATCCTCATTTCATTTGTTTGTCTGCTATCCATGATTCACTTCCATAACTCATAATTGATTCTGTATAGAACAGATGAACTCTCATTAACACTCCTATTTTCATATATTTGTTCCACGAGATATTTTTAATTTTGTGAGCTTAAGCTATCTACTTTTTATTTCTGTGGTGCTCCATCCGGCGGATGTTATTTTTGTGTCCAGGTATTTGACACTCTGAGCTTGCTTCAGATTTGTCCCGTATATTTTTTTTATATTGCCTGATGGTAACGGTTGTTTCTTCGATATGGCCATTACTTCTGTTTTCTAATAATTCAGACTGAGACCTTTCTTGTTGTGTAAAAAAACGCAAAGTAAATTTGTTTCGCCACGTATTTATTCTGACCTGGCAAAGCCATTGTGTAACGAAATATGAAATGAGGGAGTAGGAGAGGTAGAAAGAGAGAAAAAGATGGGAATATAATAATGAACAAAGAGTGGAAAGGCCATGACTTATCAGAATATCACAAAATAAACTAAGTGAAAGAATCAAGGACAGCGATAAGCAAGTCTGTCCATGCTACCCCCGTTTTATAGTTCACTAAACCTCCACACTGCCACATTTTATACAAACAAAATCGACTATCTCTAACTCCACTCTCCCACATTTTATACACAGATAATCAACTAATCGAGACTCCTTTCTCTCACATTACTGACAGCAACTTTCAATGCACACAAAAACTCCACTCACCCTTCTTGAAAAACAAAACCAAAGTTACCACAAGTAGTTACCCAGCAAATCTACTCACCCACACTAGACCCACAAAACCAAAGTTACCACAAATAGATAACCAGCGATTCTACTCAACCACACTGGACCCACCAAACCAAACTACCACAAGTAGTTAATCAGCAAATCTATTCACCCACACTGGACCCACCAAACATAACTACCACAAGTAGTTAACCAGCAAATCTACTCACCCACACTGGACCCACAAACCAAAATACTACAAGTACTTAACCAGCATATCTACTCACCCACACTGGACATATAAAACAAAAAACCACACGTAGTTAACCAGCAAATCCATTCACACACACTGGATCCACCAAACCAAACTACCGCATGTAGTTAACCAGCAAATCTATTCACCCACACAGGACCCACCAAACCAAACTACAACAAGTAGTTAATCAGCAAATCTACTCACCCACACAGGACCCACCAAACCAAACTACCACAAGTAGTTAACCAGTAAATCTACTCACCCACACTGGACCCACCAAACCAAACTACCACAAGTAGTTAACCTGCAAATATACTCACCCACACTGGACGAAACAAACCAAAGTTACCACAAGAAGTTAACCAGCAAATCTATTCACCCACACTGGACCCACAAAACTAAACTACCATAAGGTGTTAACCAGCAAATCTACTCACCCACACTGGACACACCAAAACAAACTACCACTACCAAACCACCACAAGTAGTTAACCAGCAAATCTACTCACCCACACTGGACCTACCAAACCAAAATACCACAAGTAGTTAACCAGCAAATCTATTCACCCACACTGGACTCACGAAACCAAAATACCACAAGTAGTTAACCAGCAAATCTACTCACCCACTCTGGACCTACCAAACCAAACTACCACAAGTAGTTAACCAGCAAGTCTACTCACCCACACTGGACCGACAAAACCAATTTTACAACAAATAGTTAACCAACAAATCTACTCACCCACGCTGGACCCACAAAACCAAAGTTACCATAAGTAGTTACCAGCAAATCTACTCACCCACACTGGACCCACAAAACCAAAGTTACCACAAGTAGTTAACCAGCAAATCTACTCACCCACACTGGACCCACAAAACCAAAGTTACCACAAGTAGTTAACCAGCATATCTACTCACCCACACTGCACCCACAAAACCAAAGTTACCACAAGTAGTTAACCAGAAAATCTAATCACCCACACTGGACCCACACAAAAAATGTTACAACAAGTAGTTAACCAACAAATCTACTCACCCACATTGGAGCCACAAAACCAAAGTACCCCAAGCAGTTACCAGCAAATCTACTCACCCACACTGGACCCACAAGACCAAAGTTACCACAAGCAGTTACCAGCAAATCTACTTACCCGCACTGGACCCACAAAACCAAAGTTACCACAATCAGTTACCAGCAAATCTACTCACCCACACTGGACCCACAAAACCAAAGTTACCACAAGTAGTTAACCAGCAAATCTACTCACCCACACTGGACCCACAAAACCAAACTACCGCAAATAGTTAACCAGCAAATCTATTCTCCCACACTGGACCCACCAAACCAAACTACCACAAGTAGTTAACCAGCAAATATACTCACCCACACTGGACCCACCAAACCAAACTACTACAAGTAGTTAACCAACAATTCTACTCACCACACAGGACCCACAAAACCAAACTACAACAAGTGGTTAACCAGCAAATCTACTCACCCACACTGGACCCACAAAATCAAAGTTACCACAAGTAGTTAACCAGCAAATCTACTCACCCACACTGGGCCCACAAAACCAAAGTTACCACAAGTAGTTAACCAACAAATCTACTCACCCACACTGGACCCACAAAACCAAACTACAACAAGTTGTTAACCAGCAAATCTACTCACCCACACTGGACCCAAAAAACCAAAGTTACCACAAGTAGTTAACCAACAAATCTACTCACCCACACTGGACCCACAAAACCAAAGTTACCACAAGTAGTTAACCAGCAAATCTACTCACCCACACTGGACCCACAAAACCAAAGTTACCACAAGCAGTTACCAGCAAATCTACTCATCCACACTGGACCCACAAAACCAAAGTTACCACAAGTAGTTAACCAGCATATTTACTCACCCACACTGGACACACCAAACTAAAGTTACAACAAGTAGTTAACCAGCAAATCTACTCACCCACACTGGACCAACAAATCCAAAGTTACCACAAGTAGTTAACCAGCATATCTACTCACCCACACTGGACCCACAAAACCAAAGTTACCACAAGTAGTTAACCAGCATATCTACTCACCCACACTGGACCCACAAAACCAAATTTACAACAAGTAGTTAACCAGCAAATCTACTCACCCACACTGGACCCACAAAACCAAAGTTACCACAAGTAGTTAACCAGCAAATCTACTCACCCACAAAACCAAGTTACCACAAGTAGTTAACCAGCAAATCTACTCACCCATACTGGACCCACAAAACCAAAGTTACCACAAATAGTTAACCTGCAAATCTACTCACCCACACTGGACCCACAAAACCAAAGTTACAACAAGTAGTTAACCAACAAATCTACTCACCCACATTGGGGCCACAAAACCAAAGTTATCACAAGCAGTTACCAGCAAATCAACTCACCCACACTGGACCCACAAAACTAAAGTTACCACAAGTAGTTAACCAGCAAATCTACTCACCCAAAGTGGACCGACAAAACCAAACTACCACAAGTGGTTAACCAGCAGATCTACTCACCCACACTGGACCCACCAAACCAAACTACTACAAGTAGTTAACCAGCAATTCTACTCACCCACACTGGACCCACAAAACCAAACTACCACAAGTGGTTAACAAGCAAATCTACTCACCCACACTGGACCCAACAAAACAAACTACCACAAATAGTTAACCAGCAAATCTACTCACCTACACTGGACCCACAAAACCAAAGTTACAACAAGTAGTTAACCAACAAATCTACTCACCCACATTGGGGCCACAAAACCAAAGTTATCACAAGCAGTTACCAGCAAATCAACTCACCCACACTGGACCCACAAAACTAAAGTTACCACAAGTAGTTAACCAGCAAATCTACTCACCCAAAGTGGACCGACAAAACCAAACTACCACAAGTGGTTAACCAGCAGATCTACTCACCCACACTGGACCCACCAAACCAAACTACTACAAGTAGTTAACCAGCAATTCTACTCACCCACACTGGACCCACAAAACCAAACTACCACAAGTGGTTAACAAGCAAATCTACTCACCCACACTGGACCCAACAAAACAAACTACCACAAATAGTTAACCAGCAAATCTACTCACCCACACTATACCCACAAAACTAATTTTACAACAAGTAGTTAACCAACAAATGTACTCACCCACATTGGAGCCACAAAACCAAAGTTACCACAAGTAGTTAACCAGCAAATCTACTCACCCCAACATGGCAGATGCCCTTCAGATCCAAATAGCAGCGATTATGCAGCGGGCATTCATTGTTGTTATTGCACTGATTGTCTGTAGGTTTTGTCTGCGACGATAGTACAACAGTAAAGTCATTGAAACATTCAATATTCATCATCATCGAGTGCCGTCTCCGAACCGAAGGTTGGCTACCATGGTGCGCCATTCCACTCTGTCTCTTGCTTTAATGGCGCAGATTGTCATAGGTTGACTTGTTCATCTTTTGTTGTTACTCGTCCATGTTAGTCTTAGTCTACCTCTGCCTCTTCTACCTTGTATTTACCTAAAACAATAGTTAGAATTTCTCTCCATGGCTTTCTTTGGAATGTTATGTAATGACGCTCCAATCTCTTTCACGGTGGTCTGCCATATTCGTCTTTCGTGTTCTGAATTTCTGAATATGCCTCATGCGTACTACACACTTTGCTGTTTTCGCTTTCTGGGCCGTTGATCATTTCTGATTCTTCCTCCCCATCCACCATCACAGAATATATCAATATTGGTCTTCTGTAATATATATATATATATATATATATATATATATATATATATATATATATATATATATATATAAAGAGAGAGAGAGAGAGAGAGAGAGAAAGAGAGAAAGAGAGAATCTTCTTCATCTTCTTTCCTTCTTCATTTGCTTTTCAGCGTAGAGGGAAGATATAATTTGGGTTTTTTTCTTCTGTTGGCCTTTGCTACTGTTATGTTCCCATAGTGTTTTTATAATGATCCGTCAAACCATTTGTTTCGTGGTCGGATCCTGGGTCCGGTAATTTCGCTACGTTTTTTTGAAGGCTCGTTGTATTATGTTTTGATATTTCTGTGTTATCGCGTGACTAAACCATTTTATCTGTTGTTTCTTCATGTACTCATAGCCTGGAATTATTCCCAGTTTGTTTCTTAGTTGTTCAACCTGATCTTATCTCTGAGGCTGTTTCTTGTCATTCGTCTAACACGTTTCATCTTGGTAAGAGTTATTTTTCTTATTGTTCTTGCATCTAAGGTGTAGGTCTATCATTAGTAGTACAACGTTCGGATGAAGATTGTATTGTAGAGTGCCCGTTTTGCCTCTAGAGTTATTTCCTTGTTGGACAATAGTGGTGATCAAAAACCAAAAACATCAAAGAGTCTCCGTCACGCCAAGTGGCGCATAGTGAATATGGTGTTATGGTCATAAATTTTACAGACCTTCGGCACATATTTTTTGGGTAATGTGGTCGGTATTACGCCCGTGCCGCTTTACTTTCCCAGAAAAAATCCGGTACCCATTTAAGGCTGGGTGAATCCGGAAGACGCCGGTTGGGATCGAACCCTACCTCTTGTCCTTTGTAGTCCAGTTCACTAACCAATGAGCTATCGTGGCTCACACTAGTGGTGATAGCTGTCCAATAATTTGACAAGCTTTGTTGATCTTGAGTCTGTTTTTTTGCTGTTTGTGGATTGTCGTTTGCCACTAGACTTCCTAGATATTTACTTGTCATCTATTTGTTTTAGCTGTCTGCCGCCCATCATTATATAGATATTCTGTTTTTCTTTTACGATATTCATGACTTCTGTTTTGTAGAATGCTTTCCGACATCCTGGAAATATAAAGGCTCTCTGTCTAAGAGATGAATGACGCATTCCGGAGAAGGAGTCCGGGTCGCCGACTCACCTTTTGTCTACCAGGGAATTCTCCAGTATTGACGTCTTGAATGTACATACCCTAAATGAACAAGGAAAGGCTGCACAAGTAGCAGCAGAAATGGCAAACTACAAAACATATATTCTAGAATGGCTAATAACAGAAAGCATAGAATTAAAGACATGAGAGATGATTTTATCATCAGGACAACAGGAACCTGGATCACAACATAGTGAAGGGGTAGCTATAATGTTATCAAGGAATGCACAGAAGACACTGATAGAATGGGAAGCAGTAGGGCCAAAACTAATAAGAGCAACATTCTAAATAACAAAAACAAAATAAAAATACACATTATCCAATGCTATCCCGTGTGTTGCCGGGGCCTCATTATGAAGGAGGTAAAGAATAGTGACTCTGTGACCTTCCAGGCATGTCGTAAGAGGCGACTAAAGAGGTTGATCGATGGCTTGACAAGCTGTCATTGTAAAAAGTATTGTTATCGAAACAGCGCCATAGATTTTAGTTCAGTGATATGTGCCATTTTAGCACACAAGGTTTCTGTTTTTGAGATTGTGGTTCTGCCCTATGTGCCGTCTTCGGCTCGAAAGGACAATAGATAGATAGATAGAATGCTATGCACCTACCAATTATAAAGACAATTTATTTGAATTCTAAAAACAGTTGCAGTGCCAGATGGATGGATGATAAGACAATGATAATATAATCTTGATGGGAGATCTAAATGCAAAAGTAGGATCGAACAACGGAGGCTTCGAAGTTTTCATAGGAAAACATGAGAATGAAAGAAAATGAAGAAATGTTCTTGAACTTTTGTGCTCTTAATCAAAAGAGCATAGGAGAAACAATATTCCAACATAAAAGAATAAATAAAGTTACACGGGTGTCACCAGATCATATAACGGAGAATCAAATTGACCACATATGTATAAATACAAAGTTTAAGTCATCCTTACATGATGAAAAAGTATATAGAGGAGCAGATATGACTTCAGATCATCATCTTCTGCTAGTCAAACTTAAACTTAAGCTGAAAAGATATACTGCAACATATAAGGGTAGACAGTATTTCAACGTAGGATTTCTTAAAGAGTAAGGAATTAAAAATACATTTTCGAAGTTATCTGCCTGTGAGGCGAGGAACCCCTGCGCACACGGCTGCCAGGGAAAAAATGGATTAACACGCAAAACTCAGTTCCTAGTCTCTAGGGACTTCGTCAGAGGTCAAAGCTGGCGAACGAAAAAATAAATAAATTTGCAGTCACAGTATCAAGCAAATACCAAGTCCTCCAAAAACTATAAAATACAATAAATATAGAATATCACTGGAAACAAGTACAAGATATATGGAAAGAGACATGCGAAGAAACACTAAGTAAAAGAGAACGCGAGAATAAGGCATGGATGACAGCAGAGACCCTGGATAAAATTAAAGAAAGAAAGAATAAGAAACTAGACATGAATCAAAGCAAAGCGAGAAGTAATAAAGTCAAGACACAATAAGCTTACACAGAGGTGAACAAAGAAGTGAGAAGATGCATTTAAAGAGATAAGAGGAAATATATAGATGAACTATCGAAAGAGGTAGTGGAGGCAGCAAATAAAGGGAATATGAAAGAACTGTTCAACAGCACAAAGAAATTAAGTGGAAAATACAAACAGATCAATGCCTTTATTAAAGATAAGAAAGGAAATCTCCTTAGTAATACAAGGGAACAAATGGAGAGATAGAAAGAGCACTCTGAAGAACTTTTGAATAGACCCGGCTCAAATAATCCTCCAGATATACTACCAGCAGAAGAAGAGTTACACGTTAACTGTGGAAAACCAAGCAAAGAAGAAATAATGAAAGCCATCAAACTATTAAAAAATGGTAAAGCCACAGGACCAGATGAAATTCCTTCGGAAGCCATCAAAGCAGATATTAACACCTCTACCAAGATGTTACATAATCTACTAGATAAAATTTGGGAGAGGGAAGAAATACCTCAAGACTAGAAAGAAAGTTAAAGTATCAAACTACCGAAGAAAGGAAGTTTACAGGAGTGCACAAATTATAGAGGAATCATGCTACTATCAGTGCCAGGAAAAATATTAGGCAGAATCATTCTGAAGAGACTAAATGAGGCCATAGAGAAACATTTGAGAGATGAACAAGCAGGTTTTAGGAAGAACAGACCATGTGCTGATCAAATAACTACTCTACGTATAATAGTTGAACAAAGTTTAGAACTAAAATCCCCACTTTATATTGGATTCATAGATTACGAAAAGGCATTTGATAGTTTAGACAGAGGAATGCTTTGGAAGTTGCAGAGTCATTACGGAATCCCTATAAAGTTTCATCATCATCATCATCGCGTGCCCTCTCCGCAACGAAAGTTGGCTACCATGGATCGCCATTCTACTCTGTTTCTTGCTTTGATGGTGCAGGCTGACATAGATTGACTTGTCCATCTTTTGTTGTTACTCGTCCATGTTAGTCTTGGTCTGCCTCTGCCTCTTTTACCTTGTATTTTTCCTTCCAATATTACTTTTAGTAGGTTGTTGTGTCTTTTAACATGCCCCAAAAATTTCATTTGTCTTGTCTTAATTGTATTTAGTAGTTATCTTTTTATTTTCAGTTGTTTTAAATTTTCATCGTTTGTTATCTTTTGTTTCCACCCAATTCTACCTATTCTTCTATAAATCCACATTTCAAAGACTTCAATTTTCTGTTCTGTTTTCTTGTCTAATGTCCATGTTTCTGCATCATACAGGAATATTGAGAAGATGTAACATTTTGCCATTCTTAGTTTCAGCTTTGCTGATATCTGTTTTGTTGTTAGTATATTTTTCATGGCATTAAAATTACTTTTTGCCATACCTATTCTTTTGTTTATTTCAGTTTTGCATTTTCCATCATTGGTTATAGTATGTCCCAGGTAGTTGTAGTTCTGAACTATCTCTAGATATATTCCTTCCACTTTGATATTTAATTGTTGGTCTTGAGAATTTTCTTTGTTTATGATCATAGTTTTAATCTTTTTGATATTCATTTCTAGTCCATATTTTTTGCTTATCACATTAAGCAATTGTTGTAGGTCTTTAGTATTTTCTACTAGTAGAACAGTATCATCAGCATATCTTAGGTTATTGATTATCTTTCCATTAATGTTAAGGCCTGGCATCTCTGAGATGTTTTTAAAGATTTTCTCAGTGTATAGATTGAACAAGCTTGGTGATAGGATGCATCCTTGTGTTACTCCTCTTTTTATGTCCTTGGATGTAGAGTTCTCCTTGTTATATCTTATTATTGCTGTTTGCTCCCAGTACAAATTACATATTAGTCGTATGTCTGTGTCGTCCAGATTTATATCCTTTAGGCAGTCTATAAGTTGGTTATGGTGTATTCTATCGAAAGCTTTGGTGTTGTCTATAAAGCAGGCATATATTGGTTTGTTTACTTCTGTGTACTTTTCAATCAATGTTCTCATGCTGAGTATGGCTTCTTTTGTCCCACTGTTTTTCCTGAATCCAAATTGTTGCTCATCTAATTCAGTATTGATTTTATTCTGAATCCTTCCATGTATAACTTTTAGTAAAATTTTTGTTACCTGGCTCATTAGGCTTATTGTTCTGAAATCACTGCATTCAACTGCACCGTTCTTTTTAGGCAATGCAATGAAGGTTGATGTTTTTAGATCGTTTGGTATGGATAACATAAAGTATATTAACGTAATAAAAACATTGTATCCTCTTCTTCTTCTTCTTTTCTCTTTTCACTGGTACCTATAAGGTGTCGTGGTTAAAAAAAAATAATATACAAATAAAAACATTCTATGAAGGAACGAAATGTAGTGTTGTGCATGAAGGACAGCTTACAGAAGCATTTGAAATAAGAACAGGAGTAAGACAAGGATGCCTTTTATCTCCATTTCTCGTTCTACTGACCATAGATTGGATAATAAAAATAACTCAAAACAACAGAGATGGAATCCATTGGTCATTGACCAAGCAACTTGATGATTTAGACTTTCCTAATGATATAGCAGAGACATTGAATGAACTACAAGAAATGATAGACATAATTATAAAAGAAAGGAAAAAGAAAGGTCTCAGTCTGAATAGTAAGAAAACAGAAGTAATGGTCATATCGAATAAACAATCATCACCATCATGCAGCATAAAAATAAACAAGACAAATCTGAAACAAGTGCAACGTTTCAAATATTTGGGAACAATAACAACATCAGATGGGAGATCTTTTCCGCTTTATGGTGTCTTGAAATGTCACCACAGAAATAATAAGCAGAATAGCTCAGGTCAAAATAGCATCTCAGAAAATGAAAAATATCGAATGCAACAAATCTATGTCAATAGAAGTGAGAAAGAGAGTTCATCGGTGCTATATAGAACCAATTCTGACCTATGGAAGCGAGTCATGGACAGTAGAAACACAAATGAAAAGACGATTACAGGCCACAGAGATTTGATTTCTCCGCAGAATGTTGAAAGTTCCCTGGACAGCTAAAATGGCCAATGAGGAAATGCTCAACGAGGCCAACACAAAAAAGGAGCTCCTAAAAAACATCATAAAGAAACAATCAACATTTTTCATGAGAAGAGGAAAGTTGGAATACTTGGTTACAAAAGGCAAAATACAAGGAAAGAGAGATCGCGGACGACAAAGAGAGAAAATACTGGATAGCGTGGTGTCATGGCATGGAAAACAGTCAACAACAGAACTGATACGTTGCACTGTAGATAGAAGATTGTGGAAAGACATCATCGCCTACGCCAACCGGTATGGCACATGATGACGGTAAGTACGATCACTCACCTTATTAAAACAGGTGCCACTGAACACACACCTCTCATGGGGCATACATTGACTGCTACTAGAGCACAACTTACTGAAAGGTCGGCCCTATAACAAAAGTAGATAACATAGCAAGTTCAATAAACATGTAGTGTTTCTTGTTTTTATCACAAGAAATAATAACAGGGCTAAAACTAAGAACAGCACATTGTTATAATGTCTCAATATTCCTGTATGGTACAGAATCATGGGCATTCATCATCATCAAGTATCGGGCCTGCTGGCCTAGGTGATCATGTCTCTTCACAACTTTCGATCTCGGCAGCTATTTATCATTTCTGTTGTTGACCTTCTGCCAAGCCATTCTCTTAAGCTGTCTGGTATTTTTTCCTCTTTGCTTCCTTCTATCTCTTCGTCCCTCAATTGTCCCAGTTGTTACAATATATTCCAGTTGTTCTCTTCTCATTACATGGGAAAAAAAGATGATTGTTTCTTCCTAATATTGGAAATTAGCTCTCTTTTTACTTTGGCCTCTTTCATAACATCTTCATTACTCTTTTTAGCTGTCCATGGTATTCTCAACATTCTTCTGTAAAACCACAATACTACATCCTCCAATGATTTTCTTGCTTGTTGTCCTATTGTCCATGATTCACATCCATATGTTAAGACTGGCTCTACATAACATTTAAGAACTCTTTTTCTTGTTTCGATTGTCAAAAATGGATTGCATAGTATCTTCCTCATTTTTTGGAAGTATGCTGTAACTTGAGCCATTCTGCATCTCACCTCTTTTGTATATCTTCCGTCTGAGGTTAACAAAGTTCCCAAATATTTAAATTCATTTACCTGCTTTAATATTATTACACTTGTCTTTATTTTGCACTGAGGTGATGTCTTTTTCTTTGTTGCTACCATTACTTCTGTCTTTTAGTCCTTTATTTTTGCTTTCTTTCACTATACTGTCTAACATTTCTTGAACTCATTTTCACTCATAGCGATTAAGACTGTATCATCAGCATAACTTAGATTATTTTTATTATGACCTCCAATTGTTATTCCGGGCATGCCCCTTATGGATCATAAAATAATCTCACTATACATATTAAACAAATCTGGTGACAGCACGCAACCTTGTCTAACACCCTGTTTTATTTGTTGAAACATTCTCAATTGGTTTCCAGTTCTTATAGCCGCTGTTTGTTGCCAGTACATGTTCTTTATTATTCTTAAATCTTTGCTGTTAATGTTTATGCTTTCCAAAATTTTGATTATTTCTTGGTGCTTTACTTTGTCAAATGCTTTAGTATAATCTATGAAACATAGGTATCGATCTTCTTTGTACAGTCATAATAATAGTGATATTGAAAATAACGATAATGATGGCAATGAACATCATGATACCTCACTCTGAAGCAACACTACAGACATCACAACGGCTACAATGAACACTGGAACCAGTATTGCCATTTCCCCTGCTTGTGTATTACATATAAACCGCTATTTTTAACATCCAATGGAATTTCCTGAATACAAGACAGAAGAAAATAAGCGTAATTATAGCAAACTGGGATCTACAAGCAAAATTAAATCAAGTGTTAAATGAATGTATTGCAGAAACATATGTAGCCAATCACACATTAGAATATCATGATATCGTGAATTAATATGAAAGGTGATCAACATCACAAAGGAATAGTGTGATCAAAAGTATTGACTTCCGGTCAATATGGCGGGTAGGCGACAGGGAGCTGTTGAGGCACTGTCTGAAAAGTTGTCCATGTTGCAGTTTCCTTATGTTCCAAGTTCTGCTTGCTGCCAGAGCTACTGAGTAGTGAACTGTGCACACAATGAGGTGTGTGTTTCATCCGGATGGTGTTACTATATTCAGATTGCTTACGATGAATGATGATATCGTGTGACGAAGAACAGTCCAGATGCGTTCACCGTCGGTGCTATAATACGCCTTATGTCTTTTGACGTGTGCTGCATTTGCTACGATGGGGACTGGAACCCCTTTTCTTTGTTTGGATATTCTAATAGATGTTAACTCAGATGATTCCACTGACATGGGCGATTTGAGCAATTATGGATTTCCATTCGTTTGCAGTGATACCGGGGTATTACCATAACCATAACAATGTATACAAATACATTAACCCGTGCTCGGGCGAGACCTAAAAGGGGTGTACAGGATAGTGGTCCTTTTTGTGACCAGGTATGTTTGTAAGCTGCGACAAAGGAGGGTTTGGTAAGAGACTGGCTATCCTGTAATGTGAAAAATTAGCCGCAAAAACTTAATAAACATGGACAGGTCAATGAAGAGAAAAGAAATCTGATATCAAGGAAAGATATGGGATCTCTATGTAAGAGATGCATGTTGTAAAATAAAAGGATGGAAATGGCAGGACAACAACATCATCATCATCATTATCATCATCATCGAATGTCATCTCCGCAACGAAGGTTGGCTACCATGGAACGTCATTCTACTCTGTCTCTTGCTTTGATGATGCAGGTTATCATAGGGCTGACTCGTCCATCTTTTGATGTTACTCGATCATGTTGGTCTTGTTCTGTCTCTGCTTCTTTTACCTTGTATTTTCCCATCCAATGTTACTTTTATTAGGCTGTTGTCTTTTTTACATGGCCCCAAAATTTTCATTTGTCTTGTTTTAATTGTGTTTAGTAGTTCTCTACTAAATTTTAATTTTTAGTTGTTTTAAGACTTCATCGTTTGTTCTCTTTTCCTTCCATCCAATTTTACATATTCTTCTATATATCCACATTTCAATGACTTCAATTCTCTGTTCTGTTTTCTTGTATAATGCCCCTGTTTCTGCACCATATAGGAATGTTGAGAAGATATAACAATTTGCTATTCTTAGTTTTACCCTGGTGTTATTTGTTTTGATGTTAGTATGTTCTTCATGACATTAAAATTACTATTTGCCATTCCTAATCTTTTGTTTATCTCAGTTTTACATTTTTAATATAGAGTCCAAACATTACATAGGACAACATCACTAACATAGAATTCTGGAAATGTACCAGTCAAATACAAGTAGATAAAGAGATACAACGAAGACGCTGGGTAACACACACACAACGGAAGCCAACTGAGAGTATTACACGACATGCACCTTTATGGAATCCTCGTGGGAGAAGATCAAGAAGGAGACCAAGGAATTCTTGGAGAAGACAGATAGAAGCAGAGATTAAGATGAGGGTGAAGACATGGAATTATCTTAAAGGAATGACAAGAAACAGAACGACCTGGAAAGTGTTTGTTGAAGACCTATGCTCCACAGGAAGCTGAAAGGTAGAAGATAAAGGAGAAGATGATGATGATGATGCTGAAGAAAAAGGAGGAGGAAGATGAGAAGAAGAAACAAATAAAAAGAAGAAGAAGTAGAAAAGTGTATTCACAGAAAGAGAAAACAACAGGCAAATAATTAAATTAATATTTTATCAATCATCCACCGCTAAAAGAATGGATAGTTTCTATCGTAATCCGCAAGTTAGAAGGATCCATCCAACCATCCATACATCGATCCATCCATCCATCCATCTATCTTTCTATCTATCTATCTATCTATCTATCTATCTATCTATCTATCTATCTATCTATCTATCTATCTATCTATCTATCTATCTATCTATCTATCTATCTATCTATCTATCTATCTATCTATCTATCTATCTATCTATCTATCTATCTATCTATCTATCTATCTATCTATCTATCTATCTATCTATCTATCTATCTATCTATCTATCTATCTATCTATCTATCTATCTATCTATCTATCTATCTATCTATCTATCTATCTATCTATCTATCTATCTGTCTGTCTGTCTGTCTGTCTGTCTGTCTGTCTGTCTGTCTGTCTGTCTGTCTGTCTATTTATCTATCTGCCTGTCTATCTATCTGCCTGTCTATCTATCTGTCTGTCTATCTATCTATCTGTTTATTTGTCTGTCTGTCTTTCCGTTTGTCTGTCTGATACATTCTATATTTCTCTGTCTAAATATGTATTGCAAAACTTTGTTAATAAGACTAATTTTAATGTCATGAAGAACATACTAACATCAAAACAAATAACGCCAGGGCTAAAACTAAGAATAGCAAAATGTTATGTCTTCTCAACATTAGTATATGATGAATAAACATGGACATTAGACAAAAAAAAAACAGAACTGAGAATTGAAGCCTTTGAAATGTGAATATATAGAAGAATAGGTAGAATTGGATGGAAGGAAAAGAGAACAAACGATGAAGTCTTAAAACAACTAAAAATGAAAAGAGAACTACTAAACTCAATTCAAACAAGACAAATGCGATTTTTGGGCCATGTTAAAAGACACAATATTAAAAGTTATCCTGGAGAGGAAAATGCGAGGTAAAAGAGGCAAAGGCAGACCAAGACTAACATGGACGACATCATACATACATGCATACATACACACGTACATACACATACACACACATACGGTAAAATAGGTACCATAATTTAAACAGGAGACAAGACAGTGTATTTGCCAGAACTATTCCTTGACGCTTAAAGCCAATAGCCGAGTGGAAGGAAACAAAGAACTACTGTAGAAACCAGTGTCCCAGTAACACAGGAGTTAATGATATACTTTGGATGATAGTTGTCAATAATACAGGATTGAGTGAGACACTTTTGCTGATAGTTGTCAATAATACAGGATTGAGTGAAACACTTTGGATGATAGTTGTCAACAAGTTGGATTGAGTGAGACACTTTTGCTGATAGTTGTCAATAATACAGGATTGAGTGAAACACTTTTGATGATAGTTGTCAACAAGTTGGATTGAGTGAGACACTTTTGCTGATAGTTGTCAACAATACAGGATTGAGTGAAACACTTCAAGTTGAGCTGTCTGATGATGAATTCGCTCACCTCTTGGACGGGAAGAGAGAGAAGATCAAGTTTCCTCCCGCCTGCAACACAGTAGTTTGGGAGAAGTTAGACAAGTCACTAGCAGAAGCCATAGACCACCACCTTAAACGGCTGAACTTGTCCCAGAAGCTTGAAAGCATAGGCGAAGTGGTCTATTATTATTGCGTCAAGGAGTTAGGCTTAGGCACGAAGGAAGTAAGGGCGAGCACGAAACCACAAAAAAGCAGACGACAGAAACAAATAGAAGAGATTAGGAGGCAGAAAAACCATGCTAGGAAACAATTCAAGAAAACTACAGAAGCAGAGAAGGAAGCACTGCATCAGGTATGGCAGCATCTAAAATCAAAACATAAGGCACTGGGTAGAGCAGAAAGATTGTATCGAAAAAGGAAAGCAACCAAGAGGGCCAGGGAAACGTTCTTCAAAGATCCGTTCAAGTTTGCAAAGGAGCTATTTGAACCACCAAGATCTGGAACATTAAAAATCAGCAAGGAGGAGCTAGAGAAACATCTAAGAGAGACCTATTCGGACAGCCAGAGAGACGAACCGCTGAAGTCAATGACAGGAATCATGTGGCCGAGCGAACCGGGCACCCCATTCAATGATAGGCCGCCGACGTTAAAAGAAGTTATAGATGTTGTTCACAGAGCCCGCAACAACTCGGCCCCAGGTCCAAATGGCGTTCCATACCTGGTTTACAAAAGATGCCCAGAGGTACTGAAACGACTGCATCGGCTGCTCAGGAGTGCATGGAAGAGGCAGATTGTAAGCCAGGAGTGGAAAAAGGCCAATGGCGTGTACATTCCAAAGGAACTGAACTCAAATGAGATTACGCAGTTCAGACCAATCTCCCTACTGAATGTGGAAGGGAAAGTATTCTTCTCTGTAATGGCAAAGAGACTCACCTCGTACCTCGTGGAGAACGGGTACATAGATACTGCCATACAGAAGGGAGGAGCCCCTGGTGTCCCCGGATGCTTGGAGCACGCGACAATGATATGGGACGCGATACAGAGAGCAAAAACCGAGAAGCTAGATCTAGACGTCATATGGCTAGATCTTGCAAACGCATATGGATCAGTCCCACATCATATGATTTGGCAGGCTCTCCGAATGTACCATGTCCCCCAGAGTGTGACCGCCATGCTCAGACTGTATTTTACCGGCTTCACTGTGCGTTTCTCCACACAGGAATACATGACCGACTGGATAGAATTGCAAGTCGGCATTGCGATGGGATGTACAATTTCGCCCATACTCTTCGTGATGGCGATGCAGATAATATTGAGAGCAGCAGAAGGAGTTGGAAAACGACCAGACTTGGGAGGTGGATACCACATGCCACCACTTAGAGCATTTATGGATGACACCACCGTCCTAGCATCAGAAGAGAGCCACGCCCGCAGGATGCTTGAACGCCTGGACGAACTCATCGTGTGGTGCCGGATGAGCTTCAAACCAAGGAAGTCACGAAGCCTATCCATCAGACGAGGGAAGACCAAGCAAGTTATATTCAATGTGGCGAAACAGAGGATTCCAACCGTCTGCGAGGAGCCAATAAAGAGCCTTGGCAGAGTGTATGACGCCTCATTGAAAGACACGAAAGCAGTTCAGAGAGTAAGAGAGATGGCAGAGCAAGGGCTACATATCATCGACCGGAGTAGACTTTTAGGAAAGTTTAAGATCTGGTGCCTCCAGTTTATGTTGATACCCAAACTGCTATGGCCTCTTCTGATATATGAGATCAGGTCAAGTACGGTGGAAGCGATGGAGAGCAAGATTAGCAAGTACACGCGGAAATGGCTGGGAGTACCACCGGGACTGACGGATGTTGCGCTGTACTGCAAGAAAGCCAAGCTGGTCCTTCCGTTCAAGTCAGTCCTAGAGGAATATAAAGCCGGCAAGGCCAGACTGGCAGTTATGCTGCAAAGCTCGTCAGACGAAACTGTCCGAACAGTGGAACCCACAGTGAAGACCGGTCGAAAGTGGCAGGCGTGTGCAGCAGTACGCGAAGCATGTGAGAGTCTCCAGCTAAAGGAAGTAATGGGCTACACGCAGACCAACAGGCGTGGATTTGGTCATGGAGACATCCAATGGTGGTCAAAGGCATCAAATAGACAACGAAGGGACATGATAGTCAGGGAGATAAGAGATGTCGAGGAGAACAAGCGTGTATAAAAGGCAGCACAACAAGTACAGCAAGGCCAATGGACCACATGGGAGATGGCTTTGCAGAGGACACTAACATGGAATGACATGTGGCATATGGCACCGCTGCGGCTCAGCTACATAGTCAGATCTATGTATGACCTTCTACCATCAGCCTGCAACCTTGTGAAGTGGGGGAAGACAGATGACAATCGATGTCCTCTTTGCGGAGGAAGACAGACGATGGAACATGTTCTTTCCTCGTGCAAGACAGCACTAGGCCAAGGGCGGTACACATGGCGACACAACAGAGTGCTGCATGTACTGGCTGCCACCGTGGATGGGGCGCGGATGAAGGTCAACAATAAAGTTCGACCAGCTATGACTAACACCTACTTTTTGAGAGCGGGACAGGCTGCACGCCCCAAGCAGAACCACTGGAACGACTTCACTATCCTGGACATAGCCAACGATTGGGAGATGGCGGTTGACCTCCCAGGGCGAGGGAAGTACCCAGAGTGCATTAAGAGATCTAAAATGCGCCCAGACATTGCACTCTACACGTCAAATATGACCCATGTCATTTTAATAGAACTCACAGTGCCATTTGAATCCAGGATAGAGGAACAACATATATTCAAACTATCTAAATACAAGGATCTCGCCACCGAGCTGAGAAAGCAGGGAGTACAGAGTAGAGTGTTTTCGGTGGTGGTTAGTGCCAGAGGACTCACAACCCCATCCCTCTACGACCTCTTAAAAATGCTAGGAATTAAGGGAGGGATGCGGTCAAGAACAATGAAGACTATTGCTGAGTCAGCAGAAAGAGCGTCGTGCTGGCTGTGGCAGAATCGAGACAGACCAACAGTCAAATAATATTATGTCCAGACCAGACGGATCGGGCGACTATTTTACACCTTGACCACTTATTGCTCCCACGTAAGTCAACAGAGTAGGGAGAATTGAAGTAGGGCCCGAGACGAAGCGATAAGAGGTTACATAATCGACCGGAGGTGAGCATCAGACCAGATGCTTGGGGCAACTACCATACAAACAACAGTCCTAAACAACAAGAAGACCAGACAACTAGGCGTCAATCTTAACCAGCGGATGCCGATTTCCCACGAAAGTCAGACACTGACGGCCAAGTTATTTCAACTCGAAAGCGCAGTAACGCGCTAGGTTAAACCAAGAGCAGGTAAGGTATCTATTCTCGAGTGTGTTGCCTATTAAATGCAACTATTTTGTGCCGAACATGAAATGTAAACCTTAAGTTAGGTAATCTATTTTCGAGTGTTTTGTGTATTAAGTGATAGTTATTTTGTGCCGAACATAAGCTTAGTTTAGGTAAGCTATTTTAGAAAGTTTTGTGTATTACGTTTAGTTAGTTTGTGCCGAACATACAGTGTAAGCCTTAGAGGCAATGCGGCAGGAGGTCGACGCCTGGAAGTCATGACCCAGGCGGGCCCACCTCCCCTAGAGTGTCAAGAAGCTAAAGGGTCGAAACACTTGCTCGACGGGGGGTCTTCTTCTGATGATCAGATTGTCTCCTGCTGCGAAGCTCTGTACAAAGAGTTTCCTACTACTGTCAACAAGTTGGATTGAGTGAAACACTTTTGATGATAGTTGTCAACAATACAGGATTGAGTGAAACACTTTTGATGATAGTTGTCAACAAGTTGGATTGAGTGAGACACTTTTGCTGATAGTTGTCAACAATACAGGATTGAGTGAAACACTTTTGATGATAGTTGTCAACAATATAGGATTGAGTGAAACACTTTTGATGATAGTTGTCAACAAAACAGGATTTAATCAAATACTTTTGATGATAGTTGTCAACAATATAGGATTGAGTGAAACACTTTTGCTGATAGTTGTCAACAATATAGGATTGAGTGAAACACTTTTGATGATAGTTGTCAACAATACAGGATTGAGTGAAATATTTTGGATGATAGTTGTCAACAAAACAGGATTTAATCAAATACTTTTGATGATAGTTGTCAACAATTCAGGATTTAATGAAATACTTTGGATGATATTTGTCAACAATACAGGATTTAATGAAATACTTTGTATGCTATTTGTCAACGATACAGGATTTAATGAAATACTTTGGATGATATTTGTCAACAATACAGGATTTAATGAAATACTTTGGATGATAGTCGTTGTTCAACAAATAACTTACCTTACTTTATTCACTTGATATTAAAGGCGGTATAGGCTGTTGTTTAAATAGTACACCAGACACCAGCTGCTGTTTCACTACAAAACACTGAAACAACTGAGGTAATCCCTGTTAATACTCTAAAGTAATCAGAATTGACATACGGCATTTTGTATGTCCAGCGTCCCAGCTGGCACGCTGAATGTCTGTACGGTCCATCCCCCTCCCCCTTTTTTTCCCAACCAAAAGAAAAAATCTACGTATAACGTTATACTTAACTAAAACGGTGTACTTTCTACGTGAAGCATTAACCACACCGATCTTTTATATTTATCATCATCATCATCAAGTACCGCGCCTGCTGGCGTAGGTGATCATGTCTCTCCACAACT
The DNA here is from genome assembly GCA_032433765.1 of Megaustenia siamemsis. NCBI lineage: Eukaryota > Metazoa > Mollusca > Gastropoda > Stylommatophora > Ariophantidae > Megaustenia > Megaustenia siamemsis. The sequence goes on along the minus strand of JAVIAB010000159.1, from coordinate 26,823,488 downwards.
TTCGATCTCGGCAGCTATTTATCATTTCTCTTGTTGACCTTCTGCCAAGCCATTCTCTTAAGCTGTCTGATATTTTTTCTCTTTACTTCCCTCTATCTCTTCGTCTCTCAGTTTTTCCAGTTGTTACAATATATTCTAGTTGTTCTCTTCTCATTACATTGCCAAAAAATGATGATTGTTTCTTCCTAATATTGAAAATTAGCTCTCTTTTTCCTTTGACCTATCTCAGAACATCTTCATTAATTTATATATGTAACAGAGTAAGCTAGTGTAAGCATGGGGGCAGTTAACTGAGTTGCTAACCAGTAATTTTCCAAGATACAAGTTAAGTTATAGGTCACGTAAGGGTAGTACCCAGAAGTGGGAAAGGAGAGAGGTAGAATTATTGGACGACAGGATGAGAGTTTAGAGTCCATGGAATTTTCCATGCACCAGAAGTGGAAATGCGCAGTGTCTGCAGGGATAGGGGCCTCGGACATAACAATGTCACCCACCGAACTAAGTTAGAGAGGGTCAAGAATTGGCCTGGACATAATAGTTGAGGGGATTTTCCATGAATCTCCACTCGCCCAGTAGTTGTGAGAGTGACCAACACACAGGTAGCATGTATCGACCTCATGGCGTTACTGTCAAAATTTCCACGCTCACAACAAGCTGTTGTGATTGTAACTGACCATCACACGGATAGCATGCGCTGGACTCATGGTGTTACTCTGCCAGGTAAATAGCTACCAGAAGAGGTCAGTGTCATGAGATAATAATATTCCAAATAGGTCATAGAGATTTCGTGGAAACAAGTTGATGTCATCAATCTGGCGAAGAGTTCAGGTGTTGGTCACAGAATGATGAGCAAGCGACAAACTCAGGTGGTCATGAGAGTCGCGAGTGGTCAATTTGCGACGATCTTATTGGTCACTATCTTGCAGGTAGAAGAGAGTAGTTGGGTACTTAAAGTCCTGCACAACAAGATTAAAAAAGTTAAGTCAGAGGAGCAGAAGAGAAGTTAGAATGTAGACTAAGTCAGTTAAAACGGCTTCGGCCGAACTGCTAAGGGCAGTTAGCTAGTTAGAGTCAGAACAGTTAGAAGTTTAGTTAATAAGTTTTTATTGAGTTAGCAAAGTCAGTAGGAATCTTCAAGTTACAGTCATAAGTCAGTGATAGATTATTAAGACAATGGAGAAGTTATCAGTAGCAGTTAATGAACATATGAACATTAGTGCTGTGCAAGTTGTTTTAACAAGTGTCCAAGAATTGTGTTATATGTGTATGTTCTACAAGTCGTAAGTAGACAAACTGAATGATGTCTGATGAATAAGTTATATGCCAATTTAGCACTTGGGACATTGTTATAGTCACCGGCGGTTGCCTCCGACATGTCCCGAATTAATGAATGATTAATTTAATATAAGTGCATCTACAATATTGTATCACGTGCCGAAAGCAATAAACTTGATTATCATTATATATTGAAGAAAGAAGACTCTGTCATGAATTTACCTGTTACCTGTTGTAACATCAATGTTGTGATGTGCTGTGACCTTTAACATGTTACAACTATACAAGATAAAATACTACAGTTAAAAGAAAGAACATTACAACTCTGTACCATATATATATATATATATATATATATATATATATATATATATATATATATATTGTTTCATTCTCCAGACATAAATTAGAAAATACCAACACAAAGAATCTAACCAACAGAGCCCCTAACCCAAGTTTATTACCAGTCGGATAGTATGAGATATCGGAAACGATTTATAATAAAGAATGAGACATTAGAAACGAACTGTAATAAAGAATGAGATATTGGAGACGATTTCTATAAAAAAGAATGAGATATCGGAAACGATCTATAACAAAGAATGAGATATCGGAAACGTTCTATAATAAAGAATGAGATATCGGAAACGATCTATAACAAAGAATGAGATATCGGAAATGATCTATGATAAAGAATAGGATATCGGAAATGATCTATAAAAAAGAATGAGATATCGGAAATGATCTATAATAAAGAATGAGATATCGGAAATGATCTATGATAAAGAATAGGATATCGGAAATGATCTATAATAAAGAATGAGATATCGGAAACGATCTATAAGAGAGAATGAGATATCGCAAACGATATATCAGAGAAACTTCGGCTCTAAGGTCTCCGGTGAGGATTTTTATCTTCAGAGTTTACTCCCCTAACCTTTGCCTCTCATGAAACCCCTACAAGGCAGCGGTAACATGCCGTACTCGGTATTACGCCCGTGCTGCTTTACTTTCACAGAAAAAAATCTGTTACCCATTAAAGGCTGGGTGATCCCGGAAGCCATCGATTGGGATAGAACTCTACCTCTCTCGTGGGGGGGGGGAGTGGTTGGTCTCGAGGCAAGACTTCAACCTCGAGACAGAGAGCTTGTGGGTTCAAAACCAGGTTACACCGGTTAAGATTTTTATTTATGATCTCTCTCTGCGGCAACCACCCCTGGTCTCAGCAGCGAGGCCCGGCTTTAAACGTCAATTACTCAACGATGAAATTATGAGTACCTCCAAAGTCTGAATTATCTGCCTGTGTGGCGAGGGGCCTCTGTACACACGGCTGTAAGGGAAAATGGATTATTACGCAAAATTTAGTTCCTAGCCTGTAGCTAAGGGAGAGTACCCCGAGGTAGAACAACCCCACTGCCTTGTGGGTGAAGCTCTTCAGTCGAAGGCTAACGGAGCCAACCGTAAACAAACCGACGGAAGGCAACAAAAAACCAACGTCGTAACTTCTTCGTACAATCATGAATCGCCACACCAGAAGTGTTAGACATTATAGTGAAAGATAGCAAAAATAAAGATCTCAGCCTTAATAGCAAAAAGGCAGTAATTATGGTAACAACAAAGAAAAAGACATCACCTCAGTGCAAAACAAAGACAAGTGAAACAATATTAAAACAGGTAAATGAATTTAAATATTTGGGAACTTTGTTAACATAAGACAGAAGATGGGAAAATTGAGGGACGAAGAGATAGAGGGAAGCAAAGAGACAAAATACTAGACAGCTTAAGAGAATGGCTTGGCAGAAGGTCAACAACAGAAATGATAAAGAACTGTCGATACCGAAAGTTGTGGAGAGACATGATCACCTACGCCAGTAGGCCCGTTACTTGATGATGATGAGTCTATAGGGACTTCGTCAGAGGTGAAAGGTGAAAATTTTTTTTTTTTTATATTAAATAATATATTTTTAAAAACTCTATGTGTTGCCATTTATAGGGTCCAGTTCACGAATCAATCATTGAGCTATCGTGGCTACTTCTATTATACATTAAAATCAATTAAAATACAAAATTTAAAAAATGTTTGGTTTAAAATTGAATATTGCATCTCCCGAAACTCTCAGATTTCTCTCTTTCTCTCTTCTACCTTTCAGCTCCCTGTGGAGCATAGGTCCTCAACAAACACCTTCCAAGTCGTTCTGTTTCTTGCCATTCTTTTAAGATCATTCCATGTCTTCCCCATCATCTTCATCTCCGCTTCTATCTGTCTTCTCCAAGAATTCCTTGGTCTTCCTCTTTGTCTTTTCCCCTGGGGATTCCAAAAAAGGGCCTGTAGTGTAATACTCTCAGTTGGCTTCCGCAGTGTGTGTCATATCCAGCGCCATCGTCTTCGCTGTATCTCTTTATCCACTGGTGTTTGACTGGTACATTTCCATAGTTCTATGTTAGTGATTTTGTCCTGCCATTTCCATCCTTTTATTCTGCGTAAGCATCCATTAATGAAAGTCTGTATCTTCATGATTGTCAATTTTGTTGTTTTCCATGTTTCACAGCCATATAATAGGACTGACTTAACATTGTAGTTAAAAATTTTTATTTTTGTATTTAACCTAATTTCTTTGGATTTCCATATGTTCCCCAGTGCAACGAAAGCGCCTCTTGATTTTGGTATCCTTATTTTGGTATCATTTTCTGTTCCTCCCTCTTCATCTATATTACTGCCCAGATATATGTAAGATTGTACGTCTAGTAGAGGCATTTCTCCTAATTTTATTTGGTTATTGCCAACTGCATTAATTCTCATAATGTTAGTCTTATCTCTATTAATCTTTAGTCCTAGCTGTTGTGATCTCTCATCAAGTATGCTCATTTTATCCTGCATCTGTTGATGGCTGTGTGATAGTAGAGCTATGTCATCAGCAAAGTCTAAATTATCAAGTTGTTTGGTCAGTAACCAATGGATTCCGTATCTGTTGTTTTGAGTTATTTTCATAATCCAATATATCGCCAGTAGAAAGAAAAGTGGAGACAGAAGGCATCCCTGCCTTACTCCTGTTCTTATTTCAAATGCTTCAGCGTAAGCTGTCCTTCATGCACCACACTATATTTCGTTCCTTCATACATTGTTTTTATCAGGTTAATAAACTTTATGGGGATTCGGTAATGACTCTGTAACTTCCAAAGCATTCCTCTGTCTGAACTATCAAATGCCTTTTCGCAATCTATGAATCCAATATAAAGTGGGGATTTTAGTTCTAAACTTTGTTCAACTATTATACGTAGAGTAGTTATTTGATCAGCACATGATCTGTTCTTCCTAAAACCTGCTTGTTCATCTCTCAAATGTTTCTCTATTGCCTCTTTTAGTCTCTCCAGAATGATTCTGCCTAATATTTTTCCTGGCACTGATAGTAGCATAATTCCCCTATAATTTGTGCACTCCTGTAAACTTCCTTTCTTTTGTAGTTTGATCATATAACCTTCTTTCCAGTCTTTAGGTATTTCTACCCTCTCCCACATTTTATCTAATAGACTGTGTAACATCTTGGTAGAGGTGTTAATATCTGCTTTGATGGCTTCCGAATGAATTTCATCTGGTCCTGTGGCTTTACCATTTTTTTATAGTTTGATGGCATCCGAATGAATTTCATCCGGTCCTGTGGCTTTACCATTTTTTAATAGTTTGATGGCTTCCGAAGGAATTTTATCCGGTCCTGAGGCTTTACCATTTATTATTAGCTTGATGGCTTCCGAAGTGAATTTCATCCGGTCCTGTGGCTTTACCATTTTTTAATAGTTTGATGGCTTTCGATTGAATTTGATCCGGTCCTGTGGCTTTACCATTTGTAAATAGTTTAATGGCTTCCGAAGGAATTTCATCCGGTCCTGTGGTTTTACGATTTGTTAATAGTTTGATAGCTTCCGAATGAATTTCATCCGGTCCTGTGGCTTTACCATTTTTTAATAGTTTGATGGCTTCCGAATGAATTTGATCCGGTCCTGTGGCTTTACGATTTTTTAATAGTTTGATGGCTTCCGAATGATTTTCATCCGGTCCTTTTGCTTTACCATTTTTTATAAGCTTGATTGCTTTCATAATCAAGGACATGCGACCTAATGATGACGGTTTCATTTTGCGATTCCACAAACACAAGAGGTCAAGTTTTCTTTCTTTCCATCCTCACTTGCCTTTCGGCAAACATGGTTCACGGTTTCTTCTTCTTCTGTTAGCCGTTTATCCTTCTGTTTTTTTATCGTCCTCTTGATCTAGTGTTCTCGTATAGTTGGTTGGTAACTCGTAATAGATGCAGTTCTTTATGTCTTACCACAAGAACGAATCATTTAATCTGTTCTCACTCTATGTATTCAATAGCTGGTTCCCTTCCATAATCCTTTTCGTAATTCTTCATTTCTGATCTTATCTCTCAGGCTGTTTTCTGTCATGCGTCTGACACATTTAATTTGTGTTGTGGTTATATTTCTAGCTATTTCTTGAGTATAAGGTTCATGTCCTGCACTGTCAGCGCAATGTTGGGGTAAATGTAGTCATATAAAGGTTTTAAGCTAAAGTAAGTATTGACGTATGAGCGGTATTTTAGTGGGAAACAACAGGTAAGAGGAAAAGAGGCCGACCCACAGAGACACTGAGAAGAACATTGATCAGATAGGCAAGAACAGCAGGAATCGACTCCCTCAGTGAGATAGAGTTGCTTGCACAGAAGAGACAAATGGCGAAATTTGATAAAATATATTTAGAAAGATTGAAAACTGCTAGAACAAAAATGTAGATAAGAGAAGGAGTATCTGGGTCTATGCCCTATGGGCCGGCTACGGCTCGAAAGGTCGATAGATAGATAGACAGACAGACAGACAGACATACATACATACAGACATACAGACATACAGACATACAGACATACATACAGACAGATAGATAGATAGATAGATAGATAGATAGATAGATAGATAGATAGATAGATAGATAGATAGATAGATAGATAGATAGATAGATAGATAGATAGATAGATAGATAGATAGATAGATAGATAGATAGATAGATAGATAGATAGATAGATAGATAGATAGATAGATAGATAGATAGATAGATAGATAGATAGATAGATAGATAGATAGATAGATAGATAGATAGATAGATAGATAGATAGATAGATAGATAGATAGATAGATAGATAGATAGATAGATAGATAGATAGATAGATAGATAGATAGATAGATAGATAGATAGATAGATAGATAGATAGATAGATAGATAGATAGATAATAGATAGATAGATAGATAGATAGATAGATAGATAGATAGATAGACGGACGGACGGACGGACGGACGGACGGACGGACGGACGGACGGACGGACGGGCGGGCGGGCGGGCGGGCGGGCGGACGGACGGACAGACAGACAGACAGACAGACAGATAGATAAATAGATAGATAGGTGTAGGTAGGTAGATAGGTTAGGTAGGTAATTAAGTAGGTAAGTAGATAGATAGATGGATAGATAGATATTTTAGTAATTAATGCTCGCAACATTAAACAAATTAAAGACTGACAAATGTGAGAGTTTCGGGAGATGCAGTATTCAATTTTAAACCACAAATGTTTATATTTTGTATTTTAGTTTCTTTTAATTACTTTTAATGTGTAATAGAATTAGCCGCGATAGCTCAGTGGTTAGTGAACTGAACATACAAATGACTAGAGGTAGAGTATTTTTTTTTTTTTATTGTGTTTTTCCATTCGTCAGCTTTTACCTCTGACGAAGTCCCCAGGAACTGAATTTTGCGTATTAATCCATTTTTCCCTGGTGTCCGTGTGCACAGGCAGATAACTCCGATTTCGGAGGTACTCATATTTTTTTCCGTCGATGAGTAATTGACGTTTCAAGCCGGACCTCGTTGGTGAGACCAGGTGTGGTTGCGGCAGAGAGAAATAAATAAAAATCCCAACCGGTGTAACCTGGATTTGAACCCACAACCTCTCTGTCTCGAGGCCGACGTCTAGCCTCGAGACCAACCACTTCCCCGAGAGAGGTAGAGTTCTATCCCAATCGACGGCTTTCGGGTTCACCCAGCCTTTAATGGGTAACGGATTTTTTTCTGTGAAAGTAAATCAGCACGGGCGTAATACCGACCACATTACCCCAAAAATCATGTGCCAAAGTTTTATTACAAAGTTATGGTCACTAACAGCATATTCCCCATATGACACTTTTCGTGACGCAGTTCTTTACTTACTTGATAATAGAAACATCATGTGGATCTTATGTTCATATAAAGACACAAATGAGCAACCCAACTAAAGTATCAATAATGAACAACCGTGCTTTATATATTTATAGAAGGTTAAGGCAAAGAAATACAAATGAATGTATCAAAATGCGAAGCTGCAGTAAAGCTAAATGTGAGGGAGAATTGAACAAAAAATATAGTAAAAATGGTATGGTAAAAGCTATACGTGATTGAAAGACGACACAAGTATGAATGACGTTTCGGCTCAATATCCTTCAGCAGGAACAAATAAACAACACACGTACACATATATGTAAGTAAATGAAACTAATCCTACATAGCTAACTAGTAATGAAACATCCGAAACAAAATAATAATTAGCTATGTAGGATTAATTTCATTTACTTATATATCTGTGTGTTGCTGTTGTTTATTTGTTCCTGCTGTAGGCCTATTGAGCCGAAACGTTGTTCAAATTTGAGTCGTCTATCAGTCACGTAAAGCTTTTACCAAACCATTTTTTTCTATTTTGATTAAATTCGCTTGTATATGTTGATACCAAGGTCGTGACGTCACATACTTCGCATTTTCAAAGATGTAACCACCTCCATCTATAGTAGTAAGGCCGGAATGGTAGAAAGTAGTTACCTCAATTTTTTGACGTTTTTAGCTTTGTGGTGGTTGTGGGTAGAATGACGCCAGCCGTCCATAGCTCGCATAACCGAAGACGTCACGTCAGTGGGGGGGGGGGGGGGGGTTTGGTGGGATTTCCCTCAATGATCTTACTATATCTGTGACTGTTTATTTCTATGTTTCTCTGGCATTTCTAAGTTTATGTCCTTCCAGCAAGGGGCCTGTATTAAGGTGGATAGTTCATGGCTGCAGGGGTAATGGTAACAAATTGTCTCCCTTTGTTTTCATCTTGTTTGTCGTGTCTATGTTGATTGAAAAATAGTTCTTTAATGCTATATAGAGTCAGTCTTAACATATGAATGTGAATAATGGACAATAGGACAACAGACAATGAAATCACTGAGGCTGTAGAAATGTGGTTTTACAGAAGAATGTTGAGCATACCATGGACAACTATTAAAAGTAATGAAAACGTTCTGAAATAGGCTAAAGCAAAAAGAGAGCTAATTTTAAAAATTAAGAAGAAACAATCATCATATTTTGGCCATGTAATGAGAAGATAACAACTGGAATATATTGTAACAACTGGGAAAATTGAGTGACGAAGAGATAGAGGGAAGTAAAGAGAAAAGATACCAGACAGCTTAAGAGAATAGCTTGGCAGAAGGTCAACAACAGAAATGATAAATAGCTGCCGAGATCGAAAGTTGTGGAGAGACATGATCACCTACGCTAGCAGGCAATGGGTCTTGATGATGATGATGATCATGATGATGATGATTCCCGAGTTTGTTGACAACAATGATTGCTGGACAGAGGTTGAGAGAGAGAGAGAGAGAGAGAGAGAGAGAGAGAGAGAGAGAGAGAGAGAGAGAGAGAGAGAATAAAAGCGGCAAGGCGTGCGAAAAATAAATGGAAAGACAAAAGAAACGAAAGAAATAAATGAAAAGAGCACGGAGGTTTTGATATTGTTCAAATGAGCCAACACTAACAAGTGACATAATTGTTCAATGATTTTATTTGAGTGATAGTTTAACAGACATTCTCGATGGGTCACGTTAATTCACGACAAATTACAGTCTCCTTCTTTAATCGTTCATGATTTTCTGTTTCTTAATCGTTGAAACTTTTCTTTTTTCCTTAATCTTTGATGATTTTCTTTTAACCTTAATTTTTTGATGATTTTCTCTTTCATTAATTGTTGATTATTTTCTCTTCCTTAATCGTTCATGATTTTCTGTTTCTTAATCGTTGAAACTTTTCTTTTTCCTTAATCTTTGATGATTTTCTCTTAACCTAAATCTTTGATGATTTTCTTATTCATTAATTGTTGCTGATTTTATGTTTTCTTAATCGTTGTAACAGTAAACGTGAATGAAAGTATGGGGCAGGTAACTCAGCCGGTAACCATTTCTTAATAGACTATGACAGTAACATAGAATAACGGTCATCAGTATTAGTGACAGAATAACAAGTTGTGGGAATGGAAAGTTCATAGTTGGTAGTGGACAACCCACGGAGGATGGAGGTGAAGGAAAGGTGCAGAATAGTACTGGACCTAATAAGTTTAGGGAATGGAAATTTTCCATTTTGCTGTGGAAGTGGGGATAAATGCATGGCTTGATGGTCGGGTTCACCAGCAACTTCCAGGACAGGTCAACGTCATGAAATAAACATTATTTTGAAATTCAAAGAAAGGTCAAAACTGACCAGAGGTTATATTGAAGTCACAAAAACAGCTTGTTTGGACAATTTTGAGACAGAAGTCACGGAGCGGTCAAGTTTAGAGGTTGCTCATGGAGTCATAAACAACTTGTTGTACATTCTGAGATGGGGGGTTAACAGTAGATCATAATTGTGGGATCTGATTGGTCCAGGGGGGGTTGCAGGTTGTCACTTCGTGAGCACTTAACGAAATTTCATTGGCTACAGATATTCCACACGAAGAGTTATGTTGGGGTATTTAAGCTTGGACACAATAGGGTTTTAAGGAGGTTAAGTCAGGAATTAAGCAGCTACTAAAAAAAACATCAGAAAGAAGCAATCAACATTTTTTGGGCACATCATGAGAAGAGGAAAGTTGGAATACTTGGTTACAACAAGCAAAATAAAAAGAAAGAGAGATCGCCGACGACAAAGAGAGAAAATACTTGATAGCTTGGTGTCATGGCATGGAAAACAGTCAACAACAGAACTGATACGATGCACTGTAGATAGAAGATTGTGGAAGGACATTGATCGCCCACGCCAACCGGTACGGCACATAATGATGAAGTCATGAATTGAGAGTCCGAAATGTAGTCTAAGTAAGCTTAGTCCGGCTTCGGCTGAATTGCCGAAAGCAGTTAGTTAGGTTTCAGTAAGTTAAGTTAGGAGAAAAGTTGGTAGTTAAGTAGTCAGGAAAGTAAGGTAGACACATAAGTTAGAACCGACAAGTAGTTAGGAATCTTCAAGTTTGTAGATCTAAGTTAGTTTAGAAGTTACGAAGGAACAGACTGGAGAGTAGTAAAGGTATCAGTGACTTAAGATATTAGTTGAGCAGCAGACAGAACCAGAACAGGTGAATTAGAACATATGAACATTTATTTGCTGTGAAAGTGTTTTGAGAGAGTTTCCAAGTTGTGCTTCATATTTCCTATAATAAATCGTAATTAATATATGTGAGCGAGTAATTTATAATATGCAATTATGGACATTTCACTAGTCATCGACGATAGTCTCTGGAATGTCCAGAATTATTAAAGAACAGTAATTCTAAGAGAAGTGCATCCACTAGTATGTATCACGTGCCAAGTTAAAGATCTTGATTGGTAAAGAACTGGATTATGATTTATAATATATGAGGAAGTCTATGACGATTAATGTTCTTAACTATAAATGTAATGTGATGTGAACAATAACATCTTCATTTTCTTCTCCTTTTTTCTTCTTTTCTCTTGTCACTGATACCTAAAAGGTGTCGTGGTTTATATCATTTGTTGTTCTTGAGCTGCTCGAACAGACTGAATTAGTGATTTTCCTTTGTTGTTACATGTCTCTGTCACTGCATCTATCCATCTTCTTCTAGGTCTTCCTCTTGGTCTTTTTCCGTGCATTCTCGAGAAGAACACCCTTGATGGTGATTGATAAGGATTCATTCTGACCAGGTGGCCCAACCATTTCAGTTGTTGTTGTTCTATATATTCTTGGCAGGGTTTTGTTCCTACTATTTTTCGTATGGTTTCATTTGGTATTCTATCTCTTCTTGTGTTGTTTGTTACTTTTCTCAAGCATCGCATCTCACATGTCACACGTGTGCATCTTTCTTAAATGTGATTTAGAAAGGGTCCATGTTTGACTTTCATAGCACAAAGTTGGTATGAAAATGCTATTTATTATTTGTTGTTTAGCTGGCATAGAAATGTTTGGATGTCTTAGCAATGGTGAAAGCTGGTATGTGACAGCATTTGCTTTTTGTATTCTCATGTCAATTTATCTGTCTAGTTTTCCATCTTCTGTGAACATTGTGCCTAAATACTTGAATTCCTCTACTTGTTTTATTTCTTTATCTTTGATCTTAATGTTTAATGGGTGTCTTAATTTGCTTATTCTTATAGCCTCTGTTTTTTGCTGTGTTAATTTTCATACTGTAGTTTGTGCAGCTTTTATCTAGAGATGTTATATGCTGTTGTAGCAGGTTTTCATCCTCATATATTAGGCATTGGTCATCTGAGAAGAGTAGCTCGTTGATGTTGGAGTTTTCTACCTCTATGTTATTATTTGATTTTTCCTTATTGTTATAACAAGGAACAACAATAAGGAACAATAACATCAAGATACATAAATAATTCAACATCCTATAACAATCGTTAATGATTTTCTATTTTCTTAACTGTTAATGATTTTCTATTTTCTTAACTGTTAATGATTTTCTGTTTTCTTAACTGTTAATGATTTTCTATTTTCTTAACTGTTAATTATTTTCTATTTTCTTAACTGTTAATGATTTTCTATTTTCTTAACTTTTAATGATTTTCTATTTTCATAACTTTTAATGATTTTCTATTTTCTTAATGGTCGATGATTTTTCCTTTCTGTACTTGTCGTTGTCGTTGTTGCAGCAATTACTGACGTGAGTCTACCTCAAACTTCTCACTCAAATGTTCTTTCATTATCGCCGTTTCTTCATGGTGGTGGAAACTCTGAAACAAAATGAAGAGTTTAAATCTTGTCTGGCATATTTGTCATCAATAGTGAGATGGCGGATTTTTTTTAAATGTAAACACGGGTTTGATAATAAATGTGTGTACACAGTTCGTTAACCATCGCTGTAGATCAAGTCTTTATTCGCTGGCTTCGTTAGCAACCATGGAAGCTAATGATCTTACTTGTGCAGCCGGTTGGTTTGGGACAAATTGTACGTTACAATGTCACTGCTATAATGGCTTAGTTTGTGACAAAACTACAGGGACATGCCCAAACAATGACAGTTGTCAGCACAAATTTTTCATTCCCCAGTGTCAGTACTTGGATTTTATTTGCAAATATGCCCAAAAATCTGAACCTACTTTCCTGTTTGATAACAACGACACCTCATGTAATCCGGACACAGATTCTACATCAGTTGAGGCAACTCTCAATCAATCTTTGCCGTGCTCCTGGTTTAGGATTTATGCGAATGACTTAAAATATCCGGACAGTTTCACGATAAAACTGAATGGTTCTGCCTCATGTAACAATGTATCAAGGTTTGTAGTTAGTCCGCACGAGATTGATGTCTTCTGCTCTGGGGCTGGTCTGATCAACAAGTTACGGATTGAAAGGGCGATAGTTGCAAATATCTGCTCCAACTACATTGGCGGGGGTCGGAAACTGGCTCTCAAACAGAACACAAACCAGACCGATTTAATGCACAAAACATTTGATGCTTGTTATACAGGAGACGGGTGTGGACCAGAGGCCGCAGTTAATAGCAAAACAAAGACCAATCTCTATGACAATGACTGCACACACACACAATGGAGAAGTGGAACCAATTCTGTTTACTGGTATCTGAACTTTGCAACGCTCCAGAAGACTCACATCTTTCGAATCTATCATCGAGCTAGCACTATGATTCGGGTAAAGAATGCCACTCTAAGGGCTTTATCTGACAGTGGCGGAGTAGTGTTCCAGTATAATGATATATCATACCCTAATTTATCTGTGAACACTATTGTAGTCAAAACACAAACGTCAATGGCACACATTAAGATTGAGTTCTCACCGACCATTTCGCAGGCCGACAGTTCACTGACGGTATGTGAGGTGCAAACATTTACAGACACCTATTGTCTGGACGAGCATTCTTGTCGTTTTGTGCAGTGTGTAGTGGGTGTAGTAAAGGCTGCAATGTCATCATCGGTACTTGTCACGGCTACTATTCACATGGGATCTATGGACACGACTGTTCTGGGTCTTGTCTCAGTGTTTGTCCTTTATTTGAGGAAAAATCTGGAAAATGCCTACAATGTAAACATCTTGGCTATACCTGTAATGACACTTGTCCAGATGGTAATTTTGGGCTACAGTGCGAACAGATGTGTTCTGATGGCTGTGACATCATATGTACTCTCAAATGTCCGGACAACTGTTTCAACGACACCTGTCAACAGTCGATCGGGAATCTGTACATGCAAGAGAACGTTCTATGGGTCAGACTGCACTCTCAAATCTCCCGACAACTATTTAACGAAACCTGTGATTCCCACGTTCAGAAGAGTCTGCCGACTACAACAAGCCCAAGCATATGGGCACTTTAATGTGTTTCTGTGCTAGACATGGTTCATTTTTTGGTGTTTTTTAGTGAAGCCATGGCTCATATCTTGCTGTGTTTCTGTCCTAGCCATGGCTCATATCTTAGCTTGTGTGTGCTGCCCATGGCTCATATCTTGGTGTGTGTCATGTTAGTCATATCTCATATCTCGGTGTGTCCGTGTTAATCATGTCTGATAGCTTTATGTGTGTCTGTGTTTAGTCATATCTCATATCTTAGTGTGTACCAGTGTTAGTCATATGTCATATTTTTGTGTGTGCATGTCTGGGTTAGTGATATCTCATATCTTTGTGTGCATGTTTATGTTAGTCATATCTCATATCTTTGTGTGCGCATGTCTGTGTTTGTCACATCTCATATCCTTGTGTGTGCATGGCTATGTTAGTCATATATGTCCCATCTCATATTTTTGAGTGTGCATATCTATGCTAGAAATATCTCTTATCTTTGTGTGCATGTCTATGTTAGGCATGTGTCATATCTTTGTGTGTGCATATCAATGTCAGTTATATCTCATATCTTTATGTGCATGTTTATGTTAGTCATGTGTCATATATCTTGATGTGTGTCAGTGTTAGTCATGCCTCGTATCGCTGTGTGCATGTCTGTATTAGTCACATCTCATATCTTTGTGCGTGCATGTCTGTGTTAGTCACATCTCACATCTTTGTGTGTGTATGTCTGTGTTAGTCACATCTCACATCTTTGTGTGTCCGTGTCTGTGTTAGTCACCTCTAGTGACTCGGGCAGATGGTGCTCGTAAACCTGGGAGGGCCTACCATCTAAGGGCAGAATCTCCCTACAGAAAAGATCATCTGCTGCCTTGCAGGAAGATTGGGGACAATCAAAGGCTAGGGAAAGCAAACCCGAATAAAATGCTGGCTGAAATCGGATGCTCTGGGCCACTGGCGCAGAACACAGTGCAACGTATTAACTGGTGTTCAGTCAGTGTGGATCTGACAGACTCTAATTGTGATGTTCTGTCTGTGGGGGCGATCAACACACTTAGCCTGACAGCTGACTTCATATGAGAGTCTGGAATCCTTACTCTGATTGAGTCCTGAACGCAGAGAGAGAGAGAAACACTGAAATAACAAAATTCCATATATTACAAACACTAAAATAACTAAATTCCGTATATTACAAGCACTGAAATAACAAAATTCCTTATATTACAAACACTGAAATAACAAAATTCCTTATATTACAAATACTGAAATAACTAAATTCTTTATATTACAAATACTGAAATAAGTAAATTCTTTATATTACAAATACTGAAATAACTAAATTCTTTATATTACAAATACTCAATCATCAATTTCTTTATGCTACAACTCACTTAAACTCTTTATATTACAAATACTTGATTCAAGAGGGTTACTGTGAGATCGAGGGTGGACATGTGAACTGGTTTATAATTTCACAAATTCACATTGCAGGGAGATCTTACAGTCTGTTGTTTGATGTGCGACGGGGATAATCCGACGACTAACTGTGTTTCATATGTTCGGATTTGGAGGCAAAATGATGTCCTAAAATCATCAAGTGCTATACAAATTTAAAAAAATATGATGATTATCATTTTCAGTAGGACATGAACTTCAGGTCAATATGGTGGACATGCGGCAGGAACCATTGAAGGCTATGTCTGAAAAATGTCCCTTGTTGCATTTTACTCATATTTCAAGTCAGGCTTGTTGCAGGGGCTACTGAGTTAAGTGCTCTGTGCTCACTATGAGCTGTGCATTTCATCCGTTGTAATCGTGTTTCAATATTCCGATTGTTTACGATGAATGATGATATCGCGAATGGAGAACAGATGGATGTGCTCACTTTCTGTGCGGTTTTGCTTATGTCTTTTGACGTGTGCTGAGACTGCTATGATGGGGGCTACACCTACCTTTCTTTGTTTTGGAGATAAGATATTAATTCGGATGACTCCACTGGCACGGGTGGTTGAGAAATTATGGATTTTAATTTGTTTGTAGTGATACCGGGGCCTTTAATAACCATAACTCCCTCACATCTCATTCCATCACATCTCACTGACTCGTAAGTCACTCTCTCACATCTCTATCTGTAGAAGGTATGTCTATCTACCCAATTAATGATGATAAATCACGCCGACAAAGGATGAGTTCAGAATTGCACTGCTGTACCCCCGTGACTTTGGCCGGCAGACACTACTCCCGTCGTGATCGTTGCACTGGGTTACTTCGCTTTGAGATTTGCCGCGGTGATGTTCCATCCAGCCCTGGGACATCACTTTCCCTTTGGACGGATTCGTTGACACTACTAACGTTGAAGACTACAACATTGACACTACTAACGTTGAAGACTATAGCATTGACACCAGCAACACTTCAAGACGTCTTCTCGGGACAAAGAACAAGTGTTTATTATGGACACCTTGTCCACAATTACAACAATGAAAACATCATCAACATAACTTGCAATTACAATAATGAAACGCCAGCAACATACCTTGCTCTGGATTAGTACACCTGTCAAACATGGCATACGCTGGTCTAAATAACTCATGCAGGCCTTGCTCTCACACTCTGTTGTCCATGTGGTACGAACTTTCTCTAGATTAGTACACCTGTCAAACATGGCATACGCTGGTCTAAATAACCCATGCAGGCCTTGCTCTCACACTGTTGTCCATGTGGTACGAACTTTCTCTAGATTAGTACACCTGTCAAACATGGCATACGCTGGTCTAAATAACTCACGCAGGCCTTGCTCTCACACTTTGTTGTCCATGTGGTACGAACTTTCTCTCATACCGACTAGAGACTATCAATCTCCGTTGGACCCTGACATGGTCTCTATTTCTCCCACTAGGAAATCTTTCCAATGAATAACTATGACATCAAGTGTGTTAGCACTGAGGCAGCCAGTTATTTACTCGAAGCACACTTCTACAAAACATGACTCTTAGCTCGATATTCTATTCACATTCTATCCTGCAACTGAAATAGGTGGTTACCGACTTGGCGGCCCTGCCCTTGGGAATCAACTGTCTCCCACTGTGGCTACCTCTCGACTGACTATCTTTTCTCCCCACTTAATATCACTCACCTCTCCCAGCCAATCAAAACTCTCCTGAGTGACATTCACACCTACACGGACTCTCCTGTTTTTCTGCCTATCGTTCATTCCCTTCTCCTTCCCGTGACTTTCCTCTCATTCACTCATCACACCGTTCCGACCCACTGCTACATATCACTTAGATCTCACAGCCTCACTTCTTTTTTATTCGCGTCTCACATCTCACTCCTCACATCGCCATCACCCACATCTCACTTCCTGACAACTTTCACCTTTACATCTCACATCTCATACCTCACTCCCTCACAGCTCACACCTTCATATCTCCCTCCATTACATCTCCTTCCTTGGCATCTCACTCCTTAACACCACGCTACTGCATACTAAACTATCTCACTTTTCAACTCACTCCCTCAAATCTCCTCTCTCTCTTTCTCACTCTCTCTTTCTCTCTCTCTCTCTCTCTCTCTCTCTCTCTCTCTCTCTCTCTCTCTTCTGCCTATTCACACCTCACACTCTCCCACATCTCACACACCAGTATCGCATAAACTCACATTCTACACTGCATTTACTCAAATCACACTCACATACGTTTCACAAATTCTCATACACCCACATCAGTAACCCACATCAGTAACCCACATCAGAAAGCCACAACACCCACACCATATCCTCCCACTACCAGGTTGAAAAGCTTACTGATAAATATGCAACTGCCTGGACCATGTTTCTGAGACATCGTTCCACAATATTCCCAGACCCTGCAATCAAAGTCGTCGATACAATCAGCGGCATTCTCCTATCGGTGAACGAAAAAAGTTCGTGAATTAAAAATCAACTGGATTTTCCCGATAGCAACATGTGGTTGTGAATCATGGACAATCTTGCAAACAGAGTGGAAGAAGTTCAATTCATTCTAAACACAATGCTACAGAAATATCCTTAATATACATAGGATAATGAACAAGAGCAATGAAGACATATTAAAAGATTTAAATCTTTCAGTCATCATCATCATGTGCCATACCGGTTGGCGTAGACGATGATGTCCTTCCACAATCTTCTATCTACAGTGCATCATATCAGTTCTGTTGTTGACTGTTTTCCATGCCATGACACCAAGCTATCCAGTATTTTCTCTCTTTGTCGTCAGCGATCTTTCTTTCCTTTTATTTTGCCAGTTGTAACCAAGTATTCCGACTTTCCTCTTCTCATGTTGTGCCAGGAAAATATAGATTGTTTTTTTTATGATGTTTTTTAAAGAGCTCCCTTTTTGTGTTTACCTCTTTGAGAACTTCCTCGTTGGTCTTTTTAGCTGTCCAGGGAACTTCAAACATTCTTCTGAGAAATCCAAATCTCTGTGGCCTCTAACCGTATTTTTATTTGTTTGTTCACTGTCCATGATTCGCTTCCATAGGTCAGAATTGGTTCTATATAGCACCGACGACCTCTCTTTCTCACTTCTATATACATAGATTTGTTGCATAAGGTTTTGTATTTTTCTGAAATGCTATTTTGGCCTGACCTATTCTGTTTTTTTTATTTCTGTGGTGCTTCTCCCATCTGTTGTTATTATTGTGCCCAAGTATGTGACGCGTTGCACTTGTTTCAGATTTGTCCAGCTTAGTACTCACCAAATATAAATATTTATCATACAGATGTCAACAGCAAACATAAGCCTTACATATAAGCTGCTCAAATAACGACAGACATAAACCACAAACATAATCCTCGCACATAAGCTATGTACACAGGTACTCTAATATCTTACACATATACCATAAACGACATATACAAGACACCCGCTATTTTATTCTGTTCATAGAAACATTTTCATTGCAGCCAGGGCTTCCCCATATCCGCTCCACTCCATTTACTGCATTTTTCGAAGTGTAGGTAGACTGTCTGTTCCTGAAGGATGTTGATTGTAGTTACCATGTTTTCCTCCCACTAGACACTCCGGATAGACCCGGCTCCTGTAGGACGTTGATTGTAGTTACCATGTTTTCCTCCACTAGACACTCCGGATCGACCCGGCTCCTGTAGGACGTTGATTGTAGTTACCATGTTTTCCTCCACTAGACACTCCGGATCGACCCGGCTCCTGTAGGACGTTGATTGTAGTTACCATGTTTTCCTCCACTAGACACTCCGGATAGACCCGGCTCCTGTAGGACGTTGATTGTAGTTACCATGTTTTCCTCCACTAGACACTCCGGATCGACCCGGCTCCTGTAGGACGTTGATTGTAGTTACCATGTTTTCCTCCACTAGACACTCCGGATAGACCCGGCTCCTGTAGGACGTTGATTGTAGTTACCATGTTTTCCTCCACTAGACACTCCGGATAGACCCGGCTCCTGTAGGACGTTGATTGTAGTTACCATGTTTTCCTCCACTAGACACTCCGGATCGACCCGGCTCCTGTAGGACGTTGATTGTAGTTACCATGTTTTCCTCCACTAGACACTCCGGATCGACCCGGCTCCTGTAGGACGTTGATTGTAGTTACCATGTTTTCCTCCCACTAGACACTCCGGATAGACCCGGCTCCTGTAGGACGTTGATTGTAGTTACCATGTTTTCCTCCACTAGACACTCCGGATCGACCCGGCTCCTGTAGGACGTTGATTGTAGTTACCATGTTTTCCTCCACTAGACACTCCGGATCGACCCGGCTCCTGTAGGACGTTGGTTGTAGTTACCATGTTTTCCTCCACTAGACAATCCGGATAGACCCGGCTCCTGTAGGACGTTGATTGTAGTTACCATGTTTTCCTCCACTAGACACTCCGGATAGACCCGGCTCCTGTAGGACGTTGATTGTAGTTACCATGTTTTCCTCCACTAGACACTCCGGATAGACCCGGCTCCTGTAGGACGTTGATTGTAGTTACCATGTTTTCCTCCACTAGACACTCCGGATCGACCCGGCTCCTGTAGGACGTTGATTGTAGTTACCATGTTTTCCTCCACTAGACACTCCGGATCGACCCGGCTCCTGTAGGACGTTGATTGTAGTTACCATGTTTTCCTCCACTAGACACTCCGGATCGACCCGGCTCCTATAGGACGTTGATTGTTGTTATCATGTTTTCCTCCCACTAGACACTCCGGATAGACCCGGCTCCTGTAGGACGTTGATTGTAGTTACCATGTTTTCCTCCACTAGACACTCCGGATCGACCCGGCTCCTGTAGGACGTTGATTGTAGTTACCATGTTTTCCTCCACTAGACACTCCGGATCGACCCGGCTCCTGTTGGACGTTGATTGTAGTTACCATGGTTTCCTCCACTAGACACTCCGGATAGACCCGGCTCCTGTAGGACGTTGATTGTAGTTACCATGTTTTCCTCCACTAGACACTCCGGATAGACCCGGCTCCTGTAGGACGTTGATTGTAGTTACCATGTTTTCCTCCACTAGACACTCCGGATAGACCCGGCTCCTGTAGGACGTTGATTGTAGTTACCATGTTTTCCTCCACTAGACACTCCGGATCGACCCGGCTCCTGTAGGACGTTGATTGTAGTTACCATGTTTTCCTCCACTAGACACTCCGGATAGACCCGGCTCCTGTAGGACGTTGATTGTAGTTACCATGTTTTCCTCCACTAGACACTCCGGATCGACCCGGCTCCTGTAGGACGTTGATTGTAGTTACCATGTTTCCTCCACTAGACACTCCGGATAGACCCGGCTCCTGTAGGACGTTGATTGTAGTTACCATGTTTTCCTCCACTAGACACTCCGGATCGACCCGCTCCAGTTCTACCTACCCAACACACACACAGACACTCATACACACACTCACACACACACACTCATACACAAAATCTCACACATTAACTCACACACGCACTCTCACACACTCATACACACATACACATACACTCACACACACTCACACAAACACTCACAAAAACACTTACACAAACACTCAAACACACTCACACACGCACTCTCACACACTCATACACACATACACATACACTCACACAAACACTTACACAAACACTCAAACACACTCACACAAGCACTCACACACAATCTCACACAATAATACACACACACACACACACTTACATACACACTAACACACTCACTCTCACATACACATTCACACAAACACTCACACTCTCATACACTCACAAAAACACTCATTCACATACACACTCTCACAAACACGCACACACTAAAACATTCTCACTTATTCTCCCACACACACACACTCACATACGCTCACACACACAAACTCACACACTCTAAAACAAACACTCACACAATTTCTCACGCACACTCACACAAACTCTCTCACACACTCTCACACACACACTCACACACACATATACACATATGCACACATACACATTCTCACATACACTCACACCCTCACACACACTCACACACTCTCACACACATTATTACTCACACACACACTCTTAAAGACATACTTATACACATACATACACACGCACAAACTCACACGCACACAAACTCTCACAAATTCACAGCACATACACAAACTCTTACACACACTCACACACTTTCACACCCACTCACATACGCACTCACACATACAAACTCTAACAAACAAACTTACAACATAATCACACACTTTACGTACACACCCACACACGTATTCACAACACTCTTACACACACTCACAGACACAAACTCTCACAAACATACTCACACACATACTCACAACAAACTCATACGCTCTCACACACACTCACTCACATACGCACTCACACACAAAAAATCTCACAAATACACACGCACTCACAGAGACACTCGCACACAGATAAACTTACACACACAAAGACACACTCACACACGTACTACACGCAAGAACCACACACAACAAGAACACTCACATCCTGGTAGATGCTGTGAACCGAGGCTACCATCAGCAACAGTACAACCGATACTCCAACCATTATTGTCATTTTGCCTGTTTGTGTTTTCAAAACCCAACTGTTTCTCTCAAAAGTTAAATGTGAACGACTGAGCAAAAGTCTACAAGTGTCAAGAAAGCATTAACAAACAACAAGGTATATTAATAGTACAAAATAAACATCGAGAAAGATTAACATAAGCATGCAGAAAAAAAAATAAACAACGGAAGTACATGCCCTTCATCATTTTGTTACATGTCAATAGCAGAACGAAGCATTCACCACAAATCGTCTCAATCAATCTCTGACTCTAGCCTATCTTCCATAAAACGTTGCATTCACCAAGCCTGTCTATATGAATCTCTGTCTCTAGAAAGATCTTCCTCAGAACGTTGCATCCACCACAATCCGTCTGAATGAATCTCTGACTCTAGTCTATCTTCCACAAAACGCTGCATTCACCACAGCCCGACTGAATGAATCTCTGACTCTAGAAAAATCTTCCTCAGAACGTTGCATTCACCACAACCTGTCTGAATGAATCTCTGACTCTAGAAAGATCTTCCACAAAACGTTGCATTCACCACAACCTGTCTGAATGAATCTCTGACTCTAGAAAGATCTTCCACAAAACGTTGTATTCACCACAACCTGTCTGAATGAATCTCTGACTCTAGAAAGATCTTCCACAAAACGTTGCATTCACCACAACCTGTCTGAATGAATCTCTGACTCTAGAAAGATCTTCCTCAAAACGTTGCATCCACCACAACCCGTCTGAATGAATCTCTGACTCTAGAAAGATCTTCCACAAAACGTTGCATTCACCAAAACCTGTCTGAATGAATCTCTGACTCTAGAAAGATCTTCCACAAAACGTTGCATTCACCACAACCTGTCTGAATGAATCTCTGACTCTAGAAAGATCTTCCACAGATTGTAGCATCCACCACAACCCGTCTGAATGAATCTCTGACTCTAGAAAGATCTTCCACAGAACGTTGCATTCATCAAACATTTCTGAATGAATCTCTGACTCTAGTCTATCTTCCACAAAACGTTGCATTCACCAAGCCTGTCTATATGAATCTCTGACTCTAGTCTATCTTCCACAAAACGTTGCATCCACCACAACCTGTCTGAATGAATCTCTGACTCTAGTCTATCTTCCACAAAACGCTGCATTCACCACAGCCCGACTGATAACGGATCTGTCTCTAACCAAATCTTCCACTTCTTCTGTTGTCATGTTCAAGGTCCCCTTGACGTCTTGAAACCACCTTCTTCTTGCTCTGCCCTTCATGGGTCGCCCAGGAACTATGCCCCCCCCCCCCCCCATTATTGTTCTTTCCAGCCCTCTGTCTGACATGTCATAGTATTTAAATTTCCCCTGTAGTATGACGTTTATAAGCCACTTCTTTCCAATGTTTACATCTTTTAATATCTCTTCATTTTTCTTTTTTATTATCCAAAAAAATTGTAAGGATATCTATATCTCATAACTAATGATTTTTATGTAGCATTTTGTTTCGAATAAATAAGATTTCAACTTTGTTTGCGAGATTGTCCATGATTCACAACCATATATTGCTATCGGGAAGATACATTTCCATAGTAATTTTAGTTTTTTTTTCCTTGCTGGTATTGTGTCACATGTTCTACATGGTATCCAATTTCTGTGCTGCTATTGCGTGAGCATATGCTCTTAGAGTTAACGTCATGAACTCAAGTCAAAACCAGGCAAGACTGTCTCCTTCATAGAGCCAGGAATTTTATTTGCGAATTTGTATTTCATCATCATTATCATCATCCATCATCAAGTACCGGGCATGCTGGCGTAGGTGATCATGTCTCTCCACAACTTTCGATCTCAACAGTTATTTATCATTTCTGTTGTTGACCTTCTGCCAAGCCATTCTCTTAAGCTGTCTGGTATCATTTCTCTTTGCTTCCCTCTATCTCTTCGTCCCTCAATTTTCCCAGTTGTCTCAATATATTCCAGCTGTTCTCTTCTCATTACATGGCCCCACCAAAAATGTGTATTTACATATTTGTATTTATGTGTTTGTATTACGCATTTTAAAGAATAGTGACACTGTGACCTTCCAGGCATGTTATAAGAGGCGACTAAGGAGGTTGATCGATGGCTTGACAAGCTGTCATTGTAAAAAGTATTGTTATGGAAACAGCGCCATAGATTTTAGAGCAGTGATCTCTGCAGTATGTGCCATGTTGGCACGCAGGGTTTCTGTTTTTAAGATTGTGGTTCTGCCCTATGTGCCGTCTTCGTCTCGAAAGGACATTAGATAGATAGATTACGCATTTGTATTATCGCATTTGTATTATCGCATTTGTATTATCGCATTTGTATTATCGCATTTGTATTATCGTATTTGTATTTACGTTCTTGTATTTATGTATTTTTATTTCAGTATTTGCATTTATGTATTTTTTTAGTCTTGCTATTTACGCTTTTGTATTTACGTATTTCTATTTCAGTATAATTTTATTTCAGTATTTGCATTTTAATTTGCATTTAAGTAAGTACTTGCATTTTTGTATTGATATTCAATTATTTGTTTTTACGTATTTGTATTTTAGTACTTGCATTTGAGTATTTCTTGAACGCATTTGTTCTTAAGTATTTGAATTTAGGTATTGTAATGTGGTATTTGCATTTAAGTTATTTGTATTTACGTACTTTTATGTTAGTATTTGTATTGAAGTATGGGAAGTATAGGCATCCCCAAGCAAATACTATTGTTATTGAGTTATTTGCGGGTCATCATCATTGCACTCCGAACATGCCCATAGGTGCTCAGATCCCCTCCTCAGCAAGTCCCACAGTGTCCAGCGACTGACGACTCCAGTTCTATGTTGGTTGATAAGTCTTCTTACACGGCCACCAAGTTTCACGTTTCTGGCTGTGCCCATCTTAACTCCCATTTCCATCATCAGAAGAAGTGACGTTGATCTGTGTTTGTCGAAGTCCTGTGCTCTTCCCACATCTCGGAGTGCATTGATGATGTCCGCCCGATCCATTGGTTGCCTCAACGACAGTGCAGCTAACCAACCTGTCCGCTCTTTCATGTCCGCGTACTCCAGCATGTCCAGGGACATAGACAAAGGTGACCTTACGTATTTTGGACTTCTGCAATGACGTGACTCTACCCATTGCATGCGTACAGAGCATGCCTCCACTTTTTTTATCATGCTCATCGAATCACTCAGTATACATGCGTGGGTGTAGTCTTGTGACTCTAACCATTTGAATGACTTGGTCACTGCCATCACCTCCATTGTCATGCTACTCGTGGTCATGACGTATGCACCACTGTCTTTCTTGACTATTCTGCCTGCCGAGCGTGCTGTAAATGCCCATGCACTTCTTTCGTGTCGTCTTACAGATCCGTCTGTATAGATGACTGAATCTTTCTCATTGGTGTTATCGCAGATGAGACCGTTGACCTCCTCATTAACCACGACCGAGTTCTGTTCCCTACTTTTCCTGTCGAGTGTGACAATACACTAGAAAGTCCCCTTGAATGACGTAGCACCGGTATCCACTCCTCACCAACGCTGATATTGGTAACCCCACTGACCTGTTTGATGACATCTTCTGCTCAGCCCACCCATGATTTGCCTCTTTTTAGCCTGGTACCTTTCTCTGTGTTGAGCACGTGGTGCAATGGATGCTCTTTATCTGTACTAATCTTCAGGTATGCTCGTGCTCTCCAGATCTTGATTCTGTCATCCATGGTTGGAAAGTCAAGAAGATACCTCATTGCTACACAGGGAGTGTCCCTTGTACATCCCAAGATAATGCGCATGACTTCATTTTGTATTTTCTCCAGCCTATCAATTTGAGTCGTACTGACAGTAAGAATTGCCAGGGATAAGCAAATAATATATGGTGAACTAATGCACGGACAAAGACAAATAGGCAGACCTAAACTACGATATAGAGATATCTGTGGATCATCTATGAATGACTTCTCCATTTGTGAAAATGACTGGAAACATCTGGCAGGTGATCGCACATCATGGAGAGCATGTATAAGGAATGGTATAATATCTTTCGAGACTATGCTAAGGCAACACTTAGAAGAGAAAAGACTGATAAAAAACGAAGGAAAACCCTGTGGATCAGTGGGCATGGCCTGTTCATTATGTGACCGTGTGTGTTTGTCGAACATTGGTAGAATTAGCCACGAGAGAAGCTGCTCAACAAAAACAAGACCTCAAAAAAATACACAATAGCCTCCACTAGACCGTCTGACAATGCGAAAAGGGCCATATATATTGTGATCGTTTCCGACATTTGTGCCTCTGATGTGTGTTACACACACACACACACATAAGCTTAAACTAAATACGCTGACATGATTTAGCATTTACCCGAACTTCTCAATTTCTCTCGACGCTGTAAGGCAAAATAAGTTTAGAAAAAGAAAACAAGAAAGGTACAGAGCAAACAGTATCTCATTAATACAAGATTTAATCAAATATAATAGATCATAGTCGTCGACAATACAAGATTTAATCAAATATAATAGATCATAGTCGTCGACAATACATGAGTTAATCAAATACATTAGATGGTAGTCGTCGACAATACATGATTTAATCAAATACATTAGATGGTAGTCGTCGACAATACATGATTTAATAAAATACATTAGATGGTAGTCGTTGACAATACATGATTTAATGAGATACATTAGATGACAGTCGTCGACAATACATGATTTAATGAGATACATTAGATGATAGTCGTTGACAATACATGATTTAATGAGATACATTAGATGATAGTCGTCGACAATACATGATTTAATCAAATACATTAGATGATAGTCGTCGACAATACATGATTTAATGAGATACATTAGATGATAGTCGTTGACAATACATGATTTAATGAGATACATTAGATGATAGTCGTCGACAATACATGATTTAATGAGATACATTAGATGATAGTCGTTGACAATACTTGATTTAATGAGATACATTAGATGATAGTCGTTGACAATACATGATTTAATGAGATACATTAGATGATAGTCGTTGACAATACTTGATTTAATCAAATACATTAGATCATAGTCGTCGACAATACAAGATTTAATAAAATACATTAGATGGTAGTCGTCGACAATACATGATTTAATTAAATACATTAGATGGTAGTCGTCGACAATACATGATTTAATAAAATACATTAGATGGTCGTCGTCGACAATACATGATTTAATAAAATACATTAGATGGTAGTCGTCGACAATACATGATTTAATTAAATACATTAGATGGTAGTCGTCGACAATACATGATTTAATAAAATACATTAGATGGTCGTCGTCGACAATACATGATTTAATAAAATACATTAGATGATAGTCGTCGACAATACTTGATTTAATGAAATACATTAGATGGTAGTCGTCGACAATACTTGATTTAAGGAAATACATTAGATGGTAGTCGTCGACAATACATGATTTAATGAAATATATTAGATGGTAGTCGTCGACAATACTTGATTTAATGAAATACATTAGATGATAGTCGTCGACAATACTTGATTTAATGAAATACATTAGATGGTAGTCGTCGACAATACATGATTTAATTAAATATATTTGATGGTAGTCGTCGACAAAACTTGATTTAATGAAATACATTAGATGATAGTAGTCGACAATACTTGATTTAATGAAATATATTAGATGGCAGTCGTAGAAATACATGATTTAATAAAATACATTAGATCGTAGTCGTTGACAATACTTGATTTAATGAAATACATTAGATGGTAGTCGTCGACAATACATGATTTAATGAGATACATTAGATGATAGTCGTCGACAATACATGATTTAATGAGATACATTAGATGATAGTCGTTGACAATGCATGATTTAATGAGATACATTAGATGATAGTCGTCGACAATACATGATTTAATTAGATACATTAGATGATAGTCGTTGACAATACTTGATTTAATGAGATACATTAGATGATAGTCGTTGACAATACATGATTTAATGAGATACATTAGATGATAGTCGTTGACAATACTTGAATTAATCAAATACATTAGATCATAGTCGTCGACAATACATGATTTAATAAAATACATTAGATGGTAGTCGTCGACAATACATGATTTAATTAAATACATTAGATGGTAGTCGTCGACAATACATGATTTAATAAAATACATTAGATGGTCGTCGTCGACAATACATGATTTAATAAAATACATTAGATGGTAGTCGTCGACAATACATGATTTAATTAAATACAATAGATGGTAGTCGTCGACAATACATGATTTAATGAAATACATTAGATGGTCGTCGTCACCAATACACGATTTAATAAAATACATTAGATGATAGTCGTCGACAATACTTGATTTAATGAAATACATTAGATCATAGTCGTCGACAATACTTGATTTAATGAAATACATTAGATGGTAGTCGTCGACAATACATGATTTAATGAAATATATTAGATGGTAGTCGTCGACAATACTTGATTTAATGAAATACATTAGATGATAGTCGTCGACAATACTTGATTTAATGAAATACATTAGATGGTAGTCGTCGACAATACATGATTTAATTAAATATATTAGATGGTAGTCGTCGACAATACTTGATTTAATGAAATACATTAGATGATAGTAGTCGACAATACTTGATTTAATGAAATACATTAGATGGCAGTCGTAGAAATACATGATTTAATAAAATACATTAGATGGTAGTCGTTGACAATACTTGATTTAATGAAATACATTAGATGGTAGTCGTCGACAATACATGATTTAATAAAATACATTAGATGGTAGTCGTCGACAATACATGATTTAATAAAATACATTAGATAATAGTCGTCGACAATACTTGATTTAATGAAATACATTAGATGGTAGTCGTCGACAATACATGATTTAATGAAATACATTAGATGATAGTCGTCGACAATACTTGATTTAATGAAATACATTAGATGGTAGTCGTCGACAATACACAATTTAATGAAATACATTAGAAGATAGTCGTCGACAATACTTGATTTAATGAAATACATTATATGGTAGTCGTCGACAATACTTGATTTAATGAGATACATTAGATGATAGTCGTCGACAATACACGATTTAATAATATATTAGATGGTAGTTGTCGACAATACTTGATTTAATGAAATACATTAGATGGTAGTCGTTGACAATACATGATTTAATGAGATACTTTAGTGTGCCAGTTTAATTTATTTTTCTTTTCTTCTCTCTGTGTGTGTTTTATTTATCTATTCCATTCACACAGATAACGAAACAAGATGTCCTCTGATATGCCGCCTTTATTTTCCCTTGTCGGTTGTTACAGACTCATACATCTTGATAATTACGACTTACATATATTATATCAGTGAACATATCATCTGTGCAGTTTTACTGAAATATCTCACAGGAAACCATACACCTTGACATGACAATTGTGTTCATCTATCCATTCTCCTCATCTGTCACTCTCTATTATTTTCTATTCTATTTTAATTTTCTTATTCACGCTCAGCATTATCTTAAGTTGGACCGTTCCCCATTGAACGGCCCTCCCTACTCTATCTATTAGTTGTCAGCTATTTTAAGTTGAACCGTTCCCCATTGAACGGCCCTCCCTACTCTATCTATTGCTGTTGTCGGTTCCGTTACTGCTATTAATCCAATTTCCTAATTGTCTGTTGCTGTTGTCGACTATTTTGCTACTCATCGGCTGGTTGGACCTCCTTGTGGTCGCCGATCTCCAACTGAACTCTATTAGGCTTCCAACTGTCCAGCCGCTCTCTGCTTGTTCCAGCTTTTAACGCAAGCTATTCCATGGGCTTCCATCCCTACTGCTCTCTGCTCATAGTCTTCAACTGTCGCTAGTGCTTCCCATGGCTCACAACTGTCCAGTTGCTCTCTGCTCATAGTCTTCAACTGTCGCTAGTGCTTCCCATGGCTCTCAACTGTCCAACTGCTCTCTGCGGCCGCCGATCTCCAACTCAACTCTGTTATATAGTTATTCCCCTCCAACCGTCCAGCCAACTACGTCATCCTATTTTTCTACGTCATCCTCTTTTCCACGTCACTTTTCTTTTTCTACGCACTGAACTGCACCAATTCTGCCTCTACATCTTTTAGTGCGCAATTCTCTTCTACACAATATGGTAGTCGTCGACAATCATCATCTTGTGCCCTCTCCGCAACGAAGGTTGGCTATCATGGATCGCCATTCTACTCTGTTTCTTGCTTTGATGGTGCAGGCTGACATAGATTGACTTGACCATCTTTTGATGTTACTCGTCCATGTTTTTCTTGGTCTGCCTCTGCCTCTTTTACCTTGTATTTTTCCTTCCAATATTACTTTTAGTAGGCTGTTGTGTCTTTTAACATGCCCAGCAAATTTCATTTGTCTTGTCTTGATTGTATTTAGTAGTTCTCTTTTTATTTTCAGCTGTTTTAAAACTTTATCGTTTGTTATCTTTTGTTTCCATCCAATTCTACCTATTCTTCTATAAATCCACATTTCAAAGGCTTCAATTTTCTGTTCTGTTTTCTTGTTTAATGTCCATGTTTCTGCACCATACAGGAATATTGAGAAGACGTAACATTTTGCCATTCTTAGTTTCAGCCCTGTTGATATTTGTTTTGTTGTTAATATATTTTTCATCAAAATTACTTTTTGCCATACCTATTCTTTTGTTTATTTCAGTTTTGCATTTTCCATCATTGGTTATAGTATGTCCCAGGTAGTTGTAGCTCTTGTACATGATTTAATAAAATACATTAGATTGTAGTCGTCGACAATACATGATTTAATGAGATGCATTAGATGATAGTCGTCGACAATACATGATTTAATGAGATGCATTAGATGATAATCGTCGACAATACATGATTTAATGAGATGCATTAGATTGTAGTCGTCGACAATACATGATTTAATGAGATGCATTAGATGATAATCGTCGACAATACATGATTTAATAAAATACATTAGATTGTAGTCGTCGACAATACATGATTTAATGAGATGCATTAGATGATAGTCGTCGACAATACATGATTTAATGAGATGCATTAGATGATAGTCGTCGACAATACATGATTTAATGAGATGCATTAGATGGTAGTCGTCGACAATACATGATTTTAATGAGATGCATTAGATGGTAGTCGTCGACAATACATGATTTTAATGAGATGCATTAGATGGTAATCGACGTTCAACAAATAACTTACCTTACTATGTAGACTTGATACTGAAGGCGGTATAAGCTACTCTTTAAATAGTACCCCAAGACACCAGCTGTTGTTTAACTACAAAACACTGAAACAATTGATGTAATCCCCCGTTAATGCTCTCACATAATCTGAATTAACATAAGACTATAGTAAGGCCTAGTGAGCAGAACCGTCGTTCAAATCTGTCGTCTACTTATCACGTAAAGCTTTTACCATACCATTTTTTCTATTTTTTTTTTAACTTTTCACCCTACGACTCCAGTACGTCGACTCGATACTATTCCTGTTGGAAAGCTTTCAGCCTGGAAGACAAAGTCACTACTGTTAACAACATAATAAGTTCTCTCCCTTGATTGATTAAATCCTCCTCTTCCTCTTCTTTCTTTCCTCATCTGCCTTTCAGCGTCGAGGGGAGATATAATTTGCGGTCTTTCGCTCTTCTGTTCGCCTCTGCTGCTGTTATGTTTCCTAGTGCTTCTAATATTCCACCGACCCATCTTATTCGTGGTCGACCCTTGGGTCTGGTGTTCTCACAACGTTTGTTGAAGGCTCGTTGTGTTGTGTTTTGTTCTTTCTGCCTTGTCGCGTGGCCTAACCATTTTATCTGTTGTTTCCTTATATATTCTATGGGGGGGGGGGGGGCTATTCCTAGCTTTTTTCTCAGTTCTTCATTTCTGATCTTATCCCTCAGACTGTTTCCTGTCATTCGTCTAACACATTTCATCTCTGTAGAGGTTATTTTACTTATTGTTCTTGCACCTAGGGTCCAGGTCTGGCATTGGTAGCACAACGTTGGGATGAAGATTGTATTGTATAGTGCTCGTTTTGCCTCGAGAGTTATTTCCTTGTTGGACAATAGTGGTGATAACTGTCCGATGATTTGACAAGCTTTGTTGTATCTTGATTCTATCTCTGCTGTTTGAGAATTATTGTTTGTCATTAGATTTCTGATGTATTTGAATTCCTCTACTTGTTTTAGTTGTCTGCCTTCTATAGTTATGTTGATGTTCTGTTTATTTTTGGCGACATTCATGACTTCTGTTTTGTTGATGTTGATTTTCATGTTGTATTTTGTGCCTGAGATGTTGAGTTTGTTTAAGTGTTCTTGTAGGGTTAGATTGATTAAATGATGTGACAAAATCCTTCTTACTTGTTTCTGTTACACTGTGGAGTAGTTGCTACACTACTGATAGATTTCCTCAACCCTCTCAATAAACCTCTATCTAAAGGCATTCTTCAAGATTTCACAAAGTTGAGGCCTGTCCATTCTGTCAGGCCTACTACAGCAGGTCACTCAACAGCGAGACAATACAGTAAAGAAATGACCATTCTTGAACAAAAGTTGGGTCCTGTCTCTTCTGTCAGGCCTGCTACAGTAGGTCACTCAACAGCGAGACAATACAGTAAAGAAATGACAGTTCCTCGACAAAAGTTGGGGCCTGTCCCTTCTGTCAGGCCTACTACAGTAGGTCACTCAACAGAGAGACAATTCAGTAAAGAAATGACCGTTCTTAAACAAAAGTTGGGGCCTGTCTCTTCTGTCAGGCCTGCTACAGTAGGTCCCTCAACAACGACACAATTCAGTAAATAAATGACCATTCTTGAACAAACGTTGGGGCCTGTCCTTTCTGTCAGGCCTACTACAGTAGGTCCCTCAACAACGACACAATTCAGTAAATAAATGACCATTCTTGAACAAAAGTCGGGTTCTGTCCCTTCTGTCAGGCCTACTACAGTAGGTCACTCAACAGCGAGACAATTCAGTAAAGAAATGACCGTTCCTCGACAAAAGTCGGGCCTGTCCCTTCTGTCAGGCCTACTACAGTAGGTCACTCAACAGCGAGACAATTCAGAAAAGAAATGACCATTCTTGAACAAAAGTTGAGGCCTGGCCCTTCTGTCAGGCCTACTACAGTAGGTCACTCAACAGCGAGACAATGCAGTAAAGAAATGACCGTTTCTCAACAAAAGTTTGGGCCTGTCCCTTCTGTCAGGCCTACTACAGTAGATCACTCAACAGCAAGACAATTCAGTAAAGAAATGACCGTTCCTCGACAAAAGACGGGGTTAGGTGTAAGGAGATTATGTGTTGCTCACGGCTCAGAATCATCAACTGCTTGCACTCAAATTAGAGAGATGAGGGCTAATTATAGAGAGACGATGATGAAATTAGAGGAAATAATCTTTATTACAGAGATTAGAGCTTATTAAAGATAAGTGGGTTTATTAGAGACATAAGAGCTAAATGGAGATTGGAGGGTTTATTTGAGAGATGATGGCTAATCGGGGAGAAGGTTTATTAGAGAAATGGCAACTAATTAGACACAGAAGGGTTTATTCTAGAGTGAATTGCTAATTAGAGAATTGGGGGTTTATTTCAGAGATACAAACCAGTAGAAGAGATCGATCCCTTTATCTATCTTGGAAGTCACATTGATCAGGAAGGGGATACAAGCAAAGAAATTAGAATCAGAATAGCAAAAGCAGCAATGTCTTTCAGAAGCCTTGAAAAGTTGTGGAAATCAAAACTCATCAGCACAAACACAAAACTTAGGCTATTCAAATCAAATGTACTATCAACCCTTACGTATGCGTGTGAAAGCTGGAAAACAACAAGAGATATAGAAACAAAGTTGAACGCATTCGAAAATAAATGTCTAAGGAAAATACTTGGTATAGCGTGGAACGAATTCAAAACAAACTAGAAATTAGAGAAATCGCCAATCAACCACTAATATCTTCAGTAATCAAGAAAAGACGATGGTCATATGTTGGACATGTGATGAGAAGAGATAATAACCGAATAGCAAAGCAAGCCCTCATGTGGGAAACAACAGGTAAGAGAAAAAGAGGAAGACCCAGGGAGACACTGAGAAGAACATTGATGAGAGAGGCAAGAGCAGCAGGATTCGGCTCCCTCAATGAGATAGAGCTGCTTGCACAGAACAGAGACAGATGGCGAGATTTGATAAAATATCTTTAAAAGAAAACTGCTAGAACAAAAATTCAGATAGGAGAAGGTGTATCTTGGTCTACGCCCTATGGGCCGGTTACGGCTCGAAAGGTCAATAGATAGATAGATTTCAGAGATGGGAATTAGAGAGATGAGTTTTTATTATAGAGAGACGAAAGCTAATTAGAAAGGTGAGGGCTTATCGTTTCAAATCATGTGCCCAACTTCAAAACGCTATTACGCAGTAAACATTTGTTAAAAACTGTTGAAATTTTCCAAATGTTATTAGAATGCAAAAGACCCTTTAAATGTATATTTAACAAATATCTTGCAGCTGCAGTTTTCTTAAAGCGGCGATTTTCTTTGATGTTTGTCAAAATTGTAAATTGTGAAGCCCTAAAGAATAGAAATTACCGTAGTTGCTGGTCTATGATTAATTTTCACTAGGTAAAGGCGTGGCCGTAATGGGGAAATAACTGGATAAGACAAAACACCAGGAGAATTATTGTCTGCTCAGTTCGAGGACGGACGATAATATCAAGGTATACCTGTATGTCCAATTTTCATAGTTGTGTGGTCCTGAAAAGGACCGTTTGTTGAACTAATTTAAGGTAATATATGGGGCCAACATTGTGGGGGTTATATACTTTCATTCTGAATCAGACGAGTCTAAAAGATTAATAACTGTTTGGGGTTGAACATTCCACAAACCACCATTTTTCCAATATTCCTCTTCCTGTTTTAAGACGTGGTCTTCACATTTAGCCCAATAATCTTTGTCTATATTTAATAAAGCGAGATTAGCAAGAGTCTTTACATCGCATATTTTGAATGTTGTATCTTCATCTGCCACTTGTCCTTTTAATTTTGCCCAGATTAGTTCTATTGGATTTAAATGAGCATGGTAAGGTGGCAGCCTCAAACTTATATGATAGTGCTCTTGGATAATCTTATCTATTTGAAAAATCTTTGTCCTCTGTTTTTGCTTTACTAGAGATAGTAATTCAGGTTTTAAGTACATGTTATTAAATTGTATGTGCTCCTTTGTGAGCCATATCTTAATAGCATCTTTTGTACTGGATGACGTCGGGACTTTATCTTCAAGTGCAACAATGTTGTGGTACGCTGCATTGTCCATTATTAGGCAAGATGGTCGATCTAGTGATGGGAGAACAGAATTTTCAATCCAATGTCTAAATATGTGACCATTCATCTCAGAGTGATAATCCCGATTGTCTATGGATTTTGAAAGAAAAATGAGCTCTGCATTCTGTATTAGTCCATGTTGTCGACTACCTGCATGAGCAATTATCAAGCGCTGTCCTTTGCTGCTAGGAATTAATCTCTTAATCTTTCCATCTGATGACTGCCATTCCCTTTGGTTAGTGTGGTGAGCATTGATCCATGTTTCATCCAAGTACACAATATCATAACCTTGCTTGCGCACCTCTTTTACTTCACGTAAGTACTTGCTTCTCATGACTACTATATGTGGCTTCTCACAGATGATGTTTCGTCCATTGGAATACTTTCTGAATGTAAAGCCTGCAGCTCTCACATTCCTCCATAATGTAGACTTTGATATTTCAATACTGTTGTTCTTTTTCAGCGATACTTTTAATTTTCTTATTGTAACAGTTTCATTCATACCCAACATTTTGCGAATTTCACTTCTAATAAGTTCACTGTCGAAATTATCCAACATTTTTGCTCTTCCTTGTGATTTTGTATATTTGGAACATTGACGGTCACGTGCTTGAATCCAGCGATTAAATGACCATTTAGATAAATCCAAAATGTGTCTTGTCCTATTCTCAGGGTTTTCTAAAGAATGAAATAATCTTCCTCATTTGGCCTCTTTGCAAAAATAGTCATACATTTTTATTGCGATGTTTTGTAAACTGCAGAATTTCATTTTAAGACTCATGATAAATGTTTTCGTTCCACATCTTCGCCGCTGAATGAACGGAAATGGAACACACAATGCCTCGTGTTTTCTACAAGTGTCTAATTGTGTCAGAAAACCCACGTTGAAAGCATGCAATCACATCAATTGTACCGTGTATGGATTTTTAATCGCTATTTTTAACTTAAAATACTGTAAACAGTTGATGTTCTTATTATTTTTGGCGACATTCATGACTTATGTTTTGTTGATGTTGATTTTCATGTTGTATTTTGTGCCTGAGATGTTGAGTTTGTTTAAGTGTTCTTGTAGGTCTTCTATTGTTTCATGTATTAGTGCCTGATCGTCTGCAAATAAAATCTCGTTGATCTCCTCTGTCTGTGATGGGTTGGCTAACTTGCATATATAGTCCATGTATGTAATAAACAGTAGGGGGGATAGTACACACCCCTGTCTTACACCTGATCTAACTTCAAAAGTGTCTCTCATATTAGCAGTCATAATACATATCAATAAGGCCACGTAATTTCCTTTCTATGTTTCTTGATGGCATCAACTGAATGACTAAAGGAATTGTCAATCGCTAGGATAGTTCTGCTTCACCTACCCCGACACACATTATCACTCTTTGTCATCCGCCCTTAAAGGAATGATAAATGGGTGCAAATGAGTGGTGTTGTTGCTTGCAGTCAAACTGTAATATTTACAGCTTTCAGCCCAGCACCTCTATCTTTGGTACAGTGTTTTCAAGTACAAGTTTGCCTTCACTCTTGATCCGTACTCTCAAGGCCTGATAGGTTAGTCTGTTACTACACAATGAAGAAATCTTTTCTTCTTTTTATGAAGGTCTATTCTATTCTATGAGTGAAATCTTTTCTTCTTGCTATGAAGGTCTATTCTATTCTATCAGTGAAATCTTTTCTTTTTTTTATGAAGGTCTATTCTATTCGATCAGTGAAATTTTTTCTTCTTTTTATGAAGGTTTATTCTATTGTATCAGTGAAATCTTTTCATTGCAGTCAGGCATTTCCCATATCCGCTCCACTTCAAGTCACAGACAGCATCCTCCAAAATGCATTGGCACCTTTGGCAAATTCTGTTGACAATTCATGACCTCATTGGGTGCACAGGCGACGATTCCAAACAACATCCATTAAAGAAAGAGTACACAACCACATCCACACACCGGTTTCCTTCAAAATAAAAAAAAACACACACACATACTAAAAACATACAAAACTATTATAATTGTTAACTCTTTCAATACATTTCGTCGCACTGTGCGCCTTGCCGATTTCGGCAGCGTACGTTTCGTCGCACTGTGCGCCACTCTCAATTTGATTAGTGTGAACACCATCAAACCATATTCACTTAACATGTCTTGTTATTATCTTGATATTGGTAAAATTTATACCTTGTTCAATTATCTAAACATTCATATATAATATGTTATATGTTCTATCTCTTCTATCTATTGACCTTTCGAGCCGTAGCCAGCCCATAGGGTGTAGACCCAGATACTCCCTCTCTTATCTAAATTTTTGTTCTAGCAGTTTTCAATTCTTTTAAAGATATTTTATCAAATCTCACTATTTGTCTCTGTTCTGTGCAAGCAGCTCTATTTCATTGAGGGAGCCAATTCCTGCTGCTCTTGCCTCTCTTATCAATGTTCTTCTCAGTGTCTCCCTGGGTCTTCCTCTTTTTCTCTTACCTGTTGTTTCCCACATGAGGGCTTGCTTTGCTATTCAGTTATTATCTCTTCTCATCACATGTCCAACATATGACCATCGTCTTTTCTTGATTACTGAAGGCATTAGTGATTGATTGGCGATTTCTCTAATTTCCTCATTTGTTTTGAATTCGTTTCATGCTATACCAAGTATTTTCCTTAAACATTTATTTTCAAATGCGTTCAACTTTGTTTCTATATCTCTTGTTGTTTTCCAGCTTTCACACGTATACGTAAGGGTTGATAGTACATTTGATTTGAATAGCCTAAGTTTTGTGTTTGTGCTGATGAGTTTTGATTTCCACAACTTTTCAAGGCTTCTGAAAGACATTGCTGCTTTAGCTATTCTGATTCTAATTTCTTTACTTGTATCCCCTTCCTGATCAATGTGACTTCCAAGATAGATAAAGTGATTGATCTCTTCCACTGGCTTCTATATCAGGTCTACATTTCGTTTAAAAAAATTGTTTTTACGATAGCAGTTTGTTAAACCTATGATCAACGGTTCTATACCAAGCCGGAAAAAAAATAATTTCTCCATCTTGGACACAACTGGAAACAATCCCTGTTATATGTTAGATAAATATAAATATGTAGATTGATTCTTTAAATGATGAAAAATCTTGGCTGTGAAATCTCTTCTATTGTTCCATAAAAAGCTTGTGTACGGAAGAGTTAAGTGACTATGCCAGTTTTCTAAAAAAATATGCCAACATGCGCAACCATTATTGCACATTGTTGTTTCACTCTTTCCGTACATTTCAATGCAATGTACGTCATGCTGATTTCATTAGCATACGTTTAGCCGCAGAGTGCTTCACTCTAATTTTGATTTGTGTAAACCATCATCAAACAGTATACTTTTTACATCTCTTGTATCATCTTGGTATTAGTTAATTCTAATACCTTGTTCAATTATCTAAACATTCATATATAATATGTTATATGTTAGATAAATATAAATCATGTAGATTGATATTTAATTCTTTCCATATGTTTCGCTGCACTGTGCACCATGCCAATTTTGGCAACGTACATTTCGCCGCATTGTGTGCCACATTCAATTTGATTAGTGTGAACGCCATCAAACCATATTCTTTTTACATGTCTTGTATCATATTAATATTGGTGAAATCTAATACCTCCTTCAAAAATTTATATATAATATGTTATATGTTGGATAAATATAAATATGTAGATTGATTCTTAAAACCATGAAATATTTTGTCTCTGAAATCTCTTCCATTGCGTTGATAAATATTTTCCGTACTGACAAGGTGAAACTCAGTGCAAACCATAATCTGCTATATAGACAACAATTTCAAACTTACTGAAAAGAGAGCACCTACTGTCGCTTCATCATCAAGTACTGTGCCTGCTGGTGTAGGTGATCATGTCTCTCCACAACTTTCGATTTTGATAGTTATTTATCATTTCTGTTGTTGACCTTCTGCCAAGCCATTCTCTTATGCTGTCTGTTATCTTTTCTCTTCGCTTCCCTCTATCTCTTTGTCCCTCAATTTTCCCAGTTGTCACAATATATTCCAGCTGTTCCCTTCTCCTTACATGGCCACAAAATGATGATTGTTTTTTCCTAATGTTGGATATTAGCTCTCTCTTTGGTTTGGCCTCTTTCAGAATGTTTTCATTACTCTTCTTAGCTGTCCATGCTCTTCTCAACATTCTTATGTAAAACCACGTATTTTTATAGAAAATCTCCAGTGATTTTCTTGACTCAATAAGACTGCTACTGTATACAGTAGACAGTACAACCTGCAGTTGGCCTGCTGCCTTGTAAGTATGCTCGGGAGTGTAAAAGGCTAAGGGAGAGTACCCTAAAGTAAAACAACCCCATTGCCTTGTGGGTGAAACATTTTAGTCAAAGGCTAGCAGAGTCAACTGTAAATAAACCAACGGAAGGCAAGAGAAAACTCAAAACTTCTTTGTATAATCATATAATCAATAATATTCGCATTCATAATAATAATATGAAAATATAATAAGTATCCGGGAACAAATAGTATCTTCTTGATAACTTTATAAAACATCTATCCTGTATGAGTTCTTTTGTGGGCTTTCAGAGGTCCTGACTGTGCAAATCCTAACCCACACACATCACAGTTATAAGGCTTTTCCTTTGTATGGACTCTCGTGTGACTTTTCAGCGATGTGCACACAGCAAATCCGGCACCACACACATCACATTTGTAAGGCTTCTCCCCTGTGTGAATTCTTTTATGTTTTTTAAGGTGTTCACATCGAGCAAACCCTACACCACACACATCACATCTGTACGGCTTCTCTCCTGTATGTGTTCTCTTATGCATTGTTAAATTACTATTCTGAGTGAATTTCATACCACATACATCACATTTGTAAGGTTTCTCTCCTGTGTGAATTCTTTTATGATGTTTCAAAGAAGTACAAGACGTAAAACCCACATCACATACATCACATTTGAAAGGTTTCTCCCCTGTGTGCATCCGTTTGTGGTCTTTAAGATGCTCGCACTGAGTAAACGCAACACCACACACATCACACCTGTATGGCTTCTCACCTGTATGTATTCTTTTATGTCTGTTTAAATGACTGCGCCAAATAAATCTTACACCACATACATCACATGTAAATGGTCTCTCTAGATTATTTACTCTTTTGCCATCGTCTATCATATTTTGGTGCCCAATAGAAACATCCAATGTAGATTTCATTCTCACTCTTGATTCAGCAAGACCGCCTCCTGAGACATCTACAACACTGGCTCCACCACTTCCGATGACATCGCTACCACTATGTTCTGACAGTCCAACCACATGACAGTCTTGTTTATCAAATCCCAAATATCTATCGCCTGGCATCACTTGTAAATACTCGGCTTTGGAGTTGGGAAGGTAGCCCTGGACACAGGAGTAAATCTCTGCAATAGGAAAAAATGTTACGAATTAGTAAGTAGTAAAATATCATGTTGCAACTACCGTGGACATACTATAACCAGTGATGGAAAATGTAAAACTAAAATAAACAAAAGAATAGGTATGGCAAAAAGTAATTTTAATGCCATGAAAAATATACTAACATCAAAACAAATAACACTAGGGCTAAAACTAAGAATAACAAAATGTTACATCTTCTCAATATTCCTGTATGGTGCAGAAACATGGTAGTTAGACCAGAAAACAGAACAGAAAATTGAAGCCTTTGAAATGTGGATTTATAGAACAATAGAAACAATTAGATGGAAAAAAAAGACTGAAACTAAGAAACTTCAAACTAAGAATGAAAAGAGAACTACTAAACACAATTTGAACAAGACAAAATAAACACAATTTGAATAAGACAAAATAAACACAATTTGAACAAGACAAAATAAACACAATTTGAACAAGACAAAATAAACACAATTTGAACAAGACAAAATAAACACAATTTGAACAAGACAAAATAAACACAATTTGAACAAGACAACTGAGATGTTTGGGCCATGTTAAAAGACACAGCAGTCAACTAAAAGTAATCTTCAAGGGGAAAATACAAGGACAAAAGAGTCAGAGGCAGACCAAGACTAACATGGATGAGCAACATCAAAAGATGGACAAGTCAGCCTATAACAGCCTGCACCATCAAAGCAAGAGAGAGAGAGAGCGGAATGGGTTTCTATGGCAGCCAACCTTTGATGCGGAGACAGTACTCAATGAAAAAAAAACATTTTTTTTCTTTCCGTTTGCCAGCTTTGACCTCAGATGAAGTCCCTAGAGACTAGCAACTGAATTGTACGTGTTAATCCGTTTTTCCCTGGCAGCCGTGTGCACAGGGGTCCCTCGTCGCATAGGCAGATAACTTTGTCTTCGGCAGATAACACCGTACTCATTTTTCCCGTCCATGAGTAATTGACATTTCAAGCCGGGCCTCGCTTGCTGAGACCAGAGGTGGTTGCCACAGAGAGAAATCATAAATAAAAATCCCAACTGGTGCAGCTGCGATTTGAACCCATAACCTCTCTGCCTCGAGGCCGGCGTCTTGCCTTGAGACCAACCAGTCTCCCCCCCCCCCAAAAAAAAAATAATAAAAATAAACAAACAAACAAAAACATTATGAATGGGAAGAAACTATGTACATTACAAAATATGACTCAGCAAAGAAAAGATGAAAGTGATGAAATATTAAAGAGCCAGTGGTGGGGTGTGCTAAACACTCCAAAGTATGATGACAGCTTTACAAGGAAGGAACACAACACAATACTGACGCTTCGGCCTGTGGCCTTCTTCAGAATACAAGGACAACGACAACAAATGGTGAAGCACAATTATCTATAACTACATGTTAGATGATCAAAATATGATGAAATATTAAACTCATCCAGAAAAATAAATAAAGATATACCTGAAACACCAAACCCCAGCCTTAACAAATTTGAGTAGTTCTCTTCTGCTCATGGAATCAGTTTCACTGCAGTCAGGACTTCCCCCATAACTGCTCCACTCATGTCACAACTCTCGCCAAAGCATGCTGATAAATACCTTGGCTTCGAGAGTAAGTTAACTCAACAGTCCACGCCATAAACTCAACAGTCCACGCCATAAACTCAACTCTTAATATCAGTTCTAATCCTCAAGATTAAACCTGAACCCTCTTCCAAAACCTAAACTCAACCCTAAACCACAACATTCAAACCTACACCCTAACCCTCACACAACATGCAGTTTGTTTCCCACTGGCTTTGAACGAGTCTAATAGTTTGTACCTTTCGATAAAATATTCAATGACGATAAATTTATTTTTGCTCCATTGACCTAAATTAGCCCACAAAAATTTTAATAGAGACACAACATGCCAAATATTCCAATGTCACAACACACCAAATATTACAATGTCACAACACACCAATTATTCTGGCACAACACACCAAATATTCTAATGTTACAACACGCCAAATATTCCAATGTCACAACACACTAAATATTCTAATGTCACAACACACCAAATATTCTAATATCACAACACACCAAATATTCTAATGTTACAACACACCAAATATTCCAATGTCACAACACACCAAATATTCCAATGTCACAACACACCTAATATTCTGGCACAACACACCAAATATTCTAATGTTACTACACGCCAAATAATCTTATGTCACAACACACTAAATATTCCAATGGCACAACACACCAAATATTATAATGTCACAACACACCAAATATTTTGGCCCAACATACCAAATATTCTAATGTCACAACACACCATATATTCCAATGTCACAACACACCAAATATTCTAATGTCACAACACACCAAATATTCTAACGACACAACACACCAAATATTCTAATGTCACAACACACCAAATATTCTAACGACATAACACACCAAATATTCTAATGTCACAACACACCAAATATTCTAATGTCACAACACACCAAATATTCTAATGTCACAACACACCAAATACTCTAATGTCACAACACACCAAATATTCTAATGTCACAACACACCAAATATTTTGGCACAACACATCAAATATTCTAATGTCACAACACACCAAATATTCTAATGGCCCAACACACCAAATATTCTGGCACAACACACCAAATATTCTAATGGCCTAACACACCAAATATTATAAATGTCACAACACACCAAATATTCTAATGGCCCAACACACCAAATATTCTAATGTCGCAACACATCAAATATTCTAATGTCACAACACATCAAATATTCTAATGTCGCAACACATCAAATATTCTAATGTCGCAACACATCAAATATTCTAATGTCGCAACACATCAAATATTCTAATGTCGCAACACATCAAATATTCTAATGGCCCAACACACCAAATGTTCTAATGTCGCAACACATCAAATATTCTAATGTCGCAACACACCAAATATTCTAATGGCCCAACACACCAAATATTCTGACACAACACACCAATCATTTTTATGGCAATTCCATCAGATAATTCTAAGATGATGTTTACCCCTTTATTTACATTCACTAGCTATATAACAATATCCAAAGAGACCAAATTTTGTATGAATAACACTTTTTCCTATTTTATACACCAGCGGTCATGTGCTCAGGTGTCCCTCACCATAAAAAAATTAATTAAAGTACCCCCGTCACGCCAAGTGGCGTATAGGGAATATGGTGTTAGTGATCATAAATTTTACAGACCTTTAGCACATGATCTTTTGGGGTAATGTGGTCGGTAATAAGCCCGTGCCGTTTTACATTCCCAGAAAAAAATCAGGTACCCATTAAAGGCTAGGTGAACTGGAAGCCATTGGTTGGGATTGAACCCTACCTCTTGTCCTTTGTAGTCCAGTTCACTAACCACTGAGCTATCGTGGCTCCTGTCCCTCACCATACAGGCAGATATTCTCAGTTACTCCCATTTTTTATCATCAAGAGTTTACAATTTTTGGGTACCTTTTTCCTTATTAATTTCGCCCGGGCAGGGGTCAGTTTTAGCCTAATGTTTACGATGTCTAACTGCCAATTCTCAGCATTATTCTTCTATAGAAGAATAGGTAGAATTGGATGGAAAGAAAAGAGAACAAATGATGAAGTTTTAAAACAACTAAAAATGAAAAGAGAACTACTAAACACAATTAGAACAAGACAATTGAAATTTTTGGGGCATGTTACAAGACACAGCAGTCTAATAAAAGTAATATTGGAAGGGAAAATACAAGGTAAAAGAGGCAGACCAAGACTAACATGGAGGAGTAACATCAAAAGATGTATTAGTCAACCTATGACAATCTTCACCATCAAAGCAAGAGACAGAGTGGAATGGCGCTTCATGGTAGTCAACCTTCAATGCGGAGACAGCTCTCAATGATGATGATGAACTGCCAATATTTTTTTAACATAGATGGAATACACATGAGATCTCCTGTTTACCGCTATTTTCCAAGAGATCTAGACATCAGACAAAGGTAAAGTAAAAGGCAAAG
Source organism: Megaustenia siamemsis (assembly GCA_032433765.1). Lineage (NCBI taxonomy): Eukaryota > Metazoa > Mollusca > Gastropoda > Stylommatophora > Ariophantidae > Megaustenia > Megaustenia siamemsis. The sequence goes on along the minus strand of JAVIAB010000159.1, from coordinate 26,778,713 downwards.
TACGAGACTTGAATCGGCGCCTTAGCACGCAAATTTCCACCCATATATATGCTCGGCTGCCTGTCTAGAAGTCTCCGAACACTTCTATTCCCTATCGGAGACTTCTGGACAGTGTCGCATCAAGCATTGAAAACTCACCATGTGAGGTGGCATTCCTCACCTTCCCAGAGTACTACCCTGGTACCCATTTCTGCCAGGGGCTGGGTAGAGTGCGGGGGTATTTTTTTTTCCAACCATGAGTATAACTCACACTTCTTCCAGCAGGAATGGAATGTAGGTTGTCTGAACATCAGTAGCTGAATCAAGTGGGTTTCCAAGTAGGTCACTGAGGCTCCCAGATAGACATTGGATGTCACTACTAAGCGACTCATCATCATCACGTACCGGGCCTAGTGGCGTAGGTGATCATGTCTCTCCACAACTTTCGATCTCGGCAGCTATTTATCATTTCTGTTGTTGACCTTCTGCCAAACCATTCTCTTAAGCTGTCTGTTATTTTTTCTCTTTGCTTCCCTCTATCTCTTCGTCCCTCAATTTTTCCAGTTGCTACAATATATTCCAGTTGTTCTCTTCTCATTACATGGCCAAAAAATGATGATTGTTTCTTCCTAACATTGGAAATTGGCTCTCTTTTTGCTTTGGCCTCTCTCAGAACCTCTTCATTACTCTTCTTAGCTGTCCATGGTATTCTTAACATTCTTCTGTAAAACCGCATTTCTACAGACTCCAGTGATTTTCTTGTCTGTTGTCCTATTGTCCATGACTCGCATCCATATGTTAGGATGAGTATTACACTACGTAACATTTAAGAACTCTTTTTCTTGTTTCTATTGTCAAAAATGGATTGCATTTTCACTAAGTGACTAGGTGAGGATAAAAGCCACAAAGAAACCACAGATTCAATTTTGTTTCCACCTCTTGACAACCCAACACCCCCTAAGATGTTTTAAAACAGTCAAATCTAATAGCAATCCCTCTCATGTTATCCCTCTCATGTTATACCTCTCGTTATCCCTCTCATGTTATCCCTCTCATGTTATCCCTCTCATGTTATCCCTCTCATGTTATCCCTCTCATGTTATACCTCTCATGTTATCCCTCTCATGTTATCCCTCTCATGTTATCCCTCTCATTATCCCTCTCATGTTATCCCTCTCATGTTATCCCTCTCGTTATCCCTCTCATGTTATCCCTCTCATGTTATCCCTCTCATGTCATCCCTCTCATGTTATCCCTCTCATGTTATCCCTCTCGTTATCCCTCTCATGTTATCCCTCTCATGTTATCCCTCTCATGTTATCCCTCTCATGTTATCCCTCTCATGTTATCCCTCTCATGTTATCCCTCTCATGTTATCCCTCTCATGTTATCCCTCTCGTTATCCCTCTCATGTTATCCCTCTCATGTTATCCCTCTCATGTTATCCCTCTCATGTTATCCCTCTCATGTTATCCCTCTCATGTTATCCCTCTCATGTTATCCCTCTCATGTTATTGAAATTTATAAACTATAAAATAACATTTTCTTTTGCTAACATATAGTTTTTGTTTAAAATATTTAATAACGCCAAATTTATTTTGATATGCTTGCTTGCATTCGTCTGATGACTAAAGGAGCATACCTCTTCATCATCCGCTCTTAAAAGGACATTAAGTGGCCTCTATATGTTGTGGTGTCTTCTACCTTTCAGCTCCCTATGGAGCATAGGTCTTCGACAAACACTTTCCAAGCCGTTCTGTTTCTTGCCATTCTTTTAAGACCATTCCATGTCTTCCCCATCATCTTCATTTCTGCTTCCATCTGTCTTCTCTCAAGAATTTCTTGGTCTTCCTCTTTGTCTTTTTCCTTTGGAATTCCAATAAAGGGCATGTTGTGTAATACTCAGTTGGCTTCCACAGTGTGTGTCTTATCCAATGCCATCGTCATTACTGTTGACGTTATGCTGTGGTTTGCAGTAAAACTGTAATATTTCCACCTTTCAGCCCAGCGCATCCAACTTCAGTGTGTTATTTTTGAGTACCAGGTTCAATGTGTTATTTTTGAGTACCAGGTTCAGTGTGTTATTTTTGAGTACCAGGTTCAGTGTGTTATTTTTGAGTACCAGGTTCAGTGTGTTATTTTTGAGTACCAGGTTCAGTGTGTTATTTCTGAGTACCAGGTTCAGTGTGTTATTTTTGAGTACCAGGTTCAGTGTATTATTTTTGAGTACCAGGTTCAGTGTGTTATTTTTGAGTACCAGGTTCAGTGTGTTATTTTTGAGTACCAGGTTCAGTGTGTTATTTTTGAGTACCAGGTTCAGTGTGTTATTTTTGAGTACCAGGTTCAGTGTGTTATTTTTGAGTACCAGGTTATCTTCCCTCCTTGATCCCTAATCGCTTGGCCAGACTAGACATGTTAGTCTGTCTCTAGAGGCACCGCAAAGAGGTGGAGTGGGATCTGGATGGTTCTGGTTCATGGATCCAGGTGCAAGCCATCAGATGTGGATCACTGACAGCTCTCAGTTCTGCTGTTATGAGGTATACTGTCACCTATTTTTATATAGATTGTAATGTTACAATAATAAGTCTCCATTAACCAATAAAGACTGGGTGAACTCTCCAGTGCCCAATAAAGACTAGGCTAACCCTCCAGTACTCAGTCAAGACTATGTTAACCATCCAGTACCCAGTAAAGACTAGGCTAACCCTCCAGTACCTAGTAACAACTAGGTTAACCCTCCAGTACCCAATAAAGACTAAGTTAACCCTCCAGTACCCAGTAACAACTAGGTTAGCCCTCCATTACCCAGTAAAGACTAAGTTAACCCTCCAGTACCCGTAACAACTAGGTTAGCCCTCCATTACCCAGTAAAGACTAGGTTAACTCTCTAGTACCCAATAAAGACTAGGTTAACATTTCAGTACCCCAAAAAAAACTGAAATCTCCAGCACCAGATAAATAGTGTCAGTGACCTATGCTCCAAAAATGGGTCTAAAGGGGTTTGATTAGGTACCTGTACCTCTATACTCTCCGCATACGTCAATCTTTGCAACCTTCTTCCTTCCAGAATTTGGTCTGCCCATCTTGTCTGCTGCTTGAACTGTGGGACTGCCTTCTTGGTTGCTGCCTTGTGCTCGATCAATCTGAGAAATGATTGCAGGAAAAATGTGACAGTCGATCACAAACCAAATATATGTGAAAGTTGATCACAAACCAAATAAATGTGAAAGCTGATCATGAACCAAACAAAAGTGGGGATAGATCATCAGCATTTATTATAGTCCAAATAAATGTGGGAGCGTGTAACAAATAAACATGGAGACGGGTCATGAATTAAATAAATCTGGACTTTTGACAATAAAGTAATAAAATGCGGCAACCGATTTTAAACCAATGAAATGTGTTGTTTGACCAACCAATAAAAATTGTGGAGGTTAATAAATCAATAGAATGCACAGGTTGATCATAAATCAAAACAAAATGTCAAGGTTCATTATTAACCAATTAAATGGAGATAAAGTAGATAAAATGTTAATATCGTTCATAAACTAAGTAAAATGTTGAGATTGGGTCTATAAAGCAAATAAAATGTTAATATTGTTCATAAACTAAGTAAAATGTTGAGATTGGGTCTATAAAGCAAATAAAATGTTAATATTGTTCATAAACTAAGTAAAATGTTGAGATTGGGTCTATAAAGCAAATAAAATGTTAATATTGTTCATAAACTAAGTAAAATGTTGAGATTGGGTCTATAAAGCAAATAAAATGTTAATATTGTTCATAAACTAAGTAAAATGTTGAGATTGGGTCTATAAAGCAAATAAAATGTTAATATCGTTCATAAACTAAGTAAAATGTTGAGATTGGGTCTATAAAGCAAACAAAATGTTAATATCGTTCATAAACTAAGTAAAATGTTGAGATTGGGTCTATAAAGCAAATAAAATGTTAATATCGTTCATAAACTAAGTAAAATGTTGAGATTGGGTCTATAAAGCAAATAAAATGTTAATATTGCTCATAAACTAAGTAAAATGTTGAGATTGGGTCTATAAAGCAAATAAAATGTTAATATTGTTCATAAACTAAGTAAAATGTTGAGATTGGGTCTATAAAGCAAATAAAATGTTAATATTGTTCATAAACTAAGTAAAATGTTGAGATTGGGTCTATAAAGCAAATAAAATGTTAATATTATTCATAAACTAAGTAAAATGTTGAGATTGGGTTTATAAAGCAAATGAAAACTATCTATCTATTGTCCTTTCGAGCCAAAGATGGCACATTGGGAAGCAATGCTAGACTCTCCATGTCCAATGATCTTTGCTATCAAGTGTCAGACCTATCACATGTCACCGTTCTTGGTGAGCCACTCAACCTCGGCAACGATCTAACACCTGCTGTTGTTGCCTCTCATCTCAGTGTTCTTTTTAGTGTTTCTACAGGTCAGTTCCTTTTTCTTTTACCCTCAGGTTTCAAAGTGAGGGCTTGCCTTGAGATTCTCTTGTTTCTTCTCATCAAAAGGCCAATATATGACCACCCTTTCCTCTAGATCAGGGATGGCCGATTTAGTGCGACGTCCTTTTTGTGGTCTGCGGCGGATAAAAAATAAAATCAGGTTGCATTGACCAAAATGTCCTGGGTAAAATTGATTAAAAATTTGTTACATTAACTTCTACCGTGGAGAAAGCTAACTCAAATATTCCCTAGTAGACCTATGTTTAAAACTCGGAACACTCTAGTAGTTAGTTTAACGTCGACTTCCCGTCATTCCCGGCCCATCCTTTTTTTCCTTTTGATCATCCTGCGACTGACTTAAACAAAGTAAGAAGCCAATGAATGGTTCTAGAGCCGACTCTTGGTTCGGTGAGTTCAAACAGTTTCCGCCAAGAAATACTGTCAGTCACCCACCTCCTCCACCCCAACACATTCACCTCACAATTATTTTACTTTCAGTTTCTTTCTCTCCAAACCTCTTTTCATCAGTCAAAAATATATATCCGATCTGATCATTCTGATTTTGTCGAGTTACAGTGAACAGTTTCATTTTAACAGGAAACAGTGCTATTGTTGTAATCTGTGTTTTCATTGTCTGTTGCTTCGGTTGTGGTATAATATGAACAATAAACGTCAATTAAATGAAAAAATCAGATTTTTTCATGAGAAATGGGAACATGATTTTTTATTTATCAACAATAAGGATAGTAAACCGCAGTGCCTTGTGTGTTTGCAACTGTTGTCTGTAAATAAAGAGTATAATCTTAAACGGCATTACACACAGCATCACGCCACTAAGTACAAGGTCTACATTGGTACAATACGTTCTACACTTGTGTGCGATTTGAAGAAAAAGGTTAGTGCTCAGAAATCTGTTTTTACTACATTAACAACAAAACAAACAAGTTCCTTAATGGCATCGTTTGTTGTAAGCGCAGAGATAGCGAAATAAACAAAAATCATTATGTGACGGTGACTTCATAAAGCGTTGTTCTATTAACATGGTGCGTGCATTTGGGGAAGAAAAAATTGCCAGTCATTTTGAGAGCGTACCACTATCAAAACAGACAGTCACTAGAAGGGTTGAGGAAATACGTTCTCATATATCTAGTAAATTAAAGAGTGTCGTTACAAATTCCGCTTACTTTTCTCTGGCTTTGGATAAATCTACTGACATATCAGACACAGCACAACTTTTAATTTTCATAAGAACTGTTTCAAAAGACTTCTATTTCTCCTTGTTTTACTTGTCCCTCTGTTTATTTCTCCTTGTTTTACTTGTCCCTCTGTTTATTTCTCCTTGTTTTACTTATCCATCTGTTTATTTCTCCTTGTTTTACTTATCCATCTGTTTATTTCTCCTTGTTTTACTTGTCCCTCTGTTTATTTCTCCTTGTTTTACTTATCCATCTGTTTATTTCTCCTTGTTTTACTTGTCCCTCTGTTTATTTCTCCTTGTTTTACTTATCCATCTGTTTATTTCTCCTTGTTTTACTTATCCATCTGTTTATTTCTCCTTGTTTTACTTATCCATCTGTTTATTTCTCCTTTTTTTTCTTGTCTCTGTTTATTTCTCCTTGTTTTACCTGTCTCTCTCATGTTGTAGGAGTGTACTTTAGTTCATTTATGTTCTTTGCGTTCTCTAAAGAAGGTCACAAGTAGGCCAAAATTATAATTTCTCGGGGCAATATACAGTCATCCCCCGCTACTTCGCGGTTCATTTATCGCGGCCTCAGTACATCACAGATTGTTCAAAAATTCAAAATTGAGGAATTATTATTTTAAAAAAACATTATTTTATGTATGTTATTTACACTATTAATATTTTATTTACATGTTTGAAACTATTCTTTAATGTTCTAATGATAACATATGCACTTATATGGTTTCATATACACTTATTGATATTATACATACACAAAAAATGTACGTATGTTAAAATTGAGAGGGTGACACTACTTCACGGTTTTTCACTTATCGCGGTCGGTTCTGGTCCCTATTAACCGCGATAACTAAGGGATTACTGTATTGGTTACACAAAGAACTCTTTTTCTTGACAAAAGAAACATGAAAAAGAGTTCTTAAATGTTATGTAGAACCAGTCTTAACATGTGGATGTGAATAATGGACAATAGGGCAACTGACAAGAAAAACACTGGAGGCTGTAGAAATGTGGTTTTACAGAAGAATGTTGTGAATACTATGGACAGCTAAGAATAGTAATGAAAACATTATGAAAGAGGCCAAAGCAAAAAGAGAGCTAATTTCCAATATTAGGAAGAAACAATCATCATTTTTTGACCATGTAATGAGAAGGGAACAGCTGGAATATATTGTAACAACTGGGAAAGTTGAGCGAAAAAGAGATAGAAGGAGGCAAAGAGAAAAGATACCAGACAACTTAAGAGAATGGTTTGGCAGAAGCTCAACAACAGAAATGATAAATAACCGCAGAGATCGAAAGTTGTGGAGAGACATGAACCCCCTATACCAGCAGGCACGGTACTTGATGATGATGATGATCAATATATTAATCTCCGACCTGCCTGCTAAGTATGTCATGGGTTAGGGGCTTAAAACAACCAGTCTGTGGGGGCAGACCAATCAATGCTTTCCCATGAACATAGTCACCAGATAACACCTGCGACGTGTATCTATCTATTGACCTTTCTAGCCGTAGCCGGCCCATAAGGCGTAGGCCAAGATACTCCTTCTCTTATCTATATTTTTATTCTAGCAATTTTCAATTCCTCTAAGTCAACAGCAGCTGCAGGGTCAGAACAGCAGCAGGCTACACAGACCACTTCGAAGTTAGATCAGGAGTAAGACAGGGATGCGTACTATCCCCCCCTACTGTTTATTACATACATGGACCATATATGCAAGCTAGCCAACCCATCAGAGACAGAGGAGATCAACGAGCTTCTATTTGCAGACGATCAGGCACTAATACATGAAACAATAGAAGACCTACAAGAACACTTAAACAAACTCAACATCTCAGGCACAAAATACAACATGAAAATCAACATCAACAACACAGAAGTCATGAATGTCGCCAAAAATAAACAGAACATCAACATAACTATAGAAGGCAGACAACTAAAACAAGTAGAGGAATTCAAATACCTAGGAAGTTTAATGACAAACGATAATTCTCAAACAGCAAAGATAGAATCAAGATGCAACAAAGCTTGTCAAATCATCGGACAGTTATCACCACTATTGTCCAACAAGGAAATAACTCTGGAGGCAAAACGAGCACTATACAATACAATCTTCATCCCAACGTTGTGCTACCAATGCCAGACCTGGACCCTAGATGCAAGAACAATAAGAAAAATAACCTCTACAGAAATGAAATGTGTTAGACGAGTGACAGGAAACAGTCTGAGAGATAAGATCAGAAATGAAGAACTGAGAAAAAAGCTAGGAATAGCCCCCCGCCATAAAATATATAAGGAAACAACAGATAAAATGGTTTGGCCACATGACAAGGCAGAAAGAACAAAACACTACACAACGAGCCTTCAACAAACATTGTGAGAACACCAGACCCAAGGGTCGACCACGAAAAAGATGGGTCGATGGAATATTAGAAGCACTAGGAAACATAACAGCAGTAGATGTGAACAGAAGAGCAAAAGACCGCAAATTATATCTCCCCTCGACGCTGAAAGGCAGATGAGGAAGGATAGAAGAAGAAGTTTTCAATTCTTGTAAAGATATTTTATCAAATCTCGCCATTTGTCTCTGTTCTGTGCAAGCAGCTTTATCTCATTGAGGGAGCCGATTCTTGCTGCTCTTTCCTCTCAATGTTTTCCTCAGTGTCTCCTCTCTGGGTTTTCCTCTTTTCCTCTTACCTGTTGTTTCCCACATGAGGGCTTGCTTTGCTATTCGGTTATTATCTCTTCTCATCACATGTCCAACATATGACTATCGTCTTTTCTTTATTACTGAAGACATTAGTGGTTGATTGGCGATTTCTCTAATTTCCTTGTTTGTTTTGACTTCGTTTCAGGTCTATATTTCATTAACAAAATCGTTTTTACGAATGCGGCTTGTTAAACCTCTGATCAACGGTTCTATACCAAACCGGAGAAAAATAATTCCTCAATTTTGGATACAACCGGAAAATCCCGTTGTATCCAAAATGGAGGAAAGTTCTGCGACCTGTTTACAATCTACTTAATTGGCTTCCTAGGTATTTTTTTTTCTTTTAATACAATCTCCAATTCTAACCTCCTCCCCGGGTAGGTGCGACCCGTCAGCCTAAAGATGGCAACGCATCTAGGAGAAGGTCAACTCTGATTATAAACCCCCGCTGTCTAGCGGGTACCCGTTCACGGAATAGACTTCGGGAGTAAACCCTGAGGAAAAATCTGGAGATGGAGTCCCTAAGGCAGTTCATTGTTGATTTCAACATTGCTCTGGCAACTCCTGCGGTGCAGTTGGCACCAAACTGTTCTTGCCCTGCTAGACCTTTGGACCGCTCGGCTGCATGGAGTGAAGAAACATGTTGCATGGGCAACAACTTGTCTCTTTCTTTTTCTGCCCAAACTTGCGCCCTGGAGAGGACACTCCAGAATCGCCATTTTGGTATCGACAGGATACCATCCACACCTGCCACACAAGTGAGACCAACAATTAAGAAACTCAACCTACGTTTGGGTTGCTGGAACATCCGCACAATGCAAACTGGCCTATCTGACAATTTGCGTGATATAAATGACGTTAGAAAGACAGACATAATCAATAATGAACGAGGCGGACTACGTGTTCTATTGGCAAGGAAAGAGCAGCGACGATATCAGAGAACACGGTGTGGGATTTACTGTGAAAAAATCTCTAAAAGGTCTGGTTACACTCGGTCAGAATGCATCAGAGCTGATACTAACACTTCGCCTCAATACAACATCATGACCAGTTACACTTATAAGTGTGTATGTTCCGACCTTGTGCTCGTCATCTGAAACCAAGGGCAATTTCTACGAAAATTTGACAGAAGTCATGGAAAGTATACCAGGACAAGATTACATTATTCTACTGGGGGATTTCAATGCTAGAATTGGTGCAGACCACAGTTCGTGGCCAACCTGCATCGGTCGCTTTGGAGTTGGTAAATTAAATGAAAACGGCCAACGACTTCTAGAGTTTTGCGCCTATCAAAACCTGTGAGTCACAAATACTTTTTTCAAAACCAAGCCTCAGCATAAAGTATCTTGGAGACACCCACGATTGAAACACTGGCACCAGCTGGACTTGATACTTGTCAGACGCCCTTTCCTCAAATCTGTAATTCACACACGGTCATACCACAGTGCAGACTGTGACACGGATCATTCTCTAGTCTGCTGCAAACTCAAGTTACTGCCCAGGAGGTTCCACTATGCCAGGCAGCCAAAGAAGAGACCTCGCATAGACACTAGCAAGCTAACACATTCTGGATTGGTCGAGCAGTTCAACAAGACCCTCAAGGAGTCGCAAAGCGCTCATGAACACTACAACAGCGCTGTGGAAAAATGGGAGCATCTCCGCAACGTCATCTACAACAATGCGGTTAGCATCTTTGGAAAACTGACATTTAAGTCTCACGATTGGTTTGAAGCCAACTCCCATGTTATGACACCCGTAATCGAAGCTAAACGCGCGGCCTTCTTAGATCACAAGCGTGCACCTAATGCAAATACTCTGCAGGCTATTAAAATTACCAGAAACAAAGTCCAGCAAACAGCTCGACGCTGTGCTAATGAGTACTGGCTCCAGCTTAGCGACAGCATCCAGACTGCATCTCAAACTGGAAACCTAAAAGTAATGTATGATGGCATAAAGAAAGCCCTTGGGCCAACAAAATGCACTATTGCCCCACTAAAGTCATCCACTGGGGAGAAAATAACAGACAGAGGCAAACAGATGGAAAGATGGGTGGAACATTATTCTTCACTTTATTCAATAGAAAACACTGTTACATCAAACGCCCTCAACGCCATACAATGTCTCCCACCTATGGAAGAGTTGGACATTGAACCAACCGTAGAGGAACTTAGCAAGGCCATAGATAGCTTGGCCACAGGCAAGGCTCCAGGACAAGATGGGATCCCTCCCGATCTGATTAAATCCTGCAAAAGTGCATTGTTACATCCCCTGCTTGAAGTGCTACATCTATGCTGGAAAGAGAAAGCCATTCCTCAAGATATGAGAGACTCCGTGATTGTAGCTCTCTACAAAAATAAAGGAGATAGAAGCGACTGCAACAACTACAGAGGCATCTCCTTACTCAGCATAGTCGGCAAGACCTTTGCCAGAGTCATCTTAGGAAGGCTACAAAAAATAGCGTATATCCTGAATCGCAATGCGGCTTCAGATCCGGAAGATCAACTGCAGACATGATTTTCTCCTTACGTCTACTTCAAGAAAAATCTAGAGAGCAGAAAAAGCCTCTCTTCATAGCCTTTATCGACCTTACAAAGGCATTTGACCTTGTCAGCAGAGAAGGTCTTTTAAAAATACTTTCCAAAATAGGCTGCCCACATACTCTACTGTCGCTAGTCAAATCATTTCATGAGGACATGAAGGGCACCATCCAATATGACGGCAGCACATCACAACCCTTCGGCATACGCAGCGGTGTCAAGCAAGGATGCGTTCTTGCTCCAACTCTATTTGGAATCTTCTTCGCTGTTCTGTTAAAACATGCATTCTCACATGCAAATGAAGGTGTCTATCTGCATACTAGATCTGATGGCCAATTGTTCAATATCTCAAGACTAAAGGCAAGGTCTAAGGTCAGACATATCTCTATTAGAGATCTGTTATTTACTGACGACGCTGCACTTGTCACGCAAAGTCAGGAAGAACTCCAGAGCATGGTACATCGCTTTGCACATGCCTGCCGAGACTTCGGTCTAACAATAAGTTTGCAGAAAACTAACATACTCGGTCAGGACACCGAAGCAACACCTGAAATCTCTATCGACAACTATAAACTTGATATCGTGCGGCAGTATAACTACCTGGGGTCCATCATCAGTGACAGACTATCTTTAGATACAGAAATTGACACTCGTATTGGTAAAGCCACTACCACCTTTGTCCGTCTTTCTAGGCGTGTCTGGCAAAACAACAAACTGACAATTAAAACAAAATCTGCAGTGTACAATGCCTGCATAATTAGTATCCTCCTGTATGGCAGCGAATCTTGGACAACCTATGTAAAGCAGGAGAGGAGGCTAAATGCATTCCATATGTGATGTCGGCGCCGTATTCTTGGTATCACCTGGAAGGATAAAGTGACAAATGTGGAGGTCCTGACTCGCACAGGCCTACCGAATATCTACACGCTGCTCAAACAACGTAGGTTACGCTGGCTTGGCCATATACACCGTATGAAAGATGGCCGCGTACCAGAAGATATACTCTACGGACAACTGGCATATGGTAAAAGAACTAGGGGGCACCCAAAACTTCGATTTGTAGATGTGTGTAAACGTGACATGAAGAATCTGAACATAAACCCTGCAGCATGGGAAGACATAGCTGCAGACCGCAATCTCTGGAAACACACTCTAAAAGTTCACCTGAAACAAGAAGCAAACAGATTCATAGAGAAAGAGAATACACGGCGAAAGAAAAGAAAAGAAAAAAATAACATTTCTAGGGGCGCTGAAAAATCCATTCAACTATGGCTGACGAAGGCTACTAATACAATCTCCATCATAACGTAGTGCCACCAATGCCAGACCTGGACTCTTAAACTCAATACACTTACATCAATAAATAAATCATCAGTAAATAAATCATCAATAAATAAATCATCAATAAATAAATCATCAAAAAATAAATCATCAGTAATTAAATCATCAGTAAATAAATCATCAGTAAATAAATCATCAATAAATAAATCATCAATAAATAAATCATCAGTAAATAAATCATCAATAAATAAAACATCAATAAATAAATCATCAAAAAATAAATCATAAATAAATAAATCATCAGTAAATAAATCATCAATAAATAAATCATCAATATATAAATCATCAATAAATAAACTCACATCATCAACATGTTCCTTTTTAAATGTTCCCAGATGGATTGGAATATATGTTTCAGCTCTTTCTGCAGCCTGAGAGGAATGAAAGATGTTAATAATTATGTTTTGTGGACATTAATAATGAGATTAATGAAAATTAACATTTTCATCATTTGATGACAATACTGAGATTATTAGACATTAATACTGAGATTATTTGATGTTAATACTGAGATTATTTGATGTTAATACTGAGATCATTAGATGTTAATACTGAGATCATTAGATGTTAATACTGAGATTATTTGATGTTAATACTGAGATTATTAGATGTTAATACTGAGATTATTAGATGTTAATACTGAGATTATTTGATGTTAATACTGATATCATTAGATGTTAATACTGAGATTATTTGATGTTAATACTGAGATTATTTGATGTTAATACTGAGATCATTAGATGTTAATACTGAGATCATTAGATGTTAATACTGAGATTATTTGATGTTAATACTGAGATTATTTGATGTTAATACTGAGATTATTTGATGTTAATACTTAGATTATTTGATGTTAATACTGAGATCATTAGGTGTTAATACTGTGATTATTTGATGTTAATACTGAGATCATTAGATGTTAATACTGAGATTATTTGATGTTAATACTGAGATTATTAGATGTTAATACTGAGATTATTTGATGTTAATACTGAGATCATTAGGTGTTAATACTGTGATTATTTGATGTTAATACTGAGATTATTTGATGTTAATACTGAGATCATTAGAAGTTAATACTGTGATTATTTGATGTTAATACTGAGATTATTAGATGTTAATACTGAGATCATTAGATGTTAATACTGAGATTATTAGATGTTAATACTGAGATTATTTGATGTTAATACTGAGATCATTTGATGTTAATACTGAGATTATTAGATGTTAATACTGAGATCATTAGATGTTAATACTGAGATTATTTGATGTTAATACTGAGATCATTAGATGTTAATACTGAGATTATTTGATGTTAATACTGAGATTATTAGATGTTAATACTGAGATCATTAGATGTTAATACTGAGATTATTTGATGTTAATACTTAGATTATTTGATGTTAATACTGAGATCATTAGGTGTTAATACTGTGATTATTTGATGTTAATACTGTGATTATTAGATGTTAATACTGAGATCGTTAGGTGTTAATACTGTGATTATTTGATGTTAATACTTAGATTATTTGATGTTAATACTGAGATCATTAGGTGTTAATACTGTGATTATTTGATGTTAATACTGTGATTATTTGATGTTAATACTGAGATTATTTGATGTTAATACTGAGATTATTTGATGTTAATACTGAGATTATTTGATGTTAATACTGTGATTATTTGATGTTAATACTGAGATTATTTGATGTTAATACTGAGATCATTAGATGTTAATACTGAGATCATTAGATGTTAATACTGAGATTATTTGATGTTAATACTGAGATTATTTCATGTTAATACTGAGATTATTTTATGTTAATACTGAGATTAATTAAGACACCAATTAGACATTAAGATCAAAGATAAAGAAATAAAACAAGTAAAGTAATTCAAGTATTTAGGCACAATGTTCACAGAAGATGGAAAACTAGACAGAGAAATTGACATGAGATTACAAAAAGTAAATGCTGTCACATACCAGCTTTCACCATTGCTAAGACATCCAAACATTTCTATACCAGCTAAACAACAAATGATAAATAGCATTTTCATACCAACGTTGTGCTATGAAAGTCAAACATGGACACTTTCTAAATCACATTTAAGAAAGATCAATACATGTGAGATGCGATGCTTGACAAAAGTAACAAACAACACAAGAAGAGATAGAATACCAAATGAAACCATAAGAAAAATGGTAGGAACAAAACCCTGTCAAGAATATATAGAACAACAACAACTTAAATGGTTTGGCCACCTGGTCAGAATGAATCCTCAATATTCACCATCAAGGGTGTTCTCGAGAATGCATGGAAAAAGACCAAGAGGAAGACCCAGAAGAAGATGGATAGATGCAGTGATAGAGACATGTAACAACAAAGGAAAATCACTAATTCAGACAGTTCGAGCAGTTAAAGAACAACAAATGATATAAACCATGACACCTTTTAGGTATCAGTGACAAGAGAAAAGAAGAAGAAGAAGAATGATGAGATTATTTGATGTTAATACTGAGATTATTAGATGTTAATACTGAGATTATTAGATGTTAATACTGAGATTATTTAATGTTAATAATGAGATCATTTGATGTTAATACTGAGATTATTTGATGTTAATACTGAGATTATTAGATGTTAATACTGAGATTATTAGATGTTAATACTGAGATTATTTAATGTTAATAATGAGATCATTTGATGTTAATACTGAGATTATTTGATGTTAATACTGAGATTATGTGATGTTAATACTGAGATTATTTGATGTTAATACTGAGATTATTGGATGTTAATACTGAGATTATTGGTTGTTAATACTGAGATCAAGGACCAACCCCAAAAAAGATGGATTTAAAAAAAAATATTAGAATCATTAGGAAACATAACAGCAGCAGAAGAGCAAAGGACCACAAATTATATCTCCCCTCGATGTTGAAAGGCAAATGAAGAAGTAAAGAAGAGAAAGAAGACATCTTACCTTATTTGCACAACAGATGAAACAAGCCCTGGTTAACTATTACCTGATTGATTTTGATATATAACTGATTGCTTTGTACTCATGGCAAACTCATAGGTCATTACTGCTTGATAATCCAGCAAGTAGGGAGCCGCGATAACTCATTGGTTAGTGAACTGGACTACAAAGGACAAGGGGTAGGATTCGATCCCCACCGACAGCTTCTGGGTTCAATCAGCCTTAAATGGGTACCGGATTTTTTTCTGGGAAAGTAAAGTAGCACGGGTGTAATACCAACCACATTACCCCAAAAATCATGTGCTGAAGGTCTGTAAAATATAGGGTCACTAACACCATATTTCCCTATATGCCACTTGGCGTGACGGGGGTACTTTACTTTTTTTTAGTCCAGCAAATGATAAAGAAGTTTCTATACCTTAGTACTTGCTTTTCGATTGGTCATGTCAAGGATTTCACTCTCAATAGTGCTCAGAAGAATGCTGAAAGTTTCCTGGACAGCTAAAAAGACCAATGAGGAAGTTCACAAAGAGGCCAACACAAAAAGGGAGGTCCTAAAAAACATCAGAAAGAAACAATCAACATTTTTCGGGTACATCATGAGAAGAGGAAAGTTGGGATACTTGGTTACAACTGGCAAAATAAAAGGAGAGAGAGATCGCGGATGACAAAGAGAGGATTTACTAGATAGCTTGGTGTCATGGCATGGCAAACAATCAACAACAGAACTGATATGATGCACTCTGGATAGAAGATTGTAAAAGAACATGATCGCCTACGCCAACCGGTATGGCACATGATGATGATAGTGCTCAAAATCTGCCCAAATCAGGTTCCGCAGTGTAAAGCATGCCCGCCACACACTAACAAAAGCACTGAAGATGGCTGTAGCTCATATGCACAAACTGAGGAGCACCGGCGATGACCTTGACCCCAGCCTCCTTAGTTGTCTCTTATGACACACAATAGCAGGTAATAGTGCTTCAGTTCTTTTCCCTCCTGACAGTGATCACCAATGGCCACACGGGCAGACACAAATCTCTGTAGCCTATCATCACGCACAATCCCATGTAGCTACACCTCTTCTGTGTGTGTGTGGGGGGGTGGAGTGGGGGAGTGGGCCAAGGTGGTCCGTCCAGAAACTGAGTCAAGTGTGGTCAGTGACCCACAGCTGGCTGCAATTGTCAGGATCGGCAAATAACAAAGCTGATCAAGACCATGTTCCACCTCCCAGTGGTGCTTCTCATAACAAACTATCCAGTCATGCCAGGCAGTTAGGGATCAAAGAAGGAAGGCAATCCAGCACTCAAAAATGTCATAATGAAGTCAGATATGCTGGGCCAAAAGGCACAAGTATCACAATCTATCTATAAACCACAACACAACTACCTCCACTTAGCCTTTTAAGGGCAGATGATGGAGAGGTCTATTCATTCCATTAGTAGTCACTGGGTAAGGGAGAGGTCTATTTATACCATTAGTAGTCACTGGGTAAGGGAGAGGTCTATTTTACCATTAGTAGTCACTGGGTAAGGGAGAGGTCTATTCATCAATTAGTAGTCACTGGGTAAGGGAGAGGTTTATTTATACCATTAGTAGTCACTGGGTAAGGGAGAGGTTTATTCATACCATTAGTAGTCACTGGGTAAGGGAGAGGTTTATTTATACCATTAGTAGTCACTGGGTAAGGGAGAGGTTTATTTATACCATTAGTAGTCACTGGGTAAGGGAGAGGTTTATTCATACCATTAGTAGTCACTGGGTAAGGGAGAGGTCTATTCATCAATTAGTAGTCACCGGGTAAGGGAGAGATTTATTCATCCCATTAGTAGTCACTGGGTAAGGGAGAGGTTTATTCATACCATTAGTAGTCACTGGGTAAGGAAGAGGTCTATTCATCCCATTAGTAGTCACTGGGTAAGGAAGAGGTTTATTCATACCATTAGTAGTCACTGGGTAAGGAAGAGGTCTATTCATCCCATTAGTAGTCACTGGGTAAGGAAGAGGTCTATTCATCCCATTAGTAGTCACTGGGTAAGGACATATTATGGAGAGGTCTGTTCATCCCATTAGTAGTCACTGGGTAGGGAAGAGGTTTATTCATCCCTTTAGTAGTCACTGGGTAAGGAAGAGGTCTATTCATTCCATTAGTAGTCACTGGGTAAGGAAGAGGTCTATTCATCCCATTAGTAGTCACTGGGTAAGGACATATTATGGAGAGGTCTGTTCATCCCATTTGTAGTCACTGGGTAAGGACATATTATGGAAAGGTCTGTCCATCCCATTAGTAGTCACTGGGTAAGGACATATTATGGAGAGGTCTGTTCATCCCATTAGTAGTCACTGGGTAAGGACATATGATGGAGAGGTCTGTTCATCCCATTAGTTGTCATTGGGTAAGGACATATTATGGAGAGGTCTGTTCATCCCATTAGTAGTCACTGGGTAAGGACATATGATGGAGAGGTCTGTTCATCCCATTAGTAGTCACAGGGTAAGGACATATTATGGAGAGGTCTGTTCATCCCATTTGTAGTCACTGGGTAAGGACATATGATGGAGAGGTCTGTTCATCACATTAGTAGTCACTGGGTAAGGACATATGATGGAGAGGTCTGTTCATCACATTAGTAGTCACTGGGTAAGGACATATGATGGAGAGGTCTGTTCATCACATTAGTAGTCACTGGGTAAGGACATATGATGGAGAGGTCTGTTCATCCCATTAGTAGTCACGGGTGAACACCAGGAAGACAAAGACACATTGTTCTTGGTTCATGATTTTCATAGGCTAAAGTTTCTTTCTTTGGGAGATGAGATATTAATTCGGATGATTCCACTGGCATGGGCGGTTTAAGTAATTATGGACTTTAATTCATCTGCAGTGATAAAGGGGCCTTCCATAACCACAACGGCTATAGTATTTTGAGAATTTTCTTCAGGGGACAGACTGTATAAAGGTCCAGTGTCTGAGAGGTTACTCCAATTGCTGCTAGTCAAAATGGGAGCCGTGATAGCTCAGTGGTTAGTGAACTGGACTGCAAAGGAAAAGAGGTAGGGTTTTACCCCAACCGACGGCTTCTGGTTCACTAAACCTTTAATGAGTACCAGATTTTTTTCTGGGAAAGTAAAGTGGCACGGGCATAATACCGACTACATTACCCCAAAAATCATGTGCCGAAGGTCTGTAAAATTTATGGTCACTAACACCATATTCCCTATACGCCACTTGGCATGACTGGGGCACTTTACACTTTTTTTTTTCAAAAGGGACTAGTTTTACCCTCCATATGCTGTAAATTATTTTTTAGGCTGACATGTCTTCTAAGTTCATCCAGCCATGAAAAATGGGTACCAGAGATTTTTGTCTGGGAAAGTTGGGGCAGCCTGGTATGATACTGCCCCCATCACACATAAAAAATGTAACTGGTCTTTGAAAAATATGGGCATTAACACATATTCCCCCATATGCTTAAGGCATAAAGGGAGCTAATGCTCTTGACTTACATATGTGTATCTCATTTCACAGAAGAATGTTGAGATTTAACTGTACAACCAAAAGAACCAACGAGGAAATTCACAAAGAGGTCAAGGCCAAATTGATAGCTTCTGAAGTGCATTAAAAAAAAAAAAATGGACACTTTCCTAGCAAATCATGAGAAGAGGAAAGTTGGAATACTTGGTCATAAGTGGTAAAATACAGGGAGTGAGAGATCACAGATGATAAAGAGAGAAGATACTAGATAGCTTGGCGTTATAGCACCCCCTTCACACATAAAAAATATAATTGGTCTTTGAAAAATATGGGCACAAACTCTTTCCATGCGGAAGCTTTTTATCGACGCAACGGAAGAGATTTCAGAGACAAAATTGTTCATGGTTTTAAGAATCAATCTACATATTTATATTTATCTAACAACTAACATATTATATATGAATGTTTAGATAATTGAACAAGGAATTAGATTTTACCAACATCAAGATGATACAAGACATGTAGAAAGAATATGGTTTGATGGCGTTCACACTAATCAAATTGAGCGTGGCGCACTATGCGGTGAAACGTACTTTGCCAAAATCGGCATGACACACAGTGCGGCGAAATGTACGGAAAGAGTTAACACATATTCCTCGTATGTTTCAGGCCTAAAGGGAAGTAATGCTCTTGACTTACATATGTGTATCTTATTTCTCAGAAGAATGTTGAGAGTGAACTGGACAGCCAAAAGGACCAACGAGGAAATTCACAAAGAGGTCAAGGCCAAATTGACAGCTTCTAAAGTGCATCAAAAAGGAAAAAAAATTGACACTTTCTGAGCACATCGTGAGAAGAGGAAAGATGGAATACTTGGTCATAAGTGGCAAAATAAAGGGAAAGCGAGATTATGGACAGCAAAGAGAGAAGATACCAGATAGCTTGGTGTCATCGCATGGAAAACAGTCAACAACAGAATTGATACGATGCACTGTGGACAGAGAATTGTGAAAGGACATGAATGCCTACACCAGCAGGTATATCACATGATGATGATGATGTATCCAAGCACTAAGGTAGCCCAGACTCAGATTTTTTATAATGACTTCTACCACGAGTCATTCTGAATTTGACTGTAAAGGGATTAATAAGAAATAAACTTACTTCATACTCAGGTTCCTGTTTTATTTTTTCACTCAGTATCAGTCTTGTAGTTTCCATGTTTTCTGACAACGGAAATAAAAGACATAGTTCCACACAGGTCATAGTAAAACACTGTTTCTTTCATTCACTAAAGTCTATATCAGTAATGCTGTTTCTTCAATGACTTTGGTTATATGTGATGTTCCTATAAGGAGCTATAAAGTTTATGTTTAGTGTGGCTTTGTTTGACCAGTCTGGAGCATGGAGCTTAAGTTTAGAGTAGCCTTTGTGACAAGTGAGGAGGTGTAGAGTTTAATGTTTAGTGCAGCCTTTTTGACCTGTGAGAAGCCATAGTTTTATCCTTTATGTTTAGTGTAGCCTTTTTGACATGTGAGGGGGTCACAGAAATTTAAGTTAAGTGTAGCCTTTTTGACTAGTGAGAAACCATAGTTTTATAATATATGTTTAGTGTAGCCTTTTTTATGTGTGAGGGAGTCACAGGAATTTATGTTAAGTGTAGCCTTTTTGACCAGTGAGAAACCATAGTTTTATAATACATGTTTAGTGTAGCCTTTTTGACATGTGAGGGGGTCACAGAAATTTATGTTAAGTGTAGCCTTTTTGATCAGTGAGAAACCATAGTTTTATCATTTATGTTTAGTGTAGCCTTTTTGACATGTGAGGGGGGTCACAGAAATTGATGTTAAGTGTAGCCTTTTTGACCAGTGAGAAACCGTAGTTTTATAATTTATGTTTAGTGTAGCCTTTTTGACAAAGTGAGGAGCCATAGAAATTTGTTTAGTGTAGCTTTTTTTATATGTGAAGGACCCATAGTTGTATGTTTAGTGTAGCCTTTTTGACATGTGAAGGACCCATAGTTTTATGTTTAATGTAGCCTTTTTGACATGTGAAGAGACATAGTTTTATGTCTAGTGTAGCATTTTTTGAATTAACAACCAAACAGGACAATTTCAATTTATAAAACAAGGAGTAAGACAAGGCTGTGTTCTGTCGTTGGATTTGTTTTCCCTTTACCTCGAACATATTATGAGATCAATAATAGACAAAAATGGAATTAAAGTCAAGGGTCACAACATAAATAACTTGCGATATGTGGATGACACAGTCATAATAGCAGAAACAGAGAGAGAAGGAACTACAATAAATGATAGACATAATAGTAAAAGAAAGCAATAAGAAAAGTCTCAGTCTGAATAGTAAGAAAACAGAAGTAATGGTTATATCGAAGAAACAATCACCACCATCATGCAGCATAAAAATAAACGAGACAAATCTGAAACAAGTGCAACGTTTCAAATACTTGGGCACAATAATAACATCAAATGGAAGATTCAAAAAAGAAATAAAAAGCAGAATGGCTCAGGCAAAAATAGCATTTCAGAAAATGAAAAATATCTTATGCAACAAATCTATGTCAATGGAAATGAGAAAGAGAGTTCATCGGTGCTATATAGAACCAATTCTGGCTTATGGAAGTGAATCATAGACAGTAGACAAACATATGAAAATATGATTAGAGGCCACAGAGAAGGGAGTTCTCAGAAGAATGTTGAAAGTTCCCTGGACAGCTAATTAAGGCCAATGAGGAAGTTCTCAAAGAGGCTAACACAAAAAGGGAGCTGATAAAAAACATCAGAAAGAAACAATCAACATTTTTCGGGCACATCATGAGAAAAGGGAAGTTGGAATACTTGGTTACAATTGGCAAAATAAAAGGAAAGAGAGATCACAGATGACAAAGACAGAAAAAAATGGATAGCTTGGTGTCATGGCATGGAAAACAGTCAACAACAGAGCTAATACGATGCACTGTAGAAAGAAGATTGTGAAAGGACATGATCGCCTACACCAACCGGTATGGCACATGATGATGATGTAGCCTTTTTGACATGTGAGGACCCATAGTTCTATGTTTAGTGTAGCCTTTGACATGTGAGGACCCATAGTTCTATGTTTAGTGTAGCCTTTGACATGTGAGGACCCATAGTTCTATGTTTAGTGTAGCCTTTTTGACATGTGAGGACCCATAGTTTTATGTTTAGTGTAGCCTTTTTGACATGTGAGGACCCATAGTTTTATGTTTAGTGTAGCCTTTTTGACATGTGAGGACCCATAGTTTTATGTTTAGTGTAGCCTTTTTGACATGTCAGGATTCATAGTTTTATGTTTAGTGTAGCCTTTTTGACATGAGGACCCATAGTTTTATGTTTAGTGTAACCTTTTTGACATGTCAGGACCCATAGTTTTATGTTTAGTGTAACCTTTTTGACATGTCAGGATTCATAGTTTTATGTTTAGTGTAGCCTTTTTGACATGAGGACCCATAGTTTTATGTTTAGTGTAACCTTTTTGACATGTCAGGATTCATAGTTTTATGTTTAGTGTAGCTTTTTTGACATGAGGACCCATAGTTTTATGTTTAGCATAGCCTTTTTGACATGTGAAGGACCCATAGTCTTATGTTTAGTGTAGCCTTTTTGACATGTGAAGGACCCATAGTTTTATGTTTAGTGTAGCTTTTTTGACATGTGAAGGACCCATAGTTTTATGTTTAGTGTAGCCTTTTTGACATGTCAGGATTCATAGTTTTATGTTTAGTGTAGCCTTTTTGACATGTGAAGGACCCATAGTTTTATGTTTAGTGTAGCCTTTTTGACATGTGAAGGACCCATAGTTTTATGTTTAGTGTAGCCTTTTTGACATGTGAAGGACCCATAGTTTTATGTTTAGTGTAGCGTTTTTGACATGTGAAGGACCCATAGTTCGTTCGTTCGCTTTCGTCAGCTTTGACCTCTGACGAAGTCCCACCCACTCAATTTTGTGGGACTGAATTTTGCGTGTAAAGTCTGTTTTATCCCATTACAGGATGCCCCTCGCCATGTAGGCAGATTTACTCCGACTTCAGAGGTACTAATTTTTTAGGGAATTAGTAAAACCCAGGTGTCCTCGCCAGGGTACGAACCCCGGCTGTTGCCGTGGTAAGCCAACCGCCTATCGATTGCGCTAACCGGACACCCAAGGACCCATAGTTTTATGTTTAGTGTAGCCTTTTTGACATGTGAAGGACCCATAGTTTTATGTTTAGTGTAGCTTTTTGACATGTGAAGGACCCATAGTTTTATGTTTAGTGTAGCCTTTTTGACATGTCAAGGACCCATAGTTTTATGTTTAGTGTAGCCTTTTTGACATGTGAAGGACCCATAGTTTTATGTTTAGTGTAGCCTTTTTGACATGTGAAAGACCCATAGTTTTATGTTTAGTGTAGCCTTTTTGACATGTCAAGGACCCATAGTTTTATGTTTAGTGTAGCCTTTTTGACATGTGAAGGACCCACATTTTTATGTTTAGTGTAGCCTTTTTTCTATAAATTGATCATCCACCCCAAAATAATCAAACTGGATGCACTCTCAGAGACTGTTGCAACTTGAAATACTTGTCTACATGCTTTTGTTACCACTCTTAAACGTTGTGCATGCTTGGCTTTGAGAAATAACTTCAACTTTTCTATTCTACTGGTCAAATCAACTTTATTGCAAAAAATGGCTTCAACTTTTCTATTCTACTGGTTAAATCAACTTTATTGCAAAAAATGGCTTCAACTTTTCTATTCTACTGGTCAAATCAACTTTATTGCAAAAAATGGCTTCAACTTTTCTATTCTACTGGTCAAATCAACTTTATTGCAAAAAATGGCTTCAACTTTTCTATTCTACTGGTCGAATCAACTTTATAGCAAAAAATGGCTTCAACTTTTCTATTCTACTGGTCAAATCAACTTTTGTTGCAAAAAAATGGCTTCAACTTTTCTATTCTACTGGTTGAATCAACTTTATTGCAAAAAATAGCTGCGACTTTTCTATTCTACTGGTCGAATCAACATTATTGCAAAAAATAGCTGCAACTTTTCTATTCTGCTGTTACCTACCAACCTATATTTTATTTTAATATCCAAGATACCAGTAATAAGACTTATCAATCAACACAGAACTGGAGTTGTCAGCGCTGCAACATCATACAAAATACATATAACTATATAATAACTCATGAATCATTAACAGCATGTATGTAAGGGATGAACAATCATAGAGGTAAAAGTAGAGTGTAGTTACATACAATTACATGATTGATTATTCATTTACAATATTTATAAATTACTTAACTAGATAATAAAAACAATGGATTTATAAAATTGATTTACCATTTAAATATAAGTGTGAAATTTGAAAGTGATCTATCAGACAGAGAAGTCTTAATCAATTATTAAATGGCAAGGACTATCCCCTTTATCATCCTTTGTAAACCATTGTGCCATCATAATCGGCCGATTCTCAATTCTCCAGGCATGGACAACTATCCAAACGGGCCCAATGATATTTTTCTCTTAATCAATTTAAGTCAAAATTAATTCATTTAAAAATTAATTATTATTTTTTTCTAATTATAGTACAGCCATAATTAAGGTATCATTGTTTAGCTTGCATCAACGGCTATCTAGCTAGCTTGTTTGAAATCACAAAGTATTTCGAAATGTTTATCAATGTACCCATATATTTATATTGTAACATGTAACATGAGAATGATATTTTATATTTAAATTGTTTGATTACCGGCCAAATAGGCAAGATAGGAAGTACGCCTGGACAGACATATCATGATCAGTTTTAGTCTAAGACTCTACAATCATCATCATCGAGTGCCATCTCAGCATCGCAGGTTAGCTACCATGGAGCGCCATTCTGCACTCACTCTTGCTTTGATGGTGCAGGTTGTCAAAGTCAAAGGCTGGTACTGGTTTATCCATCTTCTGATGTTACTCGTCCATGTTAGTCTTGGTCTGCCTCTTTTACCTTGTATTTTCCCCTCCAGGATTACTTTTAGTAAGACTCTACAATGCAAGCTACAATAACATACCCCTGGTTATCTGCAGAATGAGACTGGTCGCCTATGAGCCTGCCTGGACTACAGACCGTTGTTGGGAGAAACAAAAATAAAAATGGTCAGCTTTACCGGAAGTGACGTTGATAATTTGTACAATATTAAATTTGGATTGGATGCAAAGTCGTGCATTTTTTTAACGGAAAAAAAAGGAAGGGGTAAGAGAATGGGGAGGAAGGAGCATTTCTGTATTAAAATGAGGGGGGGGGGAGACATACCAATAAAAAGAAAAAGGGAAAAAGAAAAAGAAAAAGGGGAAAGAAAGTAAGAACATGGCCATCCCACTTTCCGTGGGTTGCATAGGCAGATTTGTGTCTACGATAAATAATCAACAACTTTAGGGCCTCAAATAATTAAGAAGGGGCCTAAAATTCGATATTACTGTAACCCAAGACAGATCACCAACATGCAACATAAAAATAAACAAGACAAACCTGAAACAAGTGCAACGCGTCAAGTGGTTATGGTTATGGTTATGGAAGGCCCCCCGGTATCTATCTATTGTCCTTTCGAGCCGAAGACGGCACATAGGGCAGAACCACAATCTCAAATAACAGAAACCTTGCGTGCCAAAATGGCACATATCGCAGAGATCGCTGCTTCTAAAATATGTGGCGCTGCTTTCATAATAATACTTGTTTACAATAACAGCTTGTCAAGCCATCGATCAACCTCCTTAGTCGCCTCTTACGACATGCCTGGAAGGTCACATTGTCACTATTCTTTACCTCCCTTATAATGAGGCCCGGTAACACACGGGATCACTGTAAACTAATTAAAATCCATAATTGCTCAACCGCCCGTGCCAGTGGAATCATCCAAATTACTAAACTCATCTTCCAAACAAAGAAAGGTAGCTGTAGTCCCCATCATAGCAGTCCAAGCACACGCCAAAAGACATAAGGCGCAATCGAGCAGAAAGTGAACACAGCCAACTGTTCCTTGTCATACGACATCATCATTCATCGTAAACAATTGGAATATCGACACACGATCGAAACGAATGAGACACACAGCTCACAGTGTGCACAGAGCACTTAACCCAATAGCTCCTGCAACAAGCCGGACTTGGAATATGAGAAGAGCAAAGTTGGAATACTTGGATACAACTGGCAAAATACAGGGAAAGAGAGATCACGGACGACAAAGAGAGAAGCGAGCTTGATATGGTGGCACGGTAAGTAGTAAGCAGAGAGCCAGTGGTGGGGTGTGCTAAACACTCCAAAGTATGATGACAGCTTTACAAGGAAGGAACACAACACAATACTGACGTTTCGGCCTGTGGTCTTCTTCAGAATATAAGGACAACAACAACAAACGGTGAAGCACAATTATCTATAACTACATGTTAGGTGATCAAGTGGAGGGCTAGGGAAGTAGGATGTTGAAATAAGAAAGGAGAGGGAAGAGAGAAATGAATACTGCATGAGGAGAGGTAGGATGGGCGTCAAGATATATGAAATGGAAAACGAGAAAGAGAAAAATGTATCATAAACTGCACTTAGCTTCGAGCAGCAGGCAAGCTTTGCAAGATAAATTATAATGATATTGATAAATTATAATGATATTGATAAATTATAATGATATTGATAAATTATAATGATATTGATAAAGTATAATGATATTGATAAATTATAATGATATTGATAAATTATAATGATGTTGATAAAGTATAATGATATTGATAAATTATAATGATATTGATAAATTATAATGATATTGATACATTATAATGATATTGATAAATTATAATGATATTGATAAATTATAATGATATTGATAAATTATAATGATATTGATAAATTATAATGATATTGATAAATTATAATGATAAATTATTTGCCTGTTCCCTAAGTAGTAAGCAACAGACCTTACATGATGGACAGAGGACAAAGAATTGTGGAAGGGCATGATTGCCTACGCATCCAGGTATGGCACATGATGATGCTAGAGACTGTGTGGTGTGGCCCAGGAGTGTAGGGAACATTAGTGCTCATATATATATATTTGTTACAGGTGGCAGCACACGTTTGGGTAATTAGGTCATCGGCACTTAACACAATTAGAACAAGACAAATGACATTTTGGGAGCATGTTAAAAGACACAACAGCCTATTAAAAGTAATATTGGACGGGAAAATACAAGGTAAAAGAGGCAGACCAAGACTAGCATGGACGAGTAACATCAAAAGATGGACAAGTCAACCTATGACGATCTGCACCATCAAAGCAAGAGATAGAGCGGAATGGCGCTCCATGGTAGCCAACCTTCGATGCGGTGACGGCACTCAATGATGATGATGATAATTTTCTGTGCCTTTTATATTCTAATTTTGACTCAATTCTTTATTTTTTTTAAATTTTGTAGTACATTTTTTTTTCCTCCGAACACTACGATATTTGTTACATTATATATTCTATGTAAAGTAAAAAAAAAAAAAAGTAAAGTACCACGTCACGCCAAGTGGCGTATAGGAAATATGGTGTTAGTGACCATATATTTTATAGACCTTCAGCACATGATTTTTGGGGTAATGTGGTCGGTATTACTCCCGTGCCGCTTTACGTTCCCAGAAAAAATCCGGTACCCATTAAAGCTGGGTGATCCCGGAAGCCGTCGGTTGGGATCGAACCCTACCTCTTGTCCTTTGTAGTCCAGTTCACTAACCACTGAGTTATCGCCGCTCCCATGTAAGAAATATCTTATGAATGTTCCATTGAAAGAATGAAATATCGGGCACTAATGTAAAACTTGTAAATACATGGGTTGCGTCCCTTAGACCATAGTTCCAACAATCTATTGTCTTAAATGTTCAACTGAAATAAACAAACGAATAGGAATGGCAAAAAGTAATTTTAATGCCATGAAGAACATACTAACATCAAAACAAATAACATCAGGGCTAAAACTAAGAATAGCAAAATGGTATGTCTTCTCAACATTCATATATGGTGCACAAACATGGACATTAGACAAGAAAACAGAACAGAGAATTAAAACCCTTGAAATATGGATTCCTATACGCGATAGAGTCAAGAGTCATGGATGGAAGGAAAAGAAAACAAACGATGAAGTCTTAAAACAACTAAAAATGAAAAGAGAACTGCTAAACACAATTCAAACAAGACAAATGCGATTTTTGGGTCATGTTAAAAGACACAGCAACCTACTAAACCGAATCCTGAAGGGGAAAATACAAGGTAAAAGAGGCAGAGGCAGACCAAGACTAACATGAACGAGTAACATCAAAAGATGGACAAACTAGCCTATGACAACCTGCACCATCAGAGCAAGAGACAGAGTGGAATGGCGCTCCGTGGTAGCCAACCTTCGTTGCGGAGATGGCACTCGATGATGATGATGATGATGATAGTTCTATAGCACAATTTGTAGACTACCTCAAAGAGATACATCTAGATGTCACAGACATATGACTAAAATGTAATTTATATTGGGAGCAAAAAATCTATAATAGAATATAACAAAGAAAACTTTACACCTATTGGTAGAAAAAGAGGAGTAAGACAGGGATGCATCCTATCAGCAAGCTTGTTCAGTCTATTTTCTTCTACTTCTTCTTTCCTTCCTCATTTGCCTTTCAGCGGTGAGGGGAGATATAATTGTGGTCGTTAGCTTCTCTTCTCGCTCCTGCTGCCGTTGTGTTTCCTAATGTTTCTATTATTCCGTCAATCCATCTTTTTCGTTGTCGACTCTTGGGTCTGCTTTTCTCGCAGCGTTTATTAAAGGCTCTTCGTGTTGTGTTTTGAACTTTCATATGTTGTTTCTTTATGTGTTCTATGGCGGAGGTCATTCCTGGCTTTTTTGTCAGTTCTTCATTTCTGATCTTATCTCTCATAATGTTTCATATTGTTCTTGCATCTAGAGTCCAGGACGGGCATTGGTAGCACAACGTTGGGATGAAGATTGTATTGTAGAGTGCCCGTTTTGCCTCCAGAGTTATTTCCCTGTTGGACAATAGTGGTGATAACTGTCCAATGATTTGACAAACTTTGTTGCATCTTGAGTCTATTTCTGCTGTTTGTGAATTGTCGTTTGTCACTAGACTTTCTAGGTATTTAAATTCCTCTACTTGTTTTAGTTGTCTGCCGTCTGTAATTGTATTGATTCTCCGTTTCTCTTTGAGATATTCATGACATCTGTTTTGTTGATGTTGATTTTCATGTTGTATTTTGGGCCTGTGCTGTTGAGTTTGTTTAAGTGTTCTTGTAGGTCTTCCATCTTTTCATGTATTAGTGCCTGATCGTCTGCAAATAAAAGCTCGTTGATCTCCTCTGTCTCCAATGGGTTGGCTAGCTTACATATATAGTCCATGCATGTAATAAACAGTAGGGGGATAGTACGCACCCTGTCTTATACCTGATCTAACTAAGTGGTCCATGTAGCCTGTTACTGTTCTGACTGTGCAGCTGCTGTTGATGTAGAGACTTTTGACTTTAGCTACCATAGGGCCTGCTCTGACGACATGTGTCTTTTTGAATTTTGTTCAGTAGTTCTTTATTTATGTTTCCATTTTCGGCTGATTCCGAACTTCCCTTGTTGTCTTATTTTTCTTCCACAATTCAAATCTACGGTTTGGGGGGAGAGGGAGGGGGGGGGGGGGGGGAGAGGCAGCACGAGGTCAACAAGACATAGACAAATTTACAGTCTACAATTAATAGTTTTCAATCTGCCTTTTGCAATTTGCGGTCTATAATCTAAGGTCTTCAATCTACAATGTACGATCTACAATCCACGGTCTACAATCTATTGTCTACAATCAATGGTCTACGATCTACGGTCTATAATCTATGGTCTACAATCAATGGTCTACACTCTAAGGTCTACAATCTTTGGTCTACATCTAAAGTCTACCATCTAAAGTCTACAATCTACGGTCTACAATCTAAGGTCTACAATCTACGGTCTACAATCTACGGTCTACAATCTACAAAGAAATGGTAACAGAAAGGTAATATGTGTAACTTAAGCAAACGTATTTACTGGATTATGTCCCGTAGACAATACATTTACAATTTAGGCGGAAACCCAAAGTTATTCTTTGATGTTTACTATAATTACTAATTTACACGTTCCTGGAATTGCCTCTGCGGGGTTTTCCCCAGTTTAATTTTATATTATATCCTTACTTACTATTTCAACCTTGGTGTCTTTCGTTTCTTTCTTCTTATTATTATTTCCTTCCTCATTTGCCATTCAGCGTCGAGGGGAGATATAATTTGCGTATTTTATTTATTTATTTTTTTTAATATATTTTTGTTTGCTCTTCTGTTCGCCTCTGCTGCTGTTATGTTTCCTAATGTTTCTAATATTCCGTCAATCCACCTTTTTCGCGGTCGGCCCATGGTTCTAGTGTTTTCACAACATTTATTGAATACTCAATGTGTTGTGTTTTGATCTTTCTGCCTTGTCACGTTGTTTCTGTATATGTTCAATGGCAGTGAATGGATGGATGGATGGATGGATGGATGGATGGGATGGGATGGGATGGATGGATTGATGGATGTATGGATGGATGGATGGATGGATGGGATGGATGGATGGATTAATGGATGGGATGGGATGGATGGATGGATTGATGGATGTATGGATGGATGGATGGATGGAAGGATGGGATGGATGGATGGATGGATTGATGGATGGATGGATGGGATGGGATGGATGGATGGATGGATGAATGGATGGATCAATTTTATTGTTATTTATGTTATATTATTGAAGACTACCCCTGAAGACGGAATTATCTCCCTGTAGGACGAGTAACCCTTGTGATTTTCCCTGACAGGGAAACAAACAGATTAACACGCACAATTGAGTTCCTAGTCTCCAGTGACCTCTTCAAACGGGAAACGCTGGCGAACGCAAAAAAAAATATTATTATTAATATTACCGCTATTAATATTATTTTTGTTGATATTAATATTATTTTTATTACTATTTTTCAGCAATTATTATAATTATTAAAATGTTATCTTGCAACCTACAATGAAGTAGGATTTCTGAGGTTTTCAAAAGAAAACCGTTTACGGGTATAAGTGTGTCTTTCTTTCTTACTTTCTTTCTTACTTTCTGACTTTTTTCTTACTTTCTTTCTTTCTTACTTTAGTACTTTCTTACTTTCTTTCTTACTTTCTGACTTTTTTCTTACTTTCTTTCTTACTTTATTACTTACTTACTTACTTTATTTCTATCTTTCTTACTTTCTTGCCTTATTTATTTCTTACAATATTTTTCTTTCTTTCTCTCTTTCTTTCTCCATTTATTTCTTTCGTACTTCATCGTGTTCTGCTTTTTGCCGGTAGGTGTCGCTGGCTACAGTCAATGGTTTGTTTTCTATGAGGGGCACTTTCTGTGGCTTGCTACATTGTGTTATTGTTTTCTATCAAGGCACTTTCTGTGGCTTTCTACATTGTGTTATTGTTTCTATCAAGGGTACTTTCTGTGGCTTGCTACATTGTGTTATTGTTTCTATCAAGGGTACTTTCTGTGGCTTGCTACATTGTGTTATTGTTTTCTATCAAGGGCACTTTCTGTGGCTTGCTACATTGTGTTATTGTTTCTATCAAGGGTACTTTCTGTGGCTAGCTACATTGTGTTATTGTTTTCTATCAAGGGCACTTTCTGTGGCTAGCTACATTGTGTTATTGTTTTCTATCAAGGGCACTTTCTATGGCTAGCTACATTATGTTATTGTTTCTATCAGGAGCACTTTCTGTGGCTTGCTACATTGTGTTATTGTTTTCTATCAAGGGCACTTTCTGTGGCTAGCTACATTATGTTATTGTTTTCTATCAGGAGCACTTTCTGTGGCGTGCTACATTGTGTTATTGTTTTCTATCAAGGGCACTTTCTGTGGCTAGCTACATTGTGTTATTGTTTTCTATCAGGAGCACTTTCTGTGGCTAGCTACATTATGTTATTGTTTTCTATCAAGGGCACTTTCTGTGGCTAGCTACATTGTGTTATTGTTTTCTATCAAGGGCACTTTCTGTGGCTAGCTACATTATGTTATTGTTTTCTATCAGGAGCACTTTCTGTGGCTTGCTACATTGAGTTATTGTTTTCTATCAAGGGCACTTTCTGTGGCTAGCTACATTGTGTTATTGTTTTCTATCAGGAGCACTTTCTGTGGCTTGCTACATTGTGTTATTGTTTTCTATCAGGAGCACTTTATGTGGCTAGCTACATTATGTTATTGTTTTCTATCAAAGGCACTTTCTGTGGCTAGCTACATTGTGTTATTGTTTTCTATCAAGGGCACTTTCTGTGGCTAGCTACATTATGTTATTGTTTTCTATCAGGAGCACTTTCTGTGGCTTGCTACATTGTGTCATTGTTTTCTATCAAGGGCACTTTCTGTGGCTAGCTACATTATGTTATTGTTTTCTATCAGGAGCACTTTCTGTGGCTTGCTACATTGTGTTATTGTTTTCTATCAAGGGCACTTTCTGTGGCTAGCTACATTGTGTTATTGTTTTCTATCAAGGGCACTTTCTGTGGCTAGCTACATTATGTTATTGTTTTCTATCAGGAGCACTTTCTGTGGCTTGCTACATTGTGTTATTGTTTTCTATCAAGGGCACTTTCTGTGGCTAGCTACATTGTGTTATTGTTTTCTATCAGGAGCACTTTCTGTGGCTTGCTACATTGTGTTATTGTTTTCTATCAGGAGCACTTTCTGTGGCTAGCTACATTATGTTATTGTTTTCTATCAAAGGCACTTTCTGTGGCTAGCTACATTGTGTTATTGTTTTCTATCAAGGGCACTTTCTGTGGCTAGCTACATTATGTTATTGTTTTCTATCAGGAGCACTTTCTGTGGCTTGCTACATTGTGTTATTGTTTTCTATCAAGGGCACTTTCTGTGGCTAGCTACATTATGTTATTGTTTTCTATCAGGAGCACTTTCTGTGGCTAGCTACATTGTGTTATTGTTTTCTATCAAGGGCACTTTCTGTGGCTAGCTACATTATGTTATTGTTTTCTATCAAGGGCACTTTCTTTAGCTAGCTACATTATGTTATTGTTTTCTATCAAGGGCACTTTCTGTGGCTTGCTACATTGTGTTATTGTTTTCTTGTATTATGTCGTCAATTCCTTCAATCCATCTTCTTTTTGATTCACCTCTGTATCTTCTTGCTCTCGCTGTATGTTCTTGCCATCTCCCTGTATGTTATTGCCATCTCCCCGTATGGTCTTGCCATCTCCCCATATGTTCTTGCCATCTCCCCATATGTTCTTGCCATCACCCCGTATGTTCTTGCCATCTCCCCGTATGTTCTTGCCATCTCCCTGTATGTTATTGCCATCTCCCCGTATGGTCTTGCCATCTCCCCATATGTTCTTGCCATCTCCCCGTATGTTCTTGCCATCACACCGTATGTTCTTGCCATCTCGCCGTATGTTCTCGCCATCTCCCCGTATGTTCTGGCCATCTCGCCGTATGTTCTCGTCATCTCCCCGTATGTTCTTGCCATCTCGCCGTATGTTCTGGCCATCTCCCCGTATGTTCTAGCCATCTCCCCGTATGTACTTGCCATCTCGCCGTATGTTCTAGCCATCTCCCCGTATGTTCTAGCACTCTCGCAGTATGTTCTAGCCATCTCCCCGTATGTTCGAGCCATCTCGCCGTATGTTCTAGCCATCTTGCCCTATGTTCTAGCCATCTCCCCGTATGTTCTAGCCATCTTCCCGTATGTTCTAGCCATCTCCCTGTATGTTCTTGCCATCTCCACGTATGTTCTAGCCATCTCCCCGTATGTTCTAGCCATCTCGCCGTATGTTCTTGCCATCTCCCCGTATGTTCTTGCCATCTCGCCGTATGTTCTCCCCATCTCTTCGTATGTTCTTGCCATCTCCCCGTATGTTCTAGCCATCTCCCAGTATGTTCTTGCCATCTCGTCGTATGTTCTCGTCATCTCGCCGTATGTTTTAACCATCTCGCCGTATGTTTTAACCATCTCGCCGTATGTTCTCACCATCTCGTCGTATGTTCTCACCATCTCGCCATATGTTCTCGCCATCTCGCCATATGTTCTCGCCATCTCGCCATATGTTCTCGCCATCTCGCCGTATGTTCTCACCATCTCGCCGTATGTTCTCATCATCTCGCCGTATGTTCTCGCCGTCTCGCCGTATGTTCTCACCATCTCGCCGTATGTTCTCGTCATCTCGCCGTATGTTCTCGTTATCTCGCCGTATGTTCTCGTTATCTCGCCGTATATTCTCACCATCTCGCCGTATATTCTCACCATCTCGCCGTATATTCTCACCATCTCGCCGTATGTTCTCGTTATCTCGCCGTATATTCTCATCATCTCGCCGTATATTCTCACCATCTCGCCGTATGTTCTCGTTATCTCGCCGTATATTCTCACCATCTCGCCGTATGTTCTCGTTATCTCGCCGTATATTCTCACCATCTCGCCGTATGTTCTCGTTATCTCGCCGTATATTCTCACCATCTCGCCGTATATTCTCACCATCTCGCCGTATGTTCTCGTTATCTCGCCGTATATTCTCACCATCTCGCCGTATATTCTCACCATCTCGCCGTATGTTCTCGTTATCTCGCCGTATATTCTCACCATCTCGCCGTATATTCTCACCATCTCGCCGTATGTTCTCGTTATCTCGCCGTATATTCTCACCATCTCGCCGTATATTCTCACCATCTCGCCGTATATTCTCACTATCTCGCCGTATATTATCACCATCTCGCCGTATGTTCTCACCATCTCGCCGTATATTCTCACCATCTCGCCGTATGTTCTCACCATCTCGCCGTATGTTCTCACCATCTCGCCGTATATTCTCACCATCTTGCCGTATGTTCTCACCATCTCGCCGTATATTCTCACCATTTCGCCGTATGTTCTCACCATCTCGTCGTATATTCTCACCATCTCGCCGTATATTCTCACCATCTCGCCGTATGTTCTCGTTATCTCGCCGTATATTCTCACCATCTCGCCGTATATTCTCACCATCTCGCCGTATATTCTCACCATCTCGCCGTATGTTCTCGTTATCTCGCCGTATATTCTCACCATCTCGCCGTATGTTCTCGTTATCTCGCCGTATATTCTCACCATCTCGCCGTATATTCTCACCATCTCGCCGTATGTTCTCGTTATCTCGCCGTATATTCTCACCATCTCGCCGTATATTCTCACCATCTCGCCGTATGTTCTCGTTATCTCGCCGTATATTCTCACCATCTCGCCGTATATTCTCATCATCTCGCCGTATATTCTCACCATCTCGCCGTATGTTCTCGTTATCTCGCCGTATATTCTCACCATCTCGCCGTATGTTCTCGTTATCTCGCCGTATATTCTCACCATCTCGCCGTATGTTCTCGTTATCTCGCCGTATATTCTCACCATCTCGCCGTATATTCTCACCATCTCGCCGTATGTTCTCGTTATCTCGCCGTATATTCTCACCATCTCGCCGTATATTCTCACCATCTCGCCGTATGTTCTCGTTATCTCGCCATATGTTCTCGTTATCTCGCCGTATATTCTCACCATCTCGCCGTATATTCTCACCATCTCGCCGTATGTTCTCGTTATCTCGCCGTATATTCTCACCATCTCGCCGTATATTCTCACCATCTCGCCGTATATTCTCACTATCTCGCCGTATATTATCACCAACTCGCCGTATGTTCTCACCATCTCGCCGTATATTCTCACCATCTCGCCGTATGTTCTCACCATCTCGCCGTATGTTCTCACCATCTCGCCGTATATTCTCACCATTTCGCCGTGTGTTCTCACCATCTCGCCGTATATTCTCACCATCTCGCCGTATGTTCTCGTTATCTCGCCGTATATTCTCATCATCTCGCCGTATATTCTCACCATCTCGCCGTATGTTCTCGTTATCTCGCCGTATATTCTCACCATCTCGCCGTATGTTCTCGTTATCTCGCCGTATATTCTCACCATCTCGCCGTATGTTCTCGTTATCTCGCCGTATATTCTCACCATCTCGCCGTATATTCTCACCATCTCGCCGTATGTTCTCGTTATCTCGCCGTATATTCTCACCATCTCGCCGTATATTCTCACCATCTCGCCGTATGTTCTCGTTATCTCGCCGTATATTCTCACCATCTCGCCGTATATTCTCACCATCTCGCCGTATGTTCTCGTTATCTCGCCGTATATTCTCACCATCTCGCCGTATATTCTCACCATCTCGCCGTATATTCTCACTATCTCGCCGTATATTATCACCATCTCGCCGTATGTTCTCACCATCTCGCCGTATATTCTCACCATCTCGCCGTATGTTCTCACCATCTCGCCGTATGTTCTCACCATCTCGCCGTATATTCTCACCATCTCGCCGTATGTTCTCACCATCTCGCCGTATGTTCTCACCATCTCGCCGTATATTCTCACCATTTCGCCGTATGTTCTCACCATCTCGTCGTATATTCTCACCATCTCGCCGTATATTCTCACCATCTCGCCGTATGTTCTCGTTATCTCGCCGTATATTCTCACCATCTCGCCGTATATTCTCACCATCTCGCCGTATATTCTCACCATCTCGCCGTATGTTCTCGTTATCTCGCCGTATATTCTCACCATCTCGCCGTATGTTCTCGTTATCTCGCCGTATATTCTCACCATCTCGCCGTATATTCTCACCATCTCGCCGTATGTTCTCGTTATCTCGCCGTATATTCTCACCATCTCGCCGTATATTCTCACCATCTCGCCGTATGTTCTCGTTATCTCGCCGTATATTCTCACCATCTCGCCGTATATTCTCATCATCTCGCCGTATATTCTCACCATCTCGCCGTATGTTCTCGTTATCTCGCCGTATATTCTCACCATCTCGCCGTATGTTCTCGTTATCTCGCCGTATATTCTCACCATCTCGCCGTATGTTCTCGTTATCTCGCCGTATATTCTCACCATCTCGCCGTATATTCTCACCATCTCGCCGTATGTTCTCGTTATCTCGCCGTATATTCTCACCATCTCGCCGTATATTCTCACCATCTCGCCGTATGTTCTCGTTATCTCGCCATATGTTCTCGTTATCTCGCCGTATATTCTCACCATCTCGCCGTATATTC
The DNA here is from genome assembly GCA_032433765.1 of Megaustenia siamemsis. Taxonomy (NCBI): domain Eukaryota; kingdom Metazoa; phylum Mollusca; class Gastropoda; order Stylommatophora; family Ariophantidae; genus Megaustenia; species Megaustenia siamemsis. The sequence continues at coordinate 26,741,802 of JAVIAB010000159.1, read as the reverse complement.
TCACCATCTCGCCGTATGTTCTCGTTATCTCGCCGTATATTCTCACCATCTCGCCGTATATTCTCACCATCTCGCCGTATATTCTCACTATCTCGCCGTATATTATCACCAACTCGCCGTATGTTCTCACCATCTCGCCGTATATTCTCACCATCTCGCCGTATGTTCTCACCATCTCGCCGTATGTTCTCACCATCTCGCCGTATATTCTCACCATTTCGCCGTGTGTTCTCATCATCTCGCCGTATATTCTCACAATCTCGCCGTATTTTCTCACCATATCGCCGTATGTTCTCACCATCTCGCCGTATATTCTCACCATCTCGCCGTATATTCTCACCATCTCGCCGTATATTCTCACCATCTCGTCGTATATTCTCACCATCTCGCCGTATATTCTCGTCTTCTCGCCGTATATTCTCACCATTTCGCCGTATATTCTCACCTTTTCGCCGTATATTCTCACCATCTCGCCGTATATTCTCACCATCTCGCCGTATATTCTCACCATCTCGCCGTATGTTCTCGTCTTCTCGCCGTATATTCTCACCATCTCGCCGTATATTCTCACCATCTCGCCGTATGTTCTCGTCTTCTCGCCGTATATTCTCACCATCTCGCCGTATATTCTCACCATCTCGCCGTATATTCTCACCATCTCGCCGTATGTTCTCGTCTTCTCGCCGTATATTCTCACCATCTCGCCGTATATTCTCACCATCTCGCCGTATGTTCTCGTCTTCTCGCCGTATATTCTCACCATCTCGCCGTATATTCTCACCATCTCGCCGTATATTCTCACCATCACGCCGTATATCCTCACCATTCCCCCGTATATTCTCACCATCTCCCCGTATATTCTCACCATCTCCCCGTATATTCTCACCATCTCCCCGTATATCCTCACCATCTCCCGTATATTCTCACCATCTCGCCGTATATCCTCACCATCTCGCCGTATATTCTCACCATCTCGCCGTATATCCTCACCATCTCCCCGTATATTCTCACCATCTCCCCGTATATCCTCACCATCTCGCCGTATATCCTCACCATCTCCCCGTATATTCTCACCATCTCGCCGTATGTCCTCACCATCTCGCCGTACGTTCTCGTCAACATTTTATTTTCATTGCACCAAACTTCTTGACCACTGTCTACTAAATTGTTCATGACTCGCAACCACATATTGCTATCGGTAAGTTACACGACCTCTGTAACTTTATAATTCCTGCCTTGTTGGGTGTTGTGTCAAATGTCCTTCCTTGTATTTAATTTCTGTATTGCTACCGTCAGTCTTCATCTTTTATGTACATATAAAAGTATACATGCAAACGAGTGCATTTGAATCAATACAACGGACATGATTAATATATTAAATATGTCACAGCTTTAATCTGCCAGTCACTTTTTTTTTATAATGGATTGTGTCCCTTATTCTACACATTTAGGAAGGTTTTTAAACTATAAATTGTAGAGAGTCGGAATTGTGGAACACGGCGTCATGAAGGAATGGTGTAACACGGCGCCATGAAGGAATGGTGTAACACGGCGCCATGAAGGAATGGTTGAACACGGCGTCATGAAGGAATGGTTGAACACGGCGTCATGAAGGAATGGTGGAACACGGCACCATGAAGGAATGGTTGAGCACGGCGTCATGAAGGAATGGTGGAACACGGCACCATGAAGGAATGGTTGAGCACGGCGTCATGAAGGAATGGTTGAACACGGCGTCATGAAGGAATGGTGGAACACGGCGTCATGAAGGAATGGTGGAACACGGCGTCATGAAGGAATGGTGGAACACGGCGCCATGAAGGAATGGTTGAACACGGCGTCATGAAGGAATGGTGGAACACGGCACCATGAAGGAATGGTTGAACACGGCGTCATGAAGGAATGGTTGAACACGGCGTCATGAAGGAATGGTGTAACACGGCACCATGAAGGAATGGTGTAACACGGCGCCATGAAGGAATGGTTGAACACGGCGTCATGAAGGAATGGTGTAACACGGCGCCATGAAGGAATGGTGTAACACGGCGCCATGAAGGAATGGTTGAACACGGCGTCATGAAGGAATGGTGTAACACGGCACCATGAAGGAATGGTGTAACACGGCGCCATGAAGGAATGGTTGAACACGGCGTCATGAAGGAATGGTTGAACACGGCGTCATGAAGGAATGGTTGAACACGGCGTCATGAAGGAATGGTTGAACACGGCGTCATGAAGGAATGGTGTAACACGGCACCATGAAGGAATGGTTGAACACGGCGTCATGAAGGAATGGTTGAACACGGCGTCATGAAGGAATGGTTGAACACGGCGTCATGAAGGAATGGTTGAACACGGCGTCATGAAGGAATGGTGGAACACGGCGTCATGAAGGAATGGTGGAACACGGCACCATGAAGGAATGGTTGAACACGGCGTCATGAAGGAATGGTTGAACACGGCGTCATGAAGCAATGGTTGAACACGGCGTCATGAAGGAATGGTTGAACACGGCGTCATGAAGGAATGGTGGAACACGGCGTCATGAAGGAATGGTGGAACACGGCGTCATGAAGGAATGGTGGAACACGGCGTCATGAAGGAATGGTGGAACACGGCGCCACGAAGGAATGGTGGAACACGGCGTCATGAAGGAATGGTGGAACACGGTGTCATGAAGGAATGGTGGAACACGGCGCCACGAAGGAATGGTGTAACACGGCGCCACGAAGGAATGGTGGAACACGGCGCCACGAAGAGTGATGACTGGACAAACATCCTCAGCGGAAAGATCGCAACACGGCCTGTCAAAGCAGGACAGGAAAAATCAATAGGCGAACACTTCCATGGGTGTTGGAACGTACGGCAGAACGGATATGGGAATGCAATGACTGCAGTGGCGTCGGTCTGAACTAAAGACGACTACAGATTATACGTCTGCATACGATTATTGTACGACAACAGATTATCCAAAGCAATTAGGTTAAGTACACAAATAAAAATTTTCAAATCCAATGTTACGTCAGTCCTATTACATGGCCGTGAAACATGGAGAACAAAAAAATTGACAGTCATGAAGGTACAGACTTTCATTAATGGATGCTTACGCAGAATGAAAGGATGGTAATCTTCTTCCTCTTCTTCTTCTTCTATCCTTCCTCTGTTGCCGTTGGCGTCGAGGGGAGAAACAATCTGCGATTCTTTGCTCTTCTGTTGGCATCTTCTGATGTTATCCCTCCTAGTGACTCTAGTATTCCATTTATCCATCTCTTTCTCGGTCTTCCTCTTAATCTGACGTTTTCGTAGCGTTTGTTTATGGCTCTTTGTCATTGTTAGTTCTTTCTGTCTTGTTATGTGGCCGAACCAATTTATCTGTTGTTTCTTTATGTACTCGATGGCTGGTTCAATTTCGAGTTTCTTCCTCAGGTCAGTGTTTCTTACTCTGTCCCTTAAGCTGTTTCCTGCCATTCTTCTGACACATTTCATTTCTGTGGTCGTTATCTTTCTTATTGTTCTAGAGTCCAGCGTCCAATTCTGGCACTGATAGCACAGAGTTGGTAGAAAAATTGATTTGTATATTGCCCTTTTTGCTTCCGTAGTTATTGCGTATTATTATTTCGTAGTTATTATCCATAGTTAAGGATGGTAATGGCAGGACAAAATCACTAACATAGAATTATGGAAATGTACCAGTCAAATACCAGTGGATAAAGAGATACAGCGAAGACGATGGTGCTGGATAGGACACACTGTGGCAGCCAACTGAGAGTATTACACAACAGCCCCTTCTTTGGAATCCCCAGGGCAAAAGACAAGGAGGAATACCAAAGAATTCTTGGAGAAGACAGATATAAGCAGAGATGAAGATGATGGTGAAGACATTGAATGATCTTTAAAGAATGGCAAGGTACAGAACGACTTGGAAAGTGTTTGTCGATGACCACCATAGCACCACAGAGGTGAAGATCAACATAGCTACCACAGAGGTGAAGATCACCATAGCTACCACAGAGGTGAAGATCACCATAGCTACCACAGAGGTGAAGATCACCATAGCTAACACAGATGTGAAGATCACCATATCTATCACAGAGGTGAAGATCACCATAGCTACCAAAGAGGTAAAGATCACCATAGCTACCAAAGAGGTAAAGATCACCATAGCTACCAAAGAGGTAAAGATCACCATAGCTATCAAAGCGGTGAAGATCACCAAAGACAAAGAGGGAAACAAAGAAATGCTTGGAGAAGACAGACAGAAGCAGAGATGAAGATGATGGGGAAGACATGGAATGATCTTAAAAGAATGGCAAGAAACAGAACGACTTGGAAAGTGTTTGTTGAAGACCTATGCTCGACAGGGAGCTGAAAGTGTTTGTTGAAGACCTATGCTCCACAGGGAGCTGAAAGTGTTTGTTGAAAACCTATGCTCCACAGGGAGCTGAAAGTGTTTGTTGAAGACCTATGGTCCACAGGGAGCTGAAAGTGTTTGTTGAAGACCTATGCTCCACAGGGAGCTGAAAGTGTTTGGTGAAGACCTATGCTCCACGAGGAGCGCTGAAAGTGTTTGTTGAAGACTTATGCTCCACAGGGAGCTGAAAGTGTTTGTTGAAGACCTATGCTCCACGAGGAGCGCTGAAAGTGTTTGTTGAAGACCTATGGTCCACGAGGAGCGCTGAAAGTGTTTGGTGAAGACCTATGCTCCACGAGGAGCGCTGAAAGTGTTTGTTGAAGACCTATGCTCCACAGGGAGCTGAAAGTGTTTGTTGAAGACCTATGCTCCACGAGGAGCGCTGAAAGTGTTTGTTGAAGACCTATGCTCCACGAGGAGCGCTGAAAGTGTTTGTTGAAGACCTATGCTCCACGAGGAGCGCTGAAAGTGTTTGTTGAAGACCTATGCTCCACGAGGAGCGCTGAAAGTGTTTGTTGAAGACCTATGCTCCACGAGGAGCGCTGAAAGTGTTTGTTGAAGACCTATGCTCCACGGGGAGCTGAAAGTGTTTGTTGAAGACCTATGCTCCACGAAGAGCGCTGAAAGTGTTTGTTGAAGACCTATGCTCGACAGGGAGCTGAAAGTGTTTGTTGAAGACCCATGCTCCACAGGGAGCTGAAAGTGTTTGTTGAAGACCTATGCTCCACGAGGAGCGCTGAAAGTGTTTGTTGAAGACCTATGCTCCACGGGGAGCTGAAAGTGTTTGTTGAAGACCTATGCTCCACGAGGAGCGCTGAAAGTGTTTGTTGAAGACCTATGCTCCACGAGGAGCGCTGAAAGTGTTTGTTGAAGACCTATGCTCCACGGGGAGCTGAAAGTGTTTGTTGAAGACCTATGCTCCACGAGGAGCGCTGAAAGTGTTTGTTGAAGACCTATGCTCGACAGGGAGCTGAAAGTGTTTGTTGAAGACCCATGCTCCACAGGGAGCTGAAAGTGTTTGTTGAAGACCTATGCTCCACGAGGAGCGCTGAAAGTGTTTGTTGAAGACCTATGCTCCACGGGGAGCTGAAAGTGTTTGTTGAAGACCTATGCTCCACAGGGAGCTGAAAGTGTTTGTTGAAGACCTAAGCTCCACATGGAGCTGAAAGTGTTTGTTGAAGAGCAATGTTTTTATGGGAGCTGAAAGGTAGAAGAAGAGGAGAAACCCTAAAGAGATGAGGAGCCTCGGTGGTCGAGTTGTTAGTGCGCTCTCTTCATGATTCGAAGGGTCCGTGTTCGATCCCCAGAAATGGCGGATTTTTTTTCGGACCGACAGGGTTCCGAGGTTCACCCAGCCTCTAAAAATGGGTCTCAGAGATATCTCTGTGAAGTAAAGACGGCCAGGCGTGATACCGACCACATGACCCAAAAATGTGCCGCGGTCATAAAAAAATTGTTGTTCTTAGAATCATCATCACTGCATACCGGACGGACCCATAGGTGCTCAGATATCCCCTCGTGAAAAATATGAGGAGAATCAAGAAACACGTGCACGAACTCCGTACCACGATCTGTGATCCACGGTGAGGGTACGATCCTGCTGGCAATGTTGCCCGAGAAGCGACCATATTTGTGGTCTACTCTTTTTCTATTTTAACTGCCAAGCGTTTTTAACGTGCGCGAGTGCACACGGGATCTTATCTTTATTGCCGATACCCGAGAGGGCTGGACATCGGATCTCACTACTAAAGAGTTCTGACGTCATAGAAACCACGGCTTAATGTTTACAATTTCAAAAAAAAATCACTGGAGTCTGTAGAAATGTAGTTTTACAGAAGAATGTTGAGAATACCATGGACAGCTAAGAAGAGCAATGAAGAAGTTCTGAAAGAGGTCAAAGCAAAAATAAAGCTAATTTCCAATATTAGGAGGAAACAATCATGATTTTTTTGGCCATGTAATGAGAAGAGAACAATTGGAATATATTGTAACAACTGGGAAAATTGAGGGACGAAGAGATAGAGGGAAGCAAAGAGAAAAGATACCAGCCAGCTTAATAGAATGGCTTGGCAGAAGGTCAACAACAGAAATGATAAATAGCTGCCGAGATCGAAAATTGTGGAGAGACATGATCACCTACGCCAGTAGGCCCGGTACTTGATGATGATGATGATTTTTTTTTAAACGACCACCGCTTCTGGTTGGTTTTGAACTCGAATCTTTCCTGTCTTGAGGTCGACGTCGTTATTCTTGACAACACAGCCCTCTGATAAGAAACAAAAACAAATATTGTCACTAATATATTTTTTATATCCCAGAGTGCAATATATGTCTCAATCGCCATGTATTGGAATGAGTAAATAAAGTAAAGTAAAGTACCCCCGTCACACCAAGTAGCGTATAGGGAATACGGTGTTAGTGACCATGACTTTTACAGACCTTCAGCACATGATTTTTGGGGTAATGTGGTCTGTATTACGCCCATGCCGCTTTACTTTCCCAGAAAGAACCCATACCCATTTAAGGCTGGGTGAACTCGGAAGTCATGGGTTGAGATGGAACCCTACCTCTTGTCCTTTGTAGTCCAGTTCACTAACCACTGAAGTATCGCGGCTGTAGGAAAGAATAGACCACTATATATAGAAGTGAGAAAGAGAGTCCATCGGTGCTATGTAGAACTAATTCTGACCTATAGAAACGAATCATGGACAGTAGACAAACAAATGAAAAGACGGTTAAAGGCCGCAGAGATGGGATTTCTCAGAAGAATGTTGAAAGTTTCCTGGACAGCTAAAAAGACCAATGAGGAAGTTCTCAACACAAAAAGGAAGCTCCTAAAAAACACCAGAAAGAAACAATCAACATTCTTTCGGCACATCATGAGAAGATGAAAGTTGGAATATTCGGTTACAACAGGCAAAATACAAGAAAAGTGAGATCACGGACGACAAAGAGAGAAAATACTGGATAGCTTGGTGTCATGGCATGGAAAACAGTCAACAACGGAACTGATACTATGCACTGTAGATAGAAGATTGTGGAGGGACATGATCGCCTACACCAACCGGTATGGCACATGATGATGATGTAACCACTGTATATATCTTGGTAGTAAAATAGATCAGGAAGGTGAAACAAAGAAAGAGATCTGAAGCAGCAGCAAATTTTAAAAGCCTGGACATAATATGAAAGAGGAAGAATTGAAGACATAGAAGTAGAATAGAAGAACAAGAAGGATACGATGACTTGAAGAAGTAGAAGTAGAATAGAGGAACAAGAAGAATATGATGAATTGGAGAAGTAGAAGTAGAATAGAAGAACAAGAAGAATATGATGAATTGAAGAAGTAGAAGTAGAATAGAGGAACAAGAAGAAGAAGATGAATTGAAGAAGTAGAAGTAGAATAGAGGAACAAGAAGAAGATGATGAATTGAAGAAGTAGAAGTAGAATAGAGGAACAAGAAGATGATTTGAAGCAGTAGAAGTAGACTAGAGGAACAAGAAGAAGAAGTTGAGGAAGAAGAAGTAGAAGTAGAATAGAGGAACATGAAGAAGATGATTTGAAGCAGTAGAAGTAGACTAGAGGAACAAGAAGAAGAAGTTGAGGAAGAAGAAGTAGAAGTAGAATAGAAGTTCAAGAAGAAAAGCTGAATTGAAGAAGTAGAAGTAGAATAAAAGCACAAGAAGAAGATGATTTGGAGCAGTAGAAGTAGAATAGAGGAACAAGAAGAAGACGATGAATTGAAGAAGTAGAAGTAGAATAGAGGAACAAGCAGAAGAAGATGATGAAGAAGAAGTAGAAGTAGAATAGAAGAACAAGAAGAAGAAGAAGAATTGAAGAAGTAGAAGTAGAATAGAAGAACAAGAAGAAGAAGAAGAATTGAAGAAGTAGAAGTAGAATAGAGGAACAAGAAGAAGAAGAAGTAGAATAGAAGACAAGAAGAAGAAGAAGAATTGAAGAAGAAGTAGAATAGAAGACAAGAAGAAGATGATGATGATGATGATGATGATGATGATGATGATGATGATGATGATGATGATGATGATGATGATGATGATGATGATGATGATGAAAAAGAAGAAGGGGAGGAGGAGGAAGGTGAAGAAAAAATAGCAGGATAGAAAAAGAAGAATAGACGATAACTCCAAATGTCACATGCAAGACGAACGACGACAGAAACTTGATAAGAGTCTTGGCTTATCATTTGTTATCTTTCTGGGCGGGTTTTGCAAGAGAACTCTTAGATAATTGTATCTGATAACCTGAACCCATCAGCAACATTAGTTTGACCTCGTTAACTTGACGCAGTGGCCAAGAATACACACAGAGGTCCTGGCAACTTTTGAAGCTTAATAGCAAAAAAGATCGGACATAGAAAGTTTGTGATTTCTGTCCTATGTGTTGACTTCTGCTGAAAAGTACGATCGGTAGACAGACAGACAGGCAGGCAGACAGACAGACAGACAGACAGACAGACAGACAGACAGACGTGCATACAGACAGACTGACAGACAGACAGACGTGCATACAGACAGACTGACAGACAGACAGACAGACATGCATACAGACAGACAGATAGACAGACAGACAAACAGACGTGCATACAGACAGACTGACAGACAGACAGACGTGCATACAGGCAGACAGACAGATTGACAGACAGGCAGACAGACAGACAGGCAGGCAGCCAGACAGACAAACAGTATGCAGGCAGGCAGGCAGACAGACAGACAGACAGGCAGGCACGCAGGCAGGCAGGCAGGCAGGCAGGCAGACAGACAGACAGACATGCATACAGACAGACTGACAGACAGACAGACAGGCAGACAGACAGGCAGGTCCCTAAGTAGGTAGGGAGGTAGTTAGGCAGGCAGACAGACAGACAGGCAGGCAGGTGGGTAGGTAGTTAGGTAATCAGCCAGGCACACAGACAGACTGGTAGACAGACAGACAGACAGACCGGCAGGCAGACAGACAGACGTGCATACAGACAGACTGACAGACAGACAGACAGACAGACAGACATGCAGACAGACAGACAGATAGACAGACAGACAAACAGACGTGCATACAGACAGACTGACAGACAGACAGACGTGCATACAGGCAGGCAGGCAGACAGACAGACAGGCAGGCAGGCAGGCAGGCAGACAGACAGACAGACATGCATACAGACAGACTGACAGACAGACAGACAGGCAGGCAGGCAGACAGACAGCAGGCCCCTAAGTAGGTAGGGAGGTAGTTACGCAGGCAGACAGACAGACAGACAGGCAGGCAGGTGGGTAGGTAGTTAGGTAATCAGCCAGGCACACAGACAGACTGGTAGACAGACAGACAGACAGACCGGCAGGCAGACAGACAGACAGGAAGGTTGGTAGGTAGGTGGTCAGGCAGGTAGGTAGGTAGGTACGTAGATGGTCAGGCAGGTAGGTAGGTAGGTAGGTTGACAGGCAGGTATGTAGGCAGGTAGGTGGTCAGGCAGATAGGTAGGTAGGTAGGGGGTCAGGCAGGTAGGTAGGTAGGTAGGTAGGTGGGCAGGCAGGCAGGTAGGTAGGTAGGTAGGTAGGTAGTCAGGCAGACAGGCAGGCAGACAGACATACATACATACTGACAGACTGACAGACAGGCAGATAGACAGACAGGCAAACAGACAGACAGAAAGACATACATACAGACAGACTGACAGACAGAGAGGCAGAAAGACAGGCAGACAGACTGACAATAAGTAGGTTGTAGGTAGGTATGTAAGTGGGTGGGTAGGTAGTAGGTAGATAGGTAGGTAGGTATGTATGCAGGTAGGTAGGCAGGTAGGTATGCAGGTAGGTAGGTAGGTAGGTATGCAGGTAGGTAGGTAGGTAGGTAGGTAAGTAGGTAGGTATGTAGGTAGACCAACCGTCTGTGGTGGGATTTGAATCTATGACCTATCTGTCCTGTGACCGAAGTCTTGCCCCTAGACCAGCCAACCTTCCAACCATGAAAAAAGGGTCAACACGAGAAAAAAAAGACATTAAAGTCAACACTGTTTATAACCATATTATAATGATGATGTTCAACGTGGACAATGTACTTAGAGAGAAAAACGTTAAAATAGCTATATGCGACATATAATGTATGAGAAATGATGTCATCACCGCAAATAGAGATGTATGAGACACAATTAGAGACTAAGCCTGGACGGAAATGGTTTTCACAACACAAGCTAATGACGTTTTTACTTCTTTAATTCCTCATTTGTCTTTTAGCGTCTGGGAGAGTTATAATTTGCCATCTTTTGTGATTCTGTTGGCCCCTGCTGCTGTTATGTTTCCTAGTGTTTCTAATATTCATCATCATCATCGAGTGCCATCTCCGCAACGAATGTTGGCTATCATGGAGCGCCATTCTGCTATGTCTCTTGCTTTGATGGTGCAGGTTGTCATAGGCTGGAGACAAATAATAATAAATGAATATTATTATAGAGGGAAACTTCCGAGGCGATAATCAGTGAATCAATTCAGAGGAAGAGGTATGTTTACAGCACTCGGAAAAATTGACAAATAATCAACAACAGAAAAAAATATGGACCAAAGCAGGATCGAACCCGTACTCAGTGGTACAGCGCCTTGCCACGAAAAGCCAAACGCTAGGGAACACTGCCACTCAGCTAACTAAAAAATTATCTTCGTAGGCAATGTCTTTCGCGCAGGTGTTCTCATGACTATAGCATAAGGTTGCGATCACAGCTCGGAAATACATAGTGTATCTGTATTTTTTCCTGTTAAGACAGCTGGTTTATCCATCTTTTGATGTTACTCGTCCATGTTAGTCTTGGTCTGCCTCTGCCTCTTTTACCTTGTATTTTCCCCTCCAGGATTACTCTTTGTAGGCTGTTGTGTCTTTTAACTTGGCCTAAAATTCGCATTTGTCTTGTCCTAATTGTGTTTAGTAGTTCTCTTTTCATTTTTATCTAATATTCAACCAATCCATATCTTTCGTGGTTGACCATTGAGTCCGGTGTTCGCAGCGTTTATTTAAAGCTTGCTGTGTTGTGTTTTGTTGTTTCTGTCTTATCATGGGCCAAATCATCTTATCTGTTGTTTCTTTTTGTAATCTATAGCTAGAATTATTTCCAATTTTTTTCTCAGTTCTTCATTTCTGATCTTATCTCTCAAACTGTTTCCTGTCATTCGTCTAACACATTTCATATCGGTACAGGTTTTTTTCTTTTATTGTTCTTCCATCTAGGGTACTGGTTTGGCATTTGTAGCACAACGTTGGGATGAAGATTGTATTGTAGAGTCCCGGTTTTGCCTGTAGAGTTATCTCCTTGTTGGACAATAGCGGTGACTGCTGTCCAATGATTTTACAAGCTTTGTTGCATCTTGAGTCTATCTCTGCTGTTAGTGAGCTACTGACTATAATGAACATAGAATCCCATAGTTTGGGTAACCTAACAAAGGTGCAGCTCGAGCGTAATACATGTAAACATCAGACCAAAGAGGAAAGAGATGGATCAATGGAAACAAAGAAACATTAAATGTGATATCATCATCAAGTACCAAGCCATCTGGTGCAGGTGATCATGTCTCTCCACAACTTTCGATCTCGACAGTTATTTATCATTTCTGTTGTTGACCTTCTGCCAAGCCATTCTCTTAAGCTGTCTGCTATCTTTTCTCTTTGCTTCCCTCTATCTCTTCGTCCCTCAATTTTCCCAGTTGTTACAATATATTCCAGCTGTTCTCTTCTCATTACATGGCCAAAGAATGATAATTGTTTCTTCCTTATATTGGAAATTAGCTCTCTTCTTTCTTTGGCCTCTTTCAGAACGTTTTCATTACTCTTCCTAACTGTCTATGGTTCTCAACATTCATCTGTAAAACCACATTTCTACAGACTCCAATTATTTTCCTGTCTGTTGTCCTAATGCCCATGATTCACATCCATATGTTAAGACTGGCAAGAGAAAATGAAAGCGTTGACAGAATGAATGAAATAGGACATGAGTGGTCAATGCTCGATAATTTTGGTGCAGTCTAGATAAGAGTTAAGGAGGAGCTCGATAACAATGGACAAGATGCACAAATAGCGGACAAAACACAACAGAACTGTGGTCGGAACAAAATGGACAATACCAAATACAAGGAGACATAACAGAAGAAAAGTATCGAAAACACGAAAAAATGGACAAAAGGGAAAATGTAAAATATATTTTTTGTTATCTGTAGAAATGAGCAAGACAGAACAAATGTAGACAACAGAACAACAATAAACAACAGAGAACAAAAGTAGAGAGAACACCGCAAAAATGGACATGAGACAACAAAAGTAGACAAACCACTGCACAAATGAACAAGAGACAACAAAAGTAGACAAACCAGTGCACAAATGAACAAGAGACAACAAAAGTAGACAAACCACTGCACAAAAGGACAAGAGACAACAAAAGTAGACAAACATAACAACAATAGACAAGAGACAATAAAAGTAGACAAATACAACAACAATAGACAAGAGACAACAAAAGAAGACAAACACAACAACAATAGACAAGAGACAATAAAAGTAGACAAATACAACAACAATAGACAAGAGACAACAAAAGAAGACAAACACAACAACAATAGACAAGAGACAACAAAAGTAGACACACCACTGCACAAATGGACAAGAGACAATAACCATGGACAAGACACTACAAGAATTAGACAAAAAACATTAAACGGGCAGCACAATTTACGGAAATAACACCCCCCCAAAAAATACATAAAATAAAGTCCGACAACAAAAATGAACGAGAGCGGACAAGCTCCATATCTTTCCCCTCAACCCGTCCAGATCATAAAATAATGTTTTTACTCGCCACTGCCCCGGATGTCAAGACTGGACAGGATCGATACCCAAACTTTAAGATCATTCCTTATGTGGCCAAAAGTTTCGATTCAATCATTCGATACCGTGATCGTGCCACGGTAGCTGACAGTTGATTTCCTTGTACGTGCGTGTGAGAATAGTACAGGCAGATGTTGAGTTAAGTCCAAGCCGCCACGAGGCCAGATTGAGCACTTTTTTCACTCGTGAGCCGCCGAGGGTTTGAGCGAATCATTGACATACACGATCAAATATTGCCACTTTGTTTTGGCTGCCAATGGTTCTCACATTCGTGCATCGATTATGTCCAGTCATGACAAGTGTGTGTACAATGTTGGCGAATGTGCTTAAATAGAAGAACAGCTTGAAGAATTTTCCTGTCAGTGTCGGAACTACACGACAGTGGGATCTAGTACCGCCCCTGCAGTATTTTGTTTCTTTTCTGTCATGTTCTGCCTATTCTCGTTTTTCTTCTTCTCTTTCAAATTGTGCCCCTCCTTCCGTAATTGCCTAATTTGTCTACTCCCTCTTCCCCTCTTACCACTCACCCTTCTTCTTTTCCTTCTTCTTTTCCTTCTTCTTCTTCTTTTCCGTCTTCTTCTTCTTTTCCTTCTTTCTTCTTTTCCTTCTTCTTCTTTTCCTTCTTCTTCTTCTTTTCCTTCTTCTTCTTTTCCTTCTTCTTCTTTTTTTCCTTCTTCTTCTTTTCCTTCTTCTTCTTATCCTTCTTCTTTCTTCTTTTCCTTCTTCTTCTTTTCCTTCTTCTTCTTCTTTTCCTTCTTCTTCCTCTTTTCCTTCTTCTTTTCCTTCTTATCCTTCTTCTTTTCCTTCTTCTCCTTTTCCTTCTTCTCCTTTTCCTTCTTCTTCTTTTCCTTCTTCTTCTTCTTTTCCTTCTTCTTCTTCTTTTCCTTCTTCTTCTTATCCTTCTTCTTCTTTTCCTTCTTCTTCTTTTCCTTCTTCTTCTTCTTTTCCTTCTTCTTCTTTTCCTTCTTCTTCTTTTCCTTCTTCTTCTTCTTTTCCTTCTTCTTCTTCTTTTCCTTCTTCTTCCTCTTTTCCTTCTTCTTCTTCTTTTCCTTCTTCTTCTTATCCTTCTTCTTCTACTTTTCCTTCTTCTTCTTATCCTTCTTCTTTTCCTTCTTCTTTTCCTTCATCTACTTTTTTTTCTTCTACTTTTCCTTCTTCTTCTTATCCTTCTTCTTTTCCTTCTTCTTTTCCTTCTTCTTCTTATCCTTCTTCTTTTCCTTCCTCTACTTTTCCTTCTTCTTCTTTTCCTTCTTCTTCCTCTTTTCCTTCTTCTTCTTCTTTTCCTTCTTCTTCTTATCCTTCTTCTTCTTCTTTTCCTTCTTCTTCTTCTTTTCCTTCTTCTTTTCCTTCATCTACTTTTCCTTCTTCTTCTTCTTTTCCTTCTTCTTTTCCTTCTTCTTCTTTTCCTTCTTCTTCTTATCCTTCTTCTTTTCCTTCTTCTACTTTTCCTTCTTCTTCTTCTTTTCCTTTTTCTTCATCTTCTTCTACTTCTTCTTTTCCTTCTTCTTCTTTTCCTTCTTCTTCTTCTTTTCCTTCTTCTTCAACTTCTTCTACTTCTTCTTCTCCTTCTTCTACTTCTTCTTCTTCTTTTCTTCTTCTTTTTCTTCTACTTCTTCTTCTCTTTTCTTTCTTCTTCTCCTTCATCTTCTTCTACTTCTTCTTTTCCTTCTCCTTCTTCTACTTCTTCTACTTTTTCTTCTTCTTCTTCTTCATCTTTTTCTACTTCTTCTTTTCCTTCTTCTTCTCCTTCATCTTCTTCTACTTCTTCTTTTTTCATCTTCTTCTCCTTCTTCTACTTCTTCTTCTCCTTCTTCTACTTCTTCTTCTCCTTCTTCTACTTCTTCTTCTCCTTCTTCTACTTCTTCTTCTCCTTCTTCTTCTCCTTCTTCTTCTTCTACTTCTTCTTTTCCTTCTTCTTCTTCTCCTTCTTCTTTTCCTTCTTCATCTTCTTCTACTTCTTCTTTTCCTTCTTCTTCTTCTCCCTCTTCTACTTCTTCTTTTCCTTCATCCTCTTCTTCCCCTCTTTTACTTCTTCTACTCCTTCTTTTCTTTCTCTTCATTCTTGTTCTTTTTTTGCTTCATCTTTTTCTTATTCTTTTCTTTCTTCTGTTTCTACTTCTTATTTTTTCTTCATCTTCCTCTCTTCTTCCTCTTCTTTTTCATCTTCCTCTCTTCTTTTTTCATCTTCCTCTCTTCTTCTTCTACTTCCTCTCTTCTTCTTCTACTTCTTCTCTTCTTCCTCTTTCTCTCTTCTTCCTCTTCTTCCTCTTTCTCTCTTCTTTTCTTCTTCCTTTTTTCTTCTGCTTCTACTTCTTCCTCTCCTTTTTCTTCTTCCTTTTTTCTTCTTCTACTTCTTTTCTTTTGATCTTTTTCTTCTTCCTTTTTTCTTCTTCTACTTCTTTTTCCTCCTTTTTTCTTCTTCTACTTTTCTTTCTTCCTTTTTTCTTCTTCTACTTCTTCTACTTCTCCTTTTTCTTCTTCCTTTTTCTTATTCTACTTCTTTTCTTTTGATCTTTTTTCTTCTTCCTTTTTTCTTCCTCTACTTCTTCTTATTCCTTTTTTCTTTTTCTGCTACTTCTTCGTCTTCTTCATCTTCTTCTTCTTCCTGTTTTTTTGCATTTCCTCATTCCTCTCACCCCTCTTATTCTCCTAACCCTCCTCCATATACTTCTCGTCCCCTCATTCCGCCTCTATTCTTCCTTGCACTTCTCCTTCTTGTTTTTTTCTTCCTCATTGTATTCTCCTCTAATTCCTTTTCCTTCCACTCTTCCACCTTCCTCTCCATAATCTTCCTCTATTTTTCTTTCTTCTTACTCTTTCTCCTCTTCTTCACTTCTTCTCGCTCTCGTTACTCTACTTCTCTTCTTATATCTTCTCCTCTCTTACCTCCCTCATCCCCCATACCTGTCTACAGAACTTATCCCCTTATTACCTCCAAGCCTTTAAGACCTCAACACGATGAGCTATTGACCATCCTTCTCCCAGACGAGTGAGCACCTATGTGTTTGCCTGGCTTGTAGAAATGTCAATTTTAACTATAATGAACATTTAGACTTCTATGGACTGGGTGGTCTACGGGTACGACGTCAGCTACTGGACAGGAATAACCCAGGTTCAAAATCCACTAAAGGCATTTGCGAGTTTTGAACAAAAAAAAACATGAAAAATTATTCCGTGATTTCTTCAGGACACTTCCCTTCACTGGATTGGTTTAATTATTGAGATGCGATGTCTAGATCTTTCGGATAAAGGAAACAATCATGAGGCCCCGTGTGCACTCGCGCACGTTAAATATTCCATGGCAGTTAAAATCGGGGGAAAAAATTAAGACCATAAATTTGGTCAGCCACGATAGCTCAGTGGTTAGTGAACTGGACTACAAAGGACAAGAGGTATTTTTCGATCCCAACTTACGGCTTCCGGTTACCTCAGGCTTTAATGGGTACCGATTTTTTTCTGTGAAAGTAAGGCGGCACGGGCGTAATACCGATCACATTACCCCAAAAATCATGTGCCGAATGTCTGTAAAATGTATGGTCACTAACACCATATTCCCTATACGCCACTTGGCGTGACGGGGGCTCTTTAATTTTTTTTTTTTTTTTAATAAATTTGACCGCTCTCCATGAAAGATTGTCAGCAATAACCAACCCACACGGTGGATCCCAGTGCTTGCTACTGAGTTCGTGCACGTGGGTCGGGGTTCTCCTAGATTTTCTCCAGTGGGAGATATCGGAGCACCTATAGGGGCATCAGGCATGCTTCGTACTGAGGAACGTGTTGAAGAGGGGATTTCAGCACTATAGAGTTGTGTCTGATCAGTGCCAGAATTGGACGCTGGACTCTAGAACAATAAGAAAGATAACGACCACCGAAATGAAATGTGTCAAAAGAATGACAGGAAACAGCTTAAGGGACAGAGTAAGAAACACCTGACCTGAGGAAGAAACTCGAAATTAAATCAACCATCGAATACATAAGGATTTTTTCTGAGTCTCAAACGTCGTGGCGACTGCTTGACCAAGCGGCCTTTATCCCTCTGGTTCTATCGTTGCCCCCCGTCATACACCAGCAATGGTACTATGTGACGTAAAGATATTTTTTTTTAATCGAATACATAAAGAAACAACAGATAAATTGGTTCGGCCACATAACAAAACAAAAAGAACTAACAATGACTCAGAGCCTTAAATAAACGCTACGAAAACGCCAGATTAAGAGGAAGACCGAGAAAGAGATGGATAAAGGGAATACTAGAGTCACTAGGAGGGATAACACCAGAAGAGGCCAATAGAAGAGCAAAGAATCCCAGATTGTATCTCCCCTCGACGCCAACGGCAATGGAGGAAGGATAGAAGAGGGAGAAGAAGAGGAAGAAAAAAGAAGAAGATGAAGAGGTAGAAGAAAAAAGAGGAGAAGAATAGTTGTGTGTTGTGCAATAGAGACGATAATTTTTTAGACTCGACAATAACATACTGTTAATTTACTGTCTATATGGTGCAGAAACATGGACACTAGACAAGAAAACAGAACAGAGAATTGAAGCATTTGAAATGTGATATATAGAAGAATAGGTAGAATTGGATGGAAGGAAAAGAAAACAAACGATGAAGTTGTAAAAGAACTAAAAAATGAAAAGAGAACTCATCATCATGTGCCATACCGGTTGGCGTAGGCGATCATGTCCCTCCACAATCTTATATCAACAGTGCATCGTATCAGTTCTGTTGTTGACTGTTTTCCATGCCATACCACCAAGCTATCCAGTATTTTCTCTCTTTGTCGTCCGCGATCTCTCTTTCCTCTTATTTTGCCTGTTTTAACCAAGTATTCCAACTTTCATCTTCTCGTGATGTGCCCGAAAAGTGTTGATTGCTTCTTTCTGGTGTTTTTTAGGAGCTCCCTTTTTGTGTTGGCCTCTTTGAGAACTTTCTCATTGGTCTTTTTAGCTGTCCAGGGAACTTTCAACATTCTTCTGAGAAATCCCATCTCTGTGGCCTCTAATCGTCTTTTCATTTGTTTGTCTACTGTCCATGATTCGCTTCTATAGGTCAGAATTGGTTCTATCTAGCACCGATGAACTCTCTTCCTCATTGCTATTGACATAGATTTGTTGCATAAGATAAGAGAACTACTAAACACTAATCAAAACTAAACAAGACAAATGCGATTTTTGGGCCATGTTAAGACACAATAGTCTACTAAAAGTAATATCGGAAGGGAAAATACAAGGTAAAAGAGGCAGAGGCAGACTAAGACTAACATGTCATCTAACGAAATCAAAAGATGGACAAATCAGCCTATGACAACATGCACAATCAAAGCAAGAGATAAAGTAGAATGGCGCTCCATGGTAGCCAACATTCGGTGCGGAGATGGTACTCGATGATGATGATTATGTTATTTCTGCATACCTCCATTGTAGTTATATTTGAAAATGTTTTCTCCAACTTTTTGTTAAAATTGCAAAGTCTTTGATAAGATCCTGAATATAAATCTAATGTAACACATCAGCTTCTATACTTAATACAGATAAGGCATCCAGTCTGTCTTATTCTATTTCATGACCTTGACATAGCTCACTGCGGGTTCTTGATATCATTGCACGTTTCTGTATGTCATTTTGTTCACTTAATGTGCCGGCCCCTTTGTGGTTCAATAGAAGAAGATGATGGATGGTTCATCATCAGATCGCATTACCTTTGCAGAAATTTGCATTCACCACAGCCCGTCTGAATGAATCTATGTCTCTAGCTAGATCTCCAACAGAACGTCACTTTCACCACAGCCCGTCTGAATGAATCCCGGTCTCTGGCCAGATCTCCCACGGAACGTCACTTTTACCACAGCCCGTCTGAATGAATCCCTGTCTCTAGTCAGATCTCCCACAGAACGACACTTTCACCACAACCCGTCTGAATGAATCTATGTCTCTTGCCAGATCTCCCGCGGAACGTCACTTTTACCACAGCCCGTCTGAATGAATCCCTGTCTCTATCCAGATCTCCCACAGAACGTCACTTTCACCACAGCCCGTCTGAATTAATCCCTGTCTCTAGCCAGATCTCCCACAGAACGTCACTTTCATCGCAGCTCGTCTGAATGAATCTATGTCTCTAGCCAGATCTCCCACGGAACGTCACTTTCACCACAACCCGTCTGAATGAATCTATGTCTCTAGCCAGATCTCCCACAGAACGTCACTTTCACCACAGCCCGTCTGAATGAATCTCTGTTTCTAGCCAGATCTCCCACTGAACGTCACTTTCACCACAGCCCGTCTGAATGAATCTCTGTTTCTAGCCAGTTCTCCCACAGAACGTCACTTTCACTATAGCCCGTCTGAATGAATCCCTGTCTCTAGCCAGATCTTCAACAGAACGTCACTTTCACCAGAGCCCGTCTGAATGAATCTCTGTCACTAGCCAGATCTCCCACAGAACGTCACTTTCACCACAGCCCGTCTGAATGAATCTATGTCTCTAGCCAGATCTTCCATAGAACGTCACTTTCACCACAGCCCGTCTCAATGAAGCTTTGTCTCTAGCCAGATCTCCCACAGAACGTCACTTTCAACACAGCCCGTCTGAATAAATCTCTGTCTCTAGCCAGATCTCCCACAGAACGTCACTTTCCCCACAGCCCATCTCAACGAATCTATGTCTCTAGCCAGATCTCCCACGGAACGTCACTTTCACCACAGCCCGTCTGAATGAATCTATGTCTCTAGCCAGATCTCCCACAGAACGTCACTTTCACCACAACCCGTCTGAACGAATCTATGTCTCTAGCCAGATCTCCCACAGAACGTCTGAATGAATCTATGTCTCTAGCCAGATCTCCCACAGAACGTCACTTTCACCACAGCCCGTCTGAATGAATCTATGTCTCTAGCCAGATCTGCCACAGAACGTAACTTTCACTACAGCCCGTCTGAACGAATCTATGTCTCTAGCCAGATCTCCCACAGCCCGTCTGAATGAATCTATGTTTCTAGGCAGATCTCCCACAGAACGTCACTTTCAGCATAGCCCGTCTGAATGAATCTATGTCTCTAGCCAGATCTCCCACAGCCCGTCTGAATGAATCTATGTTTCAAGGCAGATCTCCCACAGAAGGTCACTTTCACCACAGCCCGTCTGAATAAATCTATGTCTCTAGCCAGATATCTCACAGAACGTCACTTTCACCACAGCCCGTCTGAACGAATCTATGTCTCTAGCCAGATCTCCCACAGAACGACACTTTCACCACAAGCCGGTCTAAATGAATCTATGTCTCTAGCCAGATCTCCCACGGAACGTCACTTTTACCACAGGCCGTCTGAATGAATCCGTGTCTCTAGTCAAATCTCCCACAGAACGTCACTTTCACCACAACCCGTCTGCATGAATCTATGTCTCTAACCAGATCTCCCACGGAACGTCACTTTTACCACAGCCCGTCTGAATGAATCCCTGTCTCTAGCCAGATCTCCCACAGAACGTCACTTTCACCACAGCCCGTCTGAATGAATCCCTGTCTCTAGCCAGATCTTCCACAGAACGTCACTTTCATCCAGCCCGTGTGAATGAATCTATGTCTCTAGCCAGATCTCCTACAGAACGTCACTTTCACCACAGCCCGTCTGAATGAATCTCTGTCTCTAGCCAGATCTCCCACAGAACGTCACTTTCACCATAGCCCGTCTGCACGAATCTATGTCTCTAGCCAGATCTCCCACGGAACGTCACTTTTACCACAGCCCGTCTGAATGAATCCCTGTCTCTAGCCATATCTCCCACAGAACGTCACTTTCACCACAGCCCGTCTGAATGAATCCCTGTCTCTAGCCAGATCTCCCACAGAACGTCACTTTCATCGCAGCCCGTCTGAATGAATCTATGTCTCTAGCCAGATCTCCCACAGAACGTCACTTTCACCACATCCCATCTCAACGAATCTATGTCTTTAGCCAGATCTCCCACGGAACGTCACTTTCACCACAGCCCGTCTCAATGAATCTTTGTCTCTAGCCAGATCTCCCACAGAACGTCACTTTCAACACAGCCCGTCTGAATAAATCTCGTTCTCTAGCCAGATCTCCCACAGAACGTCACTTTCACCACAGCCCGTCTGAATGAATCTCTGTCTCTAGCCAGATCTCCCACAGAACGTCACTTTCACCATAGCCCGTCAGCACGAATCTATGTCTCTAGCCAGATCTCCCACGGAACGTCACTTTTACCACAGCCCGTCTGAATGAATCCCTGTCTCTAGCCATATCTCCCACAGAACGTCACTTTCACCACAGCCCGTCTGAATGAATCCCTGTCTCTAGCCAGATCTCCCACAGAACGTCACTTTCATCGCAGCCCGTCTGAATGAATCTATGTCTCTAGCCAGATCTCCCACAGAACGTCACTTTCACCACAGCCCATCTCAACGAATCTATGTCTTTAGCCAGATCTCCCACGGAACGTCACTTTCACCACAGCCCGTCTCAATGAATCTTTGTCTCTAGCCAGATCTCCCACGGAACGTCACTTTCAACACAGCCCGTCTGAATAAATCTCGTTCTCTAGCCAGATCTCCCACAGAACGTCACTTTCACCACAGCCCATCTGAAGGAATCTATGTCTCTAGCCAGATCTCCCACAGAACGTCTGAATGAATCTATGTCTCTAGCCAGACCTCCCACAGAATGTCACTTTCACCACAGCCCGTCTGAATGAATCTATGTCTCTAGCCAGTTCTTCCACAGAACGTCACTTTCACCACAGCCCGTCTGAACGAATCTATGTCTCTAGCCAGATCTCCCACGGAACGTCACTTTTACCACAGCCCGTCTGAATGAATCCCTGTCTCTAGCCAGATCTCCCACAGAACGTCACTTTCACCACAGCCGTCTGAATGAATCCCTGTCTCTAGCCAGATCTCCCACAGAACGTCACTTTCATCGCAGCCCGTCTGAATGAATCTATGTCTATAGCCAGATCTCCCACGGCACGTCACTTTCACCACAACCCGTCTGAATGAATCTATGTCTCTAGCCAGATTTCCCACGGAACGTCACTTTCACCACAGCCCGTCTGAATGAATCTATGTCTCTAGCCAGATCTCCCACAGAACGTCACTTTCACCACAGCCCATCTCAACGAATCTATGTCTCTAGCCAGATCTCCCACGGAACGTCACTTTCACCACAGCCCGTCTGAATGAATCTATGTCTCTAGCCAGATCTCCCACAGAACGTCACTTTCAACACAGCCCGTCTGAATAAATCTCTGTCTCTAGCCAGATCTCCCACAGAACGTCACTTTCACCACAACCCGTCTGAACGAATCTATGTCTCTAGCCAGATCTCCCACAGAACGTCTGAATGAATCTATGTCTCTAGCCAGATCTCCCACAGAACGTCACTTTCACCACAGCCCGTCTGAATGAATCTATGTCTCTAGCCAGATCTGCCACAGAACGTAACTTTCACTACAGCCCGTCTGAACGAATCTATGTCTCTAGCCAGATCTCCCACAGCCCGTCTGAATGAATCTATGTTTCTAGGCAGATCTCCCACAGAACGTCACTTTCAGCATAGCCCGTCTGAATGAATCTATGTCTCTAGCCAGATCTCCCACAGCCCGTCTGAATGAATCTATGTTTCAATGCAGATCTCCCACAGAAGGTCACTTTCACCACAGCCCGTCTGAATAAATCTATGTCTCTAGCCAGATATCTCACAGAACGTCACTTTCACCACAGCCCGTCTGAACGAATCTATGTCTCTAGCCAGATTTCTCACAGAAAGTCACTTTCTCCACAGCCCGTCTGAATGAATCTATGTCTCTATCTAGATCTCCCACAGAACGTCACTTTCACCACAACCCGTCTGAACGAATCTATGTCTCTAGCCAGATCTCCCACAGAACGTCTGAATGAATCTATGTCTCTAGCCAGATCTCCCACAGAACGTCACTTTCACCACAGCCCGTCTGAATGAATCTATGTCTCTAGCCAGATCTGCCACAGAACGTAACTTTCACTACAGCCCGTCTGAACGAATCTATGTCTCTAGCCAGATCTCCCACAGCCCGTCTGAATGAATCTATGTTTCTAGGCAGATCTCCCACAGAACGTCACTTTCAGCATAGCCCGTCTGAATGAATCTATGTCTCTAGCCAGATCTCCCACAGCCCGTCTGAATGAATCTATGTTTCAAGGCAGATCTCCCACAGAAGGTCACTTTCACCACAGCCCGTCTGAATAAATCTATGTCTCTAGCCAGATATCTCACAGAACGTCACTTTCACCACAGCCCGTCTGAACGAATCTATGTCTCTAGCCAGATCTCTCACAGAAAGTCACTTTCTCCACAGCCCGTCTGAATGAATCTATGTCTCTAGCTAGATCTCCCACAGAACGTCACTTTCACCACATCCCGTCTAAATGAATCCCTGTCTCTAGCCAGATCTCCCACAGAACGACACTTTCACCACAAGCCGGTCTAAATGAATCTATGTCTCTAGCCAGATCTCCCAGGGAACGTCATTTTTACCACAGGCCGTCTGAATGAATCCCTGTCTCTAGTCAAATCTCCCACAGAACGTCACTTTCACCACAACCCGTCTGCATGAATCTATGTCTCTAACCAGATCTCCCACGGAACGTCACTTTTACCACAGCCCGTCTGAATGAATCCCTGTCTCTAGCCAGATCTCCCACAGAACGTCACTTTCACCACAGCCAGTCTGAATGAATCCCTGTCTCTAGCCAGATCTTCCACAGAACGTCACTTTCATCGCAGCCCGTGTGAATGAATCTATGTCTCTAGCCAGATCTCCCACAGAACGTCACTTTCACCACAGCCCGTCTGAATGAATCTCTGTCTCTAGCCAGATCTCCCACAGAACGTCACTTTCACCATAGCCCGTCTGCACGAATCTATGTCTCTAGCCAGATCTCCCACGGAACGTCACTTTTACCACAGCCCGTCTGAATGAATCCCTGTCTCTAGCCATATCTCCCACAGAACGTCACTTTCACCACAGCCCGTCTGAATGAATCCCTGTCTCTAGCCAGATCTCCCACAGAACGTCACTTTCATCGCAGCCCGTCTGAATGAATCTATGTCTCTAGCCAGATCTCCCACAGAACGTCACTTTCACCACAGCCCATCTCAACGAATCTATGTCTTTAGCCAGATCTCCCACGGAACGTCACTTTCACCACAGCCCGTCTCAATGAATCTTTGTCTCTAGCCAGATCTCCCACAGAACGTCACTTTCAACACAGCCCGTCTGAATAAATCTCGTTCTCTAGCCAGATCTCCCACAGAACGTCACTTTCACCACAGCCCGTCTGAATGAATCTCTGTCTCTAGCCAGATCTCCCACAGAACGTCACTTTCACCATAGCCCGTCTGCACGAATCTATGTCTCTAGCCAGATCTCCCACGGAACGTCACTTTTACCACAGCCCGTCTGAATGAATCCCTGTCTCTAGCCATATCTCCCACAGAACGTCACTTTCACCACAGCCCGTCTGAATGAATCCCTGTCTCTAGCCAGATCTCCCACAGAACGTCACTTTCATCGCAGCCCGTCTGAATGATTTTATGTCTCTAGCCAGATCTCCCACAGAACGTCACTTTCACCACAGCCCATCTCAACGAATCTATGTCTTTAGCCAGATCTCCCACGGAACGTCACTTTCACCACAGCCCGTCTCAATGAATCTTTGTCTCTAGCCAGATCTCCCACGGAACGTCACTTTCAACACAGCCCGTCTGAATAAATCTCGTTCTCTAGCCAGATCTCCCACAGAACGTCACTTTCACCACAGCCCGTCTGAAGGAATCTATGTCTCTAGCCAGATCTCCCACAGAACGTCTGAATGAATCTATGTCTCTAGCCAGATCTCCCACAGAATGTCACTTTCACCACAGCCCGTCTGAATGAATCTATGTCTCTAGCCAGTTCTTCCACAGAACGTCACTTTCACCACAGCCCGTCTGAACGAATCTATGTCTCTAGCCAGATCTCCCACGGAACGTCACTTTTACCACAGCCCGTCTGAATGAATCCCTGTCTCTAGCCAGATCTCCCACAGAACGTCACTTTCACCACAGCCGTCTGAATGAATCCCTGTCTCTAGCCAGATCTCCCACAGAACGTCACTTTCATCGCAGCCCGTCTGAATGAATCTATGTCTCTAGCCAGATCTCCCACGGCACGTCACTTTCACCACAACCCGTCTGAATGAATCTATGTCTCTAGCCAGATTTCCCACGGAACGTCACTTTCACCACAGCCCGTCTGAATGAATCTATGTCTCTAGCCAGATCTCCCACAGAACGTCACTTTCACCACAGCCCATCTCAACGAATCTATGTCTCTAGCCAGATCTCCCACGGAACGTCACTTTCACCACAGCCCGTCTGAATGAATCTATGTCTCTAGCCAGATCTCCCACAGAACGTCACTTTCAACACAGCCCGTCTGAATAAATCTCTGTCTCTAGCCAGATCTCCCACAGAACGTCACTTTCACCACAACCCGTCTGAACGAATCTATGTCTCTAGCCAGATCTCCCACAGAACGTCTGAATGAATCTATGTCTCTAGCCAGATCTCCCACAGAACGTCACTTTCACCACAGCCCGTCTGAATGAATCTATGTCTCTAGCCAGATCTGCCACAGAACGTAACTTTCACTACAGCCCGTCTGAACGAATCTATGTCTCTAGCCAGATCTCCCACAGCCCGTCTGAATGAATCTATGTTTCTAGGCAGATCTCCCACAGAACGTCACTTTCAGCATAGCCCGTCTGAATGAATCTATGTCTCTAGCCAGATCTCCCACAGCCCGTCTGAATGAATCTATGTTTCAAGGAAGATCTCCCACAGAAGGTCACTTTCACCACAGCCCGTCTGAATAAATCTATGTCTCTAGCCAGATATCTCACAGAACGTCACTTTCACCACAGCCCGTCTGAACGAATCTATGTCTCTAGCCAGATCTCTCACAGAAAGTCACTTTCTCCACAGCCCGTCTGAATGAATCTATGTCTCTATCTAGATCTCCCACAGAACGTCACTTTCACCACATCCCGTCTGAATGAATCCCTGTCTCTAGCCAGATCTCCCACAGAACGATACTTTCACCACAAGCCGGTCTAAATGAATCTATGTCTCTAGCCAGATCTCCCACGGAACGTCACTTTTACCACAGCCCGTCTGAATGAATCCCTGTCTCTAGTCAAATCTCCCACAGAACGTCACTTTCACCACAACCCGTCTGCATGAATCTATGTCTCTAACCAGATCTCCCACGGAACGTCACTTTTACCACAGCCCGTCTGAATGAATACCTGTCTCTAGCCAGATCTCCCACAGAACGTCACTTTCACCACAGCCCGTCTGAATGAATCCCTGTCTCTAGCCAGATCTTCCTAAGAACGTCACTTTCATCGCAGCCCGTGTGAATGTATCTATGTCTCTAGCCAGATCTCCCACAGAACGTCACTTTAACCACAGCCCGTCTGAATGAATCTCTGTCTCTAGCCAGATCTCCCACAGAACGTCACTTTCACCATAGCCCGTCTGCACGAATCTATGTCTCTAGCCAGATCTCCCACGGAACGTCACTTTTACCACAGCCCGTCTAAATGAATCCCTGTCTCTAGCCATATCTCCCACAGAACGTCACTTTCACCACAGCCCGTCTGAATGAATCCCTGTCTCTAGCCAGATCTCCCACAGAACGTCACTTTCACCACAGCCCATCTCAACGAATCTATGTCTCTAGCCAGATCTCCCACGGAACGTCACTTTCACCACAGCCCGTCTCAATGAATCTTTGTCTCTAGCCAGATCTCCCACAGAACGTCACTTTCAACACAGCCCGTCTGAATAAATCTCTGTCTCTAGCCAGATCTCCCACAGAACGTCACTTTCACCACAGCCCATCTCAACGAATCTATGCCTCTAGCCAGATCTCCCACGGAACGTCACTTTCACCACAGCCCGTCTGAATGAATCTATGTCTCTAGCCAGATCTCCCAAAGAACGTCACTTTCAACACAGCCCGTCTGAATAAATCTCTGTCTCTAGCCAGATCTCCCACAGAACGTCACTTTCACCACAACCCGTCTGAACGAATCTATGTCTCTAGCCAGATCTCCCACAGAACGTCTGAATGAATCTATGTCTCTAGCCAGATCTCCCACAGAACGTCACTTTCACCACAGCCCGTCTGAATGAATCTATGTCTCTAGCCAGATCTGCCACAGAACGTAACTTTCACTACAGCCCGTCTGAACGAATCTATGTCTCTAGCCAGATCTCCCACAGCCCGTCTGAATGTATCTATGTTTCTAGGCAGATCTCCCACAGAACGTCACTTTCAGCATAGCCCGTCTGAATGAATCTATGTCTCTAGCCAGATCTCCCACAGCCCGTCTGAATGAATCTATGTTTCAAGGCAGATCTCCCACAGAAGGTCACTTTCACCACAGCCCGTCTGAATAAATCTATGTCTCTAGCCAGATATCTCACAGAACGTCACTTTCACCACAGCCCGTCTGAACGAATCTATGTCTCTAGCCAGATCTCTCACAGAAAGTCACTTTCTCCACAGCCCGTCTGAATGAATCTATGTCTCTAGCTAGATCTCCCAAAGAACGTCACTTTCACCACATCCCGTCCGAATGAATCCCTGTCTCTAGCCAGATCTCCCACAGAACGACACTTTCACCACAAGCCGGTCTAAATGAATCTATGTCTCTAGCCAGATCTCCCACGGAACGTCACTTTTACCACAGGCCGTCTGAATGAATCCCTGTCTCTAGTCAAATCTCCCACAGAACGTCACTTTCACCACAACCCGTCTGCATGAATCTATGTCTCTAACCAGATCTCCCACGGAACGTCACTTTTACCACAGCCCGTCTGAATGAATCCCTGTCTCTAGCCAGATCTCCCACAGAACGTCACTTTCACCACAGCCCGTCTGAATGAATCTATGTCTCTAGCCAGATCTCCCACAGAACGTCACTTTCACCACAGCCCATGTCAACGAATCTATGTCTCTAGCCAGATCTCACACAGAACGTCACTTTCACCATAGCCCGTCTGCACGAATCTATGTCTCTAGCCAGATCTCCAACGGAACGTCACTTTTACCACAGCCCGTCTGAATGAATCCCTGTCTCTAGCCATATCTCCCACAGAACGTCACTTTCACCATAGCCCGTCTGCACGAATCTATGTCTCTAGCCAGATCTCCCACGGAACGTCACTTTCATCGCAGCCCGTCTGAATGAATCTATGTCTCTAGCCAGATCTCCCACAGAACGTCACTTTCACCACAGCACATCTCAACGAATCTATGTCTCTAGCCAGATCTCCCACGGAACGTCACTTTCACCACAGCCCGTCTCAATGAATCTTTGTCTCTAGCCAGATCTCCCACGGAACGTCACTTTCAACACAGCCCGTCTGAATAAATCTCGTTCTCTAGCCAGATCTCCCACAGAACGTCACTTTCACCACAGCCCGTCTGAATGAATCTATGTCTCTAGCCAGATCTCCCACAGAACGTCTGAATGAATCTATGTCTCTAGCCAGATCTCCCACAGAACGTCACTTTCACCACAGCCCGTCTGAATGAATCTATGTCTCTAGCCAGTTCTTCCACAGAACGTCACTTTCACCACAGCCCGTCTGAACGAATCTATGTCTCTAGCCAGATCTCCCACGGAACGTCACTTTTACCACAGCCCGTCTGAATGAATCCCTGTCTCTAGCCAGATCTCCCACAGAACGTCACTTTCACCACAGCCGTCTGAATGAATCCCTGTCTCTAGCCAGATCTCCCACAGAACGTCACTTTCATCGCAGCCCGTCTGAATGAATCTATGTCTCTAGCCAGATCTCCCACGGCACGTCACTTTCACCACAACCCGTCTGAATGAATCTATGTCTCTAGCCAGATTTCCCACGGAACGTCACTTTCACCACAGCCCGTCTGAATGAATCTATGTCTCTAGCCAGATCTCCCACAGAACGTCAATTTCACCACAGTCCATCTCAACGAATCTATGTCTCTAGCCAGATCTCCCACGGAACGTCACTTTCACCACAGCCCGTCTGAATGAATCTATGTCTCTAGCCAGTTCTCCCACAGAGCGTCACTTTCAACACAGCCCGTCTGAATAAATCTCTGTCTCTAGCCAGATCTCCCACAGAACGTCACTTTCACCACAACCCGTCTGAACGAATCTATGTCTCTAGCCAGATCTCCCACAGAACGTCTGAATGAATCTATGTCTCTAGCCAGATCTCCCACAGAACGTCACTTTCACCACAGCCCGTCTGAATGAATCTATGTCTCTAGCCAGATCTGCCACAGAACGTAACTTTCACTACAGCCCGTCTAAACGAATCTATGTCTCTAGCCAGATCTCCCACAGCCCGTCTGAATGAATCTATGTTTCTAGGCAGATCTCCTACAGAACGTCACTTTCAGCATAGCCCGTCTGAATGAATCTATGTCTCTAGCCAGATCTCCCACAGCCCGTCTGAATGAATCTATGTTTCAAGGCAGATCTCCCACAGAAGGTCACTTTCACCACAGCCCGTCTGAATAAATCTATGTCTCTAGCCAGATATCTCACAGAACGTCACTTTCACCACAGCCCGTCTGAACGAATCTATGTCTCTAGCCAGATCTCTCACAGAAAGTCACTTTCTCCACAGCCCGTCTGAATGAATCTATGTCTCTAGCTAGATCTCCCACAGAACGTCACTTTCACCACATCCCGTCTGAATGAATCCCTGTCTCTAGCCAGATCTCCCACAGAACGACACTTTCACCACAAGCCGGTCTAAATGAATCTATGTCTCTAGCCAGATCTCCCACGGAACGTCACTTTTACCACAGGCCGTCTGAATGAATCCCTGTCTCTAGTCAAATCTCCCACAGAACGTCACTTTCACCACAACCCGTCTGCATGAATCTATGTCTCTAACCAGATCTCCCACGGAACGTCACTTTTACCACAGCCCGTCTGAATGAATACCTGTCTCTAACCAGATCTCCCACTGAACGTCACTTTCACCACAGCCCGTCTGAATGAATCCCTGTCTCTAGCCAGATCTTCCACAGAACGTCACTTTCATCGCAGCCCGTGTGAATGAATCTATGTCTCTAGCCAGATCTCCCACAGAACGTCACTTTCACCACAGCCCGTCTGAATGAATCTCTGTCTCTAGCCAGATCTCCCACAGAACGTCACTTTCACCATAGCCCGTCTGCACAAATCTATGTCTCTAGCCAGATCTCCCACGGAACGTCACTTTTACCACAGCCCGTCTGAATGAATCCCTGTCTCTAGCCATATCTCCCACAGAACGTCACTTTCACCACAGCCCGTCTGAATGAATCCCTGTCTCTAGCCAGATCTCCCACAGAACGTCACTTTCATCGCAGCCCGTCTGAATGAATCTATGTCTCTAGCCAGATCTCCCACAGAACGTCACTTTCACCACAGCCCATCTCAACGAATCTATGTCTCTAGCCAGATCTCCCACGGAACGTCACTTTCACCACAGCCCGTTTCAATGAATCTTTGTCTCTAGCCAGATCTCCCACAGAACGTCACTTTCAACACAGCCCGTCTGAATAAATCTCTGTCTCTAGCCAGATCTCCCACAGAACGTCACTTTCACCACAGCCCGTTTGAACGAATCTATGTCTCTAGCCAGATCTCCCACAGAACGTCTGAATGAATCTATGTCTCTAGCCAGATCTCCCACAGAACGTCACTTTCACCACAGCCCGTCTGAATGAATCTATGTCTCTAGCCAGTTCTCCCACAGAACGTCACTTTCACCACAGACGGACTGAACGAATCTATGTCTCTAGCCAGATCTCCCACAGCCCGTCTGAATGAATCTATGTTTCTAGGCAGATCTCCCACAGAACGTCACTTTCAGTATAGCCAGTCTGAATGAATCTATGTCTCTAGCCAGATCTCCCACAGCCCGTCTGAATGAATCTATGTTTCTAGGCACATCTCCCACAGAAGGTCACTTTCACCACAGCCCGTCTGAATAAATCTATGTCTCTAGCCAGATCTCCCACAGCCCGTCTGAATGAATCTATGTCTCTAGCCAGATGTCCCACAGAACGTCACTTTCACCACAGCCCGTCTGAATGAATCTATGTCTCTATCCAGATCTCCCACAGCCCGTTTGAATGAATCTATGTCTCTAGCCAGATCTCCCACAGACCCGTCTGAATGACTCTATGTCTCTAGCCAGATCTCCCACAGCCCGTCTGAATGAATCTATGTCTCTAGCCAGATGTCCCACAGAACGTCACTTTCACCACAGCCCGTCTGAATGAATCTATGTCTCTAGCCAGATCTTCCACAGCCCGTCTGAATGAATCTATGTCTCTAGCCAGATCTGCCACAGAACGTCACTTTCACCACAGCCCGTCTGAATGAATCTATGTCTCTAGCCAGATCTGCCACAGAACGTCACTTTCACCACAGCCCGTCTGAATGAATCTATGTCTCTAGCCAGATATCCCACAGAACGTCACTTTCACCACAGCCCGTCTGAATAAATTCATGTTTCTAGTCAGATCTCCCACAGAACGTCACTTTCATCACAGCCCGTCTGAATGAATCTGTTTCTAGTCAGATCTCCCACAGAACGTCACTTTCACCACAGCCCGTCTGAATGAATCTGTTTCTAGTCAGATCTCCCACAGAACGTCACTTTCACCACAGCCTGTCTGAATGAATCTATGTTTCATGTCAGATCTCCCACAGAACGTCACTTTCACCACAGCCCGTCTGAATGAATCTATGTCTCTAGCCATATCTCCCACAGCCCGTCTGAATGAATCTATGTCTCTAGCCAGATCTCCCACAGAACGTCACTTTCACCACAGCCCGTCTAAATGAATCTATGTCTCTAGCCAGATCTCCCACAGAACGTCACTTTCACCACAGCCCGTCTGAATGAATCCCTGTCTCTAGGCAGAAATTTCCATTTTTGTTTGTCATGTTCGAGACCTCCTCGATGTCTTGTAGCCATATTCTTCTTGGTCTGCTCCTCATTTTCCGCTTACTAACTATGTCTTCTATTATTGCTCTTTCTAGTCCGCTGTGTCTTTTGACGTGGTCATAGTATTTTAATTGCCTCTATAGAATGGTGTTTATAAGCCAGTTCTTTTTTTATGTTTAAGTATTATAGTATATCTTAATTGCTCCTTTTAATTATTCAAAGTATCTTCAGGATTTTTTTCTGCAGCATTTTTTTTCGAATGAGTCGATTTTCTTTCTTGCTGTTTGCGAGATTGTCCATGATTCACAACAATCTGTTGCTATGGGAAGATCATGACCCCGGTAATCTTAATTTTACTGCACTGCCGGTGTTGTGGTGCCACATTATCTTCATGGCGTTAATAATTGTGTTGCTATTTTTAATCTTCTTTTTTATCTTTTTCTGATAGTCTCCATTGTTAGTTACAACAGATCCCAGATATTCATCTATCTATCTATCTATCTATCTATCTATCTATCTATCTATCTATCTATCTATCTATCTATCTATCTATCCTATCTATCTATCTATCTATCCTATCTACCTATCCTACCTATCCTACCTACCTATCTATCTACCTATCTATCTATCTATCTATCTATCTATCTATCTATCTATCTATCTATCTATCTATCTATCTATCTATCTATCTATCTATCTATCTATCTATCTATCTATCTATCTATCTATCTATCTATCTATCTATCTATCTATCTATCTATCTATCTATCTATCTATCTATCTATCTATCTATCTATCTATCTATCTATCTGTCCTTTCGAGCCGAAGACGGCACATAGGACAGAACCACGATATCAAAAACAGAAATCTTGCGTGCCAAAATGGCACATATTGCCGAGATCGCTGCTAAATTCTATGGTTCTGTTTCCATAACAATGATTTTTACAATGACAGCTTGTCAAGCCATCGATCAACCTCCTTACTCGCCTCTTACGACATGCCTGGAAGGTCATAGTGTCACTATTCTTTACTTCCCACATAATGAGGCCCGGTAACACACGGGGGCAGATATTCATAGTTGGTTACAAGTTCAAGTTTTTCACTGTTGGTGATGATTTCCTGTTGACTTTTTGTTTTGTCAATGGACATTATCTTTGTTTTCTGTATTTTTTAATGCAGGTTTGTTCTTCACTGTGTTTTCTTTAACACACTGAATTGTCTATTTTAATCCTTCTGCACTATTTATAATAGGAAGTCGCGATAGCTCAGTGGTTAATGAACTGGGCTACAAAGGACAAAAGGTCGGGTTCGTAAAGCGGCACGGGCTTAATACCAACCTCATTACCCCAAAATCATGTGCCGAAGGTCTTTAGAAATGATGGTCACTAAAACCATATTCCCTGTACGCTACTTGACGTGACGGGGCTCTTTACTTTCGCGTACTGTGTGCAAAGACTTTTAGAAAACAAATAATGACGTTTTGAAACAGGAAGTAATAAAGAAGGAAATATTTAGTACTATTAATTTAATTTTAATATTTAAATAAATTAAATATTTTATACTAAAGGAGTAAGTATTTAGTGGTCTCGTAAAGAGACAGAATAATTTACAGAGAGTCATTTTGGGAGGGAAAATAAAGGTGAACGAGGCAGAGGTTGAAGTGGGATGATAATATCAAGAGATGGACAGAAGAACATGTAACAACGTGAATCATCAAATTGGAAGGAAAATACAAGGTAAACGAGGCAGAGGTTGCAGTGGGATGATAATATCAAGAGATGGTCGGAAGAACCTGTAACAACGTGAAACATCAAATGTGAGGGAAAATATAAGGTAAACGAGGCAAAGGTTGAAGTGGGATAATAACATCAATAGATGGACAGAAGAACATGTAACAATGTGAAACATCAAATGGGAGGGAAAACACAAGGTAAACGAGATAGAGGTTGACGTGGGATGATAACATCAAGAGATGGACAGAAGAACCTGTAACAATGTGAAACATCAAAGCAAGAGTCAGAAGGAAATGACGCTTCATCGTAGCTAACATTTGACGATAAGTTTGCAGAGGACGATAATGAGGGAGAAAGCTGAATTACAAGCTGAATTCATGTATCGTGGAGGTTAGGGTACTGGCCTGAATTTCGGAAATGGCCAGACCGAATCACACAGGGGCAAATTATTGTATCTTTACGTGAATTCTGATTTCAAATTAGACTTTAGCTAATGCTTAATCCTATCGGGAACAGGCAATAAAATGTGTCATTTGTGTTCAATTAGTGAACCAAAAATGTATCCAACAACATATTTTAGTGTAGATGGAGAGTGGAGTTGTAAACCTCCTGTTCTAGGTCTAAGAAATTGGAGAATAGAGGGGGCCAGTGCTCTATTAAAAATAAACAAGACCAATTTGAAACAATTGCAACATCTGAAATAATTGGGCACAATAATAATATCAGATGGAAGATGCACCACAGAAATAAAAAGCAGAATTGCTTAGGCCAAAATAGCATTTCAGAAAATGAAAAATATCTTATGCAACAAATCTATGTCAATAGACATGAGAAAGAGAGTTCATCGGTGGTATATAGAACCAATTCTGACATGGATGCGAATCATGGACAGTAGACAAACAAATGAGAAGACGATTCGAGGCCACAGAGATGGGATTTCTCAGAAGAATTTTGAAAGTTCCCTGGACAGCTAAAAAGACCAATGAGGAAATTCTCAAAGAAGCCAACATAAAAAGGCAGCTCCTAAAAAACATCAGAAAGAAAAAATCTACATTTTTCGGACACATCATGAGAAGAGGAAAGTTGGAATACTTGGTTACAACAGGCAAAATAAAAGAAAAGAGAGATCGCGGACGACAAAGAGAGAAAATACTAGATGGCTTGGTGTCATGGCATGGAAAGCAGTCAACAACAGAACTGATACGATGCACTGTAGATAGAAGATTGTGGAAGGACATGATCGCCCACGCCACCGGTATGGCACATGATAATGAGTGCTCTATATCGTTGCTTTTACCTCCTACAAATCATGTAGTCAGGTACCCATTCATTATTCAGCAATTCGACAAGATAAGGCGAAGCTGGTATTAAGCTACATTAATTTTATTGCAAGGCCATAATGTGCTCGTTTTCAGATCAGAGTTGTCCGGGTTTTACCCACAGAAGAGCCGTCATTTTTTTTTCGGAACGGCAATGCTCCGGAGGTTCATCCAGCCAGTAAAAATGCAACCAGAAAGTTGTTTTCCTTTCATCTGTCTTATAACCGTCGCCAGCCCATTTATACTGCTGTTTCTGTATATGTCGGGAGCCGCGATATCTCAGTGGTTAGTGAGACTACAAAGGACAAGAGGTAGGGTTCGATCCCAACCGACGGCTTCCGGGGTCACCCAACCATTAATGGGTACTGAATTTTTTTCTGGGAAAGTAAAGCGGCACGGGCGTAATACCGACCACATTACCCCAAAAATCATGTGCTGAATGTAAAATGTATGGTCACTAACACCATATTCCCTATACGCCACTTGGCGTGACGGGGATACTTTACCTTTTTTTAATTATTTTTTTCTGTATGTATTCTGTTTTATCATGCGGCAAATCATTCCCTCTGTTGTTCTTTATCTGTTGCAATTATTCCCAACTTTTTTTTCTCAGTTCTTCATTTCTGTTCGTATCTCTCAGGCTGTTTCCTGCCATACGTCTTTAGTTGTTAGTTTTCTTATTGTTCCAAAAATAGCTTTAATCTACATTTTGAATATTACTCCAAGTGCGACAGAGTTCGTGCACCGCAGTGAGATCTTCTTGTATGATAAGAGAAGTACTTGTGTTCGAGCTCAACAATAATGCTCATATACACAAAAACACAAAAAACATCGTGGTGAACAGAATGAATACGTTGAAATACAATGGTTAATGCTTATAAACAGCAACTCGTCCACGGACCACCCTTGTCAGCATGCTCGCGATATGTCCGAGTGGTTCCAATTAGTCTATTCTCGCTCGTGATACAAGAATGGAATCCCAAAACCTGCCAGCGTGTCTTTTTTTGGCAAAGTTCTTGAAGCGCATGCACACACAGTCCCGCAAACATAAAGTCATAGGCGTATCGCTAAATGTGTCGCTGATGGGATGAGTTCTTGCAGTGGAAAATTGAAAAATAAACCTTGAAAAATGGAATGAAATAGCTGTACTGCATTAAAAGGCAGAATAAAATTATCTCACGTTGAGGGTTTAAAGCTGACATTTTGGGTTGATATACCCTCTATATACAATTAGAAGATCATCATCATGTGTCATACCGGTTGGATGACGATTATTTCATTCCACAATCTTCTATCCACAGTAAAAAAGTAAAAGTAAAGTACCCCCGTCACGCCAAGTGGCGTATAGGGAAATATGGTGTTAGTGACCCTATATTTTACAGACCTTCAGCACATGATTTTTGGGGTAATGTGGTCGGTATTACGCCCGTGCTGCTTTACTTTCCCAGAAAAAAAATCCGGTACCCATTTAAAGCTGGGTGAACCCGGAAGCCGTCGGTTGGAATCTAACCCTACCTCTTGTCATTTGTAGTCCAGTTCACTAACCACTGAGCTATCGCGGCTCCCTCTATCCACAGTGCATCGTATGAATCCTGTTGTTGCTGGTTTCCATGCCATGACACCAAGCTATCTAATATTTTCTCTCTTTGCCGTCCGTGAGCTCTCTTCCCCTGTATTTTGCCAGGTATAAGCAAGTATTCTAATTTTCATCTTCTCATGATGTGCCCGAAAAAAAGTTGATTGGTCTTTCTGATGTTTCTTGTGAACTCCCTTTTTTTATTAGTAAATAGAAAACCAAAATAGTTCACAGAATATAAGCTTGGAACTCAACAAAACAAAGCAAAAAAAGGCAATATATGCAAAATGTAATAATAACAATTACACATTTAAATGACGCAGAGCAAAACCGAAGTAATGGCAATAGCGAGAAAGAAAGAAAAACTAAACATCATAATAGATAATATGACTCTGAAGCAAATAGACAATTTTAAATATCTGGGTAGCACGTTAACACAAGACAATAACCAAGAGACCGAGATAGATATAAGGTGTAACAAAGCAAGCCAAGTTATAGGCCAAGTATCAACACTATTGAAAAACAAAGCAATAACTACGGAAGCAAAAAGGGCAATATACAAATCAATTTTTCTACCAACTCTGTGCTATCAGTGCCAGAATTGGACGCTGGACTCTAGAACAATAAGAAAGTTAACGACCACCGAAATTAAATGTGTCAGAAGAATGACAGGAAACAGCTTAGGGACAGAGTAAGAAACACTGATCTGAAGAAGAAACTAGAAATTGAACCGGCCATCGAATACATAAAGAAACAACAGATAAATTGGTTCGGCCACATAACAAGACAACAAGAACTAACAATGACTCAAAGAGCCATAAACAAACGCTACGAAAACGCCAGATTAAGAGGAAGACCGAGAAAGAGATGGATAAAGGGAATACTAGAGTCACTAGGAGGAATAACATCAGAAGAGGCCAACAGAAGAGCAAAGAATCGCAGATTGTTTCTCCCCTCGACGTCAACGGCAGCAGAGGAAGGATAGAAGAAGAAAAAGTAGCAGAATGACGAAGAGCTGTTTCAATCAGTAAATGAAGGAAATGAAATGAAAGCTTGGCTGGAGAGTTGAGATATCAACATGGCCGCAACAAAGAAATTCAGGATAGCTGAGGTGGAAGTTGTGGAGAAAAGGCTTCTTCTTTGTTTATGTGATCAACTCAACTTTTGACTTTCTAGCCAACCCGTGTCTTACATTGCCTGCCTTGTTTTCTCTAGCCAGATCTCCCACAGAACGTTGCAGTCATGGCAGCCCGTCTGAAAGAATCTCAATCTCTAGCCAGATCTCCCACAGAACGTTCCAGTCATGGCAGCCCGTCTGAAAGAATCTCAATCTCTAGCCAGATCTCCCACAGAACGTTGCAGTCATGGCAGCCCGTCTGAAAGAATCTCAATCTCTAGCCAGATCTCCCACAGAACGTTGCAGTCATGGCAGACCGTCTGAAAGAATCTCTATCTCTAGCCAGATCTCCCACAGAACGTTGCAGTCATCGCAGCCCGTCTGAAAGAATCTCAATCTCTAGCCAGATCTCCCACAGAACGTTGCAGTCATCGCAGCCCGTCTGAAAGAATCTCTATCTCTAGCCAGATCTCCCACAGAACGTTGCAGTCATCGCAGCCCGTCTGAAAGAATCTCTATCTCTAGCCAGATCTCCCACAGAACGTTGCAGTCATCGCAGCCCGTCTGAAAGAATCTCTATCTCTAGCCAGATCTCCCACAGAACGTTGCAGTCATCGCAGCCCGTCTGAAAGAATCTCAATCTCTAGCCAGATCATCCACAGAACGTTGCAGTCATCGCAGCCCGTCTGAAAGAATCTCTATCTCTAGCCAGATCTCCCACAGAACGTTGCAGTCATCGCAGCCCGTCTGAAAGAATCTCAATCTCTAGCCAGATCTCCCACAGAACGTTGCAGTCATCGCAGCCCGTCTGAAAGAATCTATCTCTATCCAGATCTCTCACAGAACGTTGCAGTCATGGCAGCCCGTCTGAAAGAATCTATCTCTATCCAGATCTCCCACAGAACGTTGCAGTCATCGCAGCCCGTCTGAAAGAATCTATCTCTAGCCAGATCTCCCACAGAACGTTCCAGTCATGGCAGCCCGTCTGAAAGAATCTCAATCTCTAGCCAGATCTCCCACAGAACGTTGCAGTCATGGCAGCCCGTCTGAAAGAATCTCAATCTCTAGCCAGATCTCCCACAGAACGTTGCAGTCATGGCAGACCTTCTGAAAGAATCTCTATATCTAGCCAGATCTCCCACAGAACGTTGCAGTCATCGCAGCCCGTCTGAAAGAATCTCTATCTCTAGCCAGATCTCCCACAGAACGTTGCAGTCATCGCAGCCCGTCTGAAAGAATCTCAATCTCTAGCCAGATCTCCCACAGAACGTTGCAGTCATCGCAGCCCGTCTGAAAGAATCTCTATCTCTAGCCAGATCTCCCACAGAACGTTGCAGTCATCGCAGCCCGTCTGAAAGAATCTCAATCTCTAGCCAGATCATCCACAGAACGTTGCAGTCATCGCAGCCCGTCTGAAAGAATCTCTATCTCTAGCCAGATCTCCCACAGAACGTTGCAGTCATCGCAGCCCGTCTGAAAGAATCTCAATCTCTAGCCAGATCTCCCACAGAACGTTGCAGTCATCGCAGCCCGTCTGAAAGAATCTATCTCTATCCAGATCTCTCACAGAACGTTGCAGTCATGGCAGCCCGTCTGAAAGAATCTATCTCTATCCAGATCTCCCACAGAACGTTGCAGTCATCGCAGCCCGTCTGAAAGAATCTATCTCTAGCCAGATCTCCCACAGAACGTTGCAGTCATCGCAGCCCGTCTGAAAGAATCTCAATCTCTAGCCAGATCTCCCACAGAACGTTGCTGTCATCGCAGCCCGTCTGAAAGAATCTATCTCTAGCCAGATCTCCCACAGAACGTTGCAGTCATGGCAGCCCGTCTGAAAGAATCTATCTCTAGCCAGATCTCCCACAGAACGTTGCTGTCATCGCAGCCCGTCTGAAAGAATCTATCTCTATCCAGATCTC
The DNA here is from genome assembly GCA_032433765.1 of Megaustenia siamemsis. Lineage (NCBI taxonomy): Eukaryota > Metazoa > Mollusca > Gastropoda > Stylommatophora > Ariophantidae > Megaustenia > Megaustenia siamemsis. The sequence continues at coordinate 26,701,795 of JAVIAB010000159.1, read as the reverse complement.
CCACAGAACGTTGCAGTCATGGCAGCCCGTCTGAAAGAATCTCAATCTCTAGCTAGATCTCCCACAGAACGTTGCAGTCATCGCAGCCCGTCTGAAAGAATCTATCTCTATCCAGATCTCCCACAGAACGTTGCAGTCATGGCAGCCCGTCTGAAAGAATCTCAATCTCTAGCCAGATCTCCCACAGAACGTTGCAGTCATCGCAGCCCGTCTGAAAGAATCTATCTCTATCCAGATCTCCCACAGAACGTTGCAGTCATGGCAGCCCGTCTGAAAGAATCTATCTCTAGCCAGATCTCCCACAGAACGTTGCAGTCATGGCAGCCCGTCTGAAAGAATCTATCTCTAGCCAGATCTCCCACAGAACGTTGCAGTCATGGCAGCCCGTCTGAAAGAATCTATCTCTAGCCAGATCTCCCACAGAACGTTGCAGTCATCGCAGCCCGTCTGAAAGAATCTCAATCTCTTGTCAGATCTCCCACAGAACGTTGCAGCCATCGCAGCCCGTTTGAATGAATCTCTGTCACTAGCCAGATCTCCCACAAAACGGTACACGCGCCACAACCTGTCTGAAAGAATCTCTCCCTCTAGCCATATCTCCCACTTCGTCATATTCAAGGTCACCTTGATGTATTGAAACCACCTTCTTCTTGGTCGGCCCGTGAGGCGTCGCCCACGAACCACGCCTTCTATTATTGTTCCTTCCAGGCACTACTGTAACTTCCGGTGTGGCCATAGTATTTTCCTCTTTATATTTCCATATAAGTTCCTCTGCAGAATGGTGTTTATTTAGCCAGTTATTTTCAATGTTTACATCTTTTAATATGTCTTCATTGCTCTTTTTCATTATCGAAGATATCTTAAGGATTTGTCTGTAGCATTTTGTTCCGAATGAATAGATGTTCCTCTTTGCTGTCTGCGAGACTGTCCTTGATGCACAACCATATCATGCTATCGAAAAGATACATGCCCTTAGTAATTTAAAGTTTACATGTAAAACAAACATAAAAAAAAAAAAAATTGTAACCAAACATTTAAAACAACATTTTGAACAAACATTTTTAACAAACATCTTGTGTTGTGCCACATGTTCTTCCTGGCGTTTACTTTTTGTTTTGTCATTGCTATCATCTTTTATTTATTTCTATCTGGCAGTCTCCATTTGTTAGTTGCTACAGAAACCAGATATTTATAGTTTATGACAATTTCAAGTTCTTCGGAGTTCTTTGTTTTTATCGTGTCATCATCATCATCATCATCATCATCATCATCTGTTGTTGACCTTCTGCCAGGCCATTCTCTTAAGCTGTCTGTTATTTTTTCTCTTTGCTTCCCTCTATCTCTTCGTCCCTCAATTTTTCCAGTTGTTACATTATATTCCAGTTGTTCTCTTCTCATTACATGGCCAAAAAAATGATGATTGTTTCTTCCTAATATTGGAAATTAGCTCTCTTTTTGCTTTGACCTCTTTCAGAACATTTTCATTACTCTTCTTAGCTGTCCATGGTATTCTCAACATTCTTCTGTAAAACCACATTTCTAAAGACTCCAGTGATTTTCTTGTCTGTTGTCCTATTGTCCATGATTCACATCCATATGTTAAGACTGGATCTACATAACATTTAAGAACTCTTTTTTTTGTTTCTATTGTCAAAAATGGATTGCATAGTATCTTCCTCATTTTTTTAGAAAGCTGTTTTTGCCTGAGCCATTCTGCATCTCGCCTCTTTTGTACATCTTCCGTCTGAGGTTAACAAAGTTCCCAAATATTTAAATTCATTTACCTGTTTTAATATTGTTCCACTTGTCTTTATTTTGCACTGAGGTGATGTCTTTTTCTTTGTTGTTACCATTACCTCTGTCTTTTTGCTATTAAGGCTGAGTCCTTTATTTTTGCTTTCTTTCACTATAATGTCTATCATTTCTTGAACTCATTTTCACTCTAAGCGATTAAGACTGTATCATCAGCATACCTTAGATTATTTATATTATGACCTCCAATTGTTATTCCAGGCATGCCCCTTATGGATCTTAAAATAACCTCACTATAAATATTAAACAAATCTGGTGACAGCACGCAACCTTGTCTAACACCCTGTTTTATTTGCTGAAACATTCCCAATTGGTTTCCAGTTCTTATGGCCGCTGTTTGTTGCCAGTACATGTTCTTTATTATCGTGTAGGCAGCAGAATATATAGCGATGTGTGATCAATAAGAGAACAGTATGTACATTTGCCTACCTAACGGTGTAAGTATAAAAGATATACTTTATCCTAGAAGTAATCCGGTTCTGTTCTGTTCTTTTTATGTAATCATTATCACTGTAATCGGGAATTTCCCATCAAGATCCAATCATGTAACAGTTCCCACCAAAGTGCGTTGGGAGATCTGTTGACGTGGTTGACTACCGTGCAGCCCTACTCGGTGGATAGACGACGACTCCAAACGACTTTCATCGAAATTAGTGTGCACAGTCACTTCATTACTGCAGCTTCCTCGAAAATACACATTGAAATGAAACATTGAAATCAAACATTGAAATCAAACATTGAAATCAAACATTGAAATCAAACATTGAAATCAAACATTGAAATCAAACATTTAAATCAAACATTTAAATCAAACATTGAAATCAAACATTGAAATCTAACATTTGAAACAAACATTTAAATCAAACATTTAAAACACACATGTAAAACACACATGTAAAACACACATTTGAAACGCACATTTAAAACACACATTTAAAACACACATGTAAAACACACATGTAAAACACACATGTAAAACACACATGTAAAACACACATTTAAAGCACACATTTAAAACACACATGTAAAACACACATGTAAAACACACATTTAAAACACAAATGTAAAACACACATGTAAAACACACATTTAAAACACACATGTAAAACACACATTTAAAGCATACATTTAAAACACACATTTAAAACACACATGTAAAACACATTTAAAGCACACATGTAAAACACACATTTAAAACAAACATTTAAAACACACATGTAAAACACACATTTAAAACACACATGTAAAACACACATGTAAAACACACTTTTAAAACACACATGTAAAACACACATGTAAAACACACATTTAAAGCACACATGTAAAACTAACATGTAAAACACACATATAAAACACACTTTTAAAACACACATGTAAAACACACATGTAAAACACACATTTAAAGCACACATTTAAAACACACATGTAAAACACACATGTAAAACACACATTTAAAGCACACATGTAAAACACAGATGTAAAACACACATGTAAAACACACATGTAAAACACACTTGTAAAACACACATTTAAAGCACACATGTAAAACACACATGTAAAACACACATGTAAAACACACATGTAAAACACACATTTAAAACACACATGTAAAACACACATTTAAAGCACACATGTAAAACACACATGTAAAACACACATGTAAAACACACATGTAAAACACAAATGTAAAACACACATGTAAAACACACATGTAAAACACACATGTAAAACACACATTTAAAACACACATGTAAAACACACATGTAAAACACACATGTAAAACACACTTGACAACGCGCCGCCATTTTAAGTTAGCCAGGTCGGTTAGTGCGTTAGCCAGGTCGGTTAGTGCGTTAGCCAGGTCGGTTAGTGCGTTAGCCAGGTCGGTTAGTGCGTTAGCCAGGTCGGTTAGTGCGTTAGCCAGGTCGGTTAGTGCGTTAGCCTTGTCGGTTAGTGCGTTAGCCAGGTCGGTTAGTGCGTTAGCCAGGTCGGTTAGTGCGTTAGCCAGGTCGGTTAGTGCGTTAGACAGGTCGGTTAGTGCGTTAGCCAGGTCGGTTAGTGCGTTAGCCAGGTCGGTTAGTGCGTTAGCCAGGTCGGTTAGTGCGTTAGCCAGGTCGGTTAGTGCGTTAGCCAGGTCGGTTAGTACGTTAGCCAGGTCGGTTAGTGCGTTAGCCAAGTCGGTTAGTGCGTTAGCCAGGTCGGTTAGTGCGTTAGCCTTGTCGGTTAGTGCGTTAGCCAGGTCGAACTCCAGTGCGAGCCAAGTCGGCTGCCTGGGCGACAATTTCAAACGCCAACATCGAAAACAGAGTGACCACAGTCACATCCAACTCAAATTAACTCGAATAAATCGAAGAAAAAACAATGAGAAACCTGTAAAAGCACACACAAACTGTTTTAGTATTACCTGCCACGGCGGCAGCCATCTTTCCCGGAAGTTACAACCTTCCACGTGCAACTATCATAAAAAGCGAATCATAGGAGGAAGAGGTATGTATTACAGCACTCAGAAAAAATAGGAGCCGCGATAGCTCAGTGGTTAGTGAACTGGACTACAAAGGACGAGCGGTAGGGTTCGATCCCAACCGACGGCTTCCGGTTCACCCAGCCTTTAATGGGTGCCGGATTTTTTTTCTGGGAAAGTAAAGCGACATGGGCGTAATACCGACCACATTACCCCAAAATAATGTGCTGAAGGTCTGTAAAATTGATGGTCACTAACACCATATTCCCTATACGCCACTTGGCGTGACGGAGGTATTTTACTTTCTTTTGCTTACTCAGAAAAAATGACGAATCAACAACAACAAAGAAAAACAAAGAACAATGCATGGTCCGAAACAGGATCGAACCCGTGCTCCCTGGCACTGCGCCTTGCCACGAGAAGCGGAACGCTAGGGAACACTGACACTCAGTTAACTGAAAAAATAACTATCGTGGACAATGTCTTTCTTGCAGGTGTTCTCATGGTCTCTTTCATGAAAAAGTACTAGTGTCTCTGAACCAGTGGTTCTCAAAGTCGTGGGCTTCGGTTCACGTTGGGACATAACTTTGGTGAAGTCGCTACCTGGTATATTGCCGTGTTCCTAGTCGGCATCATCATGTGTCACATCGGTTGGTAGTTGTGGGCCTAGATTCACGTTGGGACCACCAAAACTTTGGCTAAGACGCTACCTGGTATATTGCCGTGTTCCTAATCGTCATCATCATGTGTCACACCGGTTGTAGTTGTGGGCCTAGATTCACGTTGGGACCACCAAAACTTTATCGAAGACGCTACCTGGTATATTGCCGTGTTCCTAATCGTCATCATCATGTGTCACACCGGTTGGTAGTTGTGGGCCTTGATTCACGTTGGGACCACCAATACTTTGGCGAAGATGCTAGCTGGGATATTGTCGTGTGACTACTCATCTTCATCATCATGTGCCATACCGGTTGGCGTAGGCGATCATATCTTCCCCAATTCTCTGTTAACAGTGCATATTATCAATTCTAGTGTTGACAGCTTACTATGCTACGTCACTGTCTAGTATCTTCTTTCTTTGCCCCCGCAATTTCTCGCTCCATTTATTTTGCCAGTTGTAATCAACTATTCCAATTTCCCCTTCTCACGATGTGTCCGAAAAATTTCGATTGTTTCTTTTTTCTTTTTTTTTTAAAGGAGTTCCCCCTTTTGTGTTTGCCTCTTTCAGAACTTCCTCGCTTGTCTCTTTAGCTATCCAGGGGACTTTCAACATTCTCCTGAGAAATCCCTACAGCCTTCCTCGCTTGGCTCTTTAGCTATCCAGGGGACTTTCAACATTCTCCTGAGAAATCCCTTCAGCCTTCCTCGCTTGTCTCTTTAGCTATCCAGGGGACTTTCAACATTCTCCTGAGAAATCCCTTCAGCCTTCCTCGCTTGTCTCTTTAGCTATCCAGGGGACTTTCAACATTCTCCTGAGAAATCCCTTCAGCCTTCCTCGCTTGTCTCTTTAGCTATCCAGGGGACTTTCAACATTCTCCTGAGAAATCCCTTCAGCCTTCCTCGCTTGTCTCTTTAGCTATCCAGGGGACTTTCAACATTCTCCTGAGAAATCCCTTCAGCCTTCCTCGCTTGTCTCTTTAGCTATCCAGGGGACTTTCAACATTCTCCTGAGAAATCCCTTCAGCCTTCCTCGCTTGTCTCTTTAGCTATCCAGGGGACTTTCAACATTCTCCTGAGAAATCCCTTCAGCCTTCCTCGCTTGTCTCTTTAGCTATCCAGGGGACTTTCAACATTCTCCTGAGAAATCCCTTCAGCCTTCCTCGCTTGTCTCTTTAGCTATCCAGGGGACTTTCAACATTCTCCTGAGAAATCCCTTCAGCCTTCCTCGCTTGTCTCTTTAGCTATCCAGGGGACTTTCAACATTCTCCTGAGAAATCCCTTCAGCCTTCCTCGCTTGGCTCTTTAGCTATCCAGGGGACTTTCAACATTCTCCTGAGAAATCCCTTCAGCCTTCCTCGCTTGTCTCTTTAGCTATCCAGGGGACTTTCAACATTCTCCTGAGAAATCCCTTCAGCCTTCCTAGCTTGTCTCTTTAGCTATCCGGGGGACTTTCAACATTCTCCTGAGAAATCCCTTATCTGTAGTTTCCAATCGTCTTTTCTTTTCATTCGTTTTTATACTGTCCATGATTCCCTTCAATAGGACAGGGTTGATTCAAAATAACACGGATGAAATCTTTATTTTTTTCAATTCAATACGCATAGACTGGCTGCACAAGAATTTTACATTTTCTGAATTGCTAATTCGGCCTGATCTATTCTTCCTGCTTAGTAGTTAGGAATCACAAAATGACATACACACAGGCTTAAATTTTTGTTTTAGCAGGTAAACGAGTGTCTAAATGTATGTGCTGATGGAAGCAGAGTGAATTTTACTCGTAGTTGGAGAAAACAATACTCCTCGCGGCGGACCCAGCCGCTAGCAGAAATGGGTACTAGGATAGTGCTCTTGGAAGGTGAGGAATACCGCCTCGTATCGTGAGTTACGATGCTTGAAGCGACACTATCCAGAAGTCTCTGAACACTTCTGGATATGCGGCCGAGGACATATGTGTGAAAATTCGCGTGCTAAGACGCCGGTTCAAGTCTTGTACTTTACCGTGACCTTTACATTTAGTGTTGATTCTGTCGTCATTTATTTTATGATATATCGAACCAACTGGCAAAATAAAAGGAAAGAGAGAGATCGCGGACGACAAAGAGAGGAAATACTGGATAGCTTGGTGTCATGGCATGGAAAACAGTCAACAACAGAACTGATCCGATGCACTGTAGATAGAAGATTGTGGAAGGACATGATCTCCTACGCCAGCCGGTATAACAATTGATGTTGATGGTGATGATGATGATGATGATGTTGATGATGATGATGATGATGATGATGATGATGATGGTGATGATGATGATGATGATGATGATGATGGTGATGATGATGATGGTGATGATGATGATGATGATGATGGTGATGATGATGATGATGATGATGATGATGTTGATGATGATGATGATGATGATGATGATGATGTTGATGATGATGATGATGATGATGATGATGATGATGATGATGATGATGGTGATGACGATGATGATGATGGTGATGATGATGATGATGATGATGATGATATCCAACCAGTGATTCAGAATTTACTGGACTTTTATGATCATAACTACCGTTCTGGCGACGCCAGTATGGGAGCAACAGAGAAAATGAGCCCCTGTGTGAAACGTTTAGTAACCACTGATATAAATGTAAACGGTCAACAACAGAACTGCTACGATGCGCTGTAGATAGAAGATTGTGGAGGGACATGATCGCCTACGCCAACCGGCAAGGCACATGATGATGATGATGATGATGATGATGATGATATAGATGTTATCCGTCCACGACCATTATGAAGGCTGTCCTCCGACATACTGGTACCAAAGCATATATATTGTTAAGTCAGTCCTATTATATGGTTGTGAAACATGGAGAACAACAAAATTGACAGTCATGAAGATACAGACTTTCATTAATGGATGCTTACGCAGAATAAAAGGATGGAAATGGCAGGACAAAATCACTAACATAGAATTATGGAAATGTACCAGTCAAATACCAGTGGATAAAGAGATACAGCGAAGACGATGGCGCTGGATAGGACACACACTGCGGAAGCCAACTGAGAGTATTACACAACATGCCCTTTTTTGGAATCCCAAGGGGAAAAGTCAAAGAGGAAGACCAAGGAATTCTTGGAGAAGACAGATAGAAGCAGAGATGAAGATGATGGGGAAGACATGGAATGATCTTAAAAGAATGGCAAGAAACAGAACGACTTGGAAAGTGTTTGTTGAAGACCTATGCTCCACAGGGAGCTGAAAGGTAGAAGAAAACATATATATTATTAGACTCCCGGTCAATATGGCGGATAGGCGGCAGGAACAATTGAGGCACTGTCTGAAAAGTGCTCATTGTTGCAGTTTCTTCTTATTCCAAGTCGGCTTGCTGCTAGAGCTACTGAGTTTAGTTCTCTGCGCACACTGTGAGCTGTGTTCTTCGCCAGGATTGTGTTCTTTGCCAGGATTGTGTTCTTTGCCAGGATTGTGTTCTTCACCAGGATTGTGTTCTTTGTCAGGATTGTGTTCTTTGTCAGGATTGTGTTCTTCGCCAGGATTGTGTTCTTTTCCTGGATTGTGTTCTTAGCCAGGATTGTGTTCTTTGCCAGGATTGTGTTCTTTGCCAGGATTGTGTTCTTCGCCAGGATTGTGTTCTTTGTCAGGATTGTGTTCTTCGCCAGGATTGTGTTCTTCGCCATGATTGTGTTCTTTGCCTGGATTGTGTTCTTAGCCAGGATTGTGTTCTTCGCCATGATTGTGTTTCGATATTCCCATTGCTTACGATGAATGATAACATTGTGTGACGTAATACAGTTCAGGTGCGTTCAATTTTGGTGCCGTTTGCCCTATGTCTTTTGGCATGGTGTGTAGCTGCCATGATGGGGACTGCAGCTGAGTTACCATGCTGGGATCCTTCAATGAGATGAGTTTTAATTCGGATGATTCCGCTGACACGGGCGGTTGAGCAGTTACAGATTTTAATTCGTTTGCTGTGATACCCCGGGGCTTCTTATTCTTTCTTATTGTCTCTTGTCACTGATACCTAAAAGGTGTCATGTTTATATCATTTGTCGTTCTTGAGCTGCTCGAACTGTCTGAATTTGTGATTTTCCTTTGTTGTTACATGTCTCTGTCACTGCATCTATCCATCTTCTTCTTTTCTCTTTCTCACTGATACCTAAAAGGTGTCGTGGTTTATATCATTTGTCGTTCTTGAGCTGCTCGAACTGTCTGAATTAGTGATTTTCCTTGGTTGTTACATGTCTCTATCACTGCATCTATCAGGTCAGGTAATTTTACCTGCTACTGTATGCAGTAAACAGTACAACCTGTGGCTGCCCTGCTGCCTTGCAGGTAAGCTCGGGAGAGTAAAAGGCTAGGGAGGTTACCCCGACGTAAAACAACCCCACTGCCTTGTGGGATTTGGTTATGGAAGGCCCCAGTATCACTGCAAACGAATTTAAATCCATAATTGCTCAACCGCCCATGCCAGTGGAATCATCCGAATTACTAACTCATCTCCTAAACAAAGAAAGGTAGCTGTAGTCCCCATCATAGCAGTCTCAGCACACGCCAAAAGACGTAAGGCGAAACCGCATAGAAAGTGAACACGGCCAACTGTTCCCTGTCATCCGATATCCATCATCGTACGGAACATGATCAAAACGGGTGAAACACACAGCTCACGGTGTGCACAGAGTACTTAACTCAGTAGCTCCTGCAACAAGCCGGACTTGGAATATGAGGAAACTGCAACAAGGAACACTTTTCAGACATAGCCTTCAATGGTTCCTGCCGCCTATCCCTTGTGGAAGAGACTTTTTAGTCAAAGGCTAGCGGAGCCAACCGTAAACAACCGACGGAAGGCAACAGAAAACCACCGACGTAACTTCTTTGTACAATCATGCATCGCCACGATTATTTTTTGGCCATGTAATGAGAAGAGAACAACTGGAATATATTGTACAAATAGAGAAAAAGATAACAGACAGCTTAAGAGAATGGGTTGGCAGAAGGTCAACAACATAAATGATAAATAACTGTCGAGATCGAAAGTTGTGGAGAGACATGATCACCTACGCCAGCAAGCCCGGTACTTGATGATGCTGATTTGTTTTGATGCATTCTTGTCTCTCTGCCAACAAATATGTTTACACACGCATTTTTACAAGCATTTCTGTTTATTTATTTCCACGTGTAAATGAACTTCCCCTATGGCACATCACAACAAACTGTTACCCGTATCTGGTACCCCTCTTCTCTCACATGGAACGCCTTTACTGACAGAACTAAGTTCGTTAAAACCACTGGCTCGGCACTAGCAAAGTGCGCAGTCGAGCCGTTTCTTGTCCAAAGCGCGCTCTGATTGGCTGAGCTGGGACAGCGGTACCGACCTCTCATTTCCGCGCACGGTAGGGGGCGCTCTCGGAGATCTTTTGTAAGTTTCCTGCCCCATTAACTACCGCGCTATACTCAAACCGGACTATTAGTTTTCTGCTTATACAAACTCAAACAACGAGTTTTATCTTGGTAGGTACTTTCAGCTCATGTTGGGTATTTGTTTGTGTAATGCTGTGGTAAAGTTCACCTGATTAGACTAGATGGCACGGTTTGATAATGCGACTCATTTGTGATTTTGAGAATATGGGGATTTTATTTCACCACTTACTGTCATTTTAACAAATGTTTTCGAAAAATATACTTCATCTGTGTTGTTCACTCAACGATCGATAATTCATCTATGTTTTTTTGTTGTTCACTCAACGTTAACTCATCTAACTTTCTTGTTCACACAACGTTAACTCATCTAACTTTCTTGTTCACACAACGTTAACTCATCTAACTTTCTTGTTCACACAACGATAACTCATCTAACTTTCTTGTTCACACAACGATAACTCATCTAACTTTGTTGTTCACTCAGTGATAACTAATCTAACTTTGTTGTTCACTCAATGATAACTCATCTAACTTTCTTTTTCACTCAACGATAACGCGTCTACCTGCTTTCGTTTACTAAACGATAACTCATCTTCATTCGTTCAGTTAATAATAACTCATCTTCATTCGTTCAGTTAATAATAACTCATCTTCATTCGTTCAGTTAATAATAACTCATCTTCATTATCAACCTCTTATAGCAAATTAAATATAGAACGATGATTTCTGTTGACGATTTTCTCCCCACTGTGACATTTACACCTTCCAAGTCAAGGCATCCGATTTCAGCCGAAAACATGTGTCTTGCCTTCCCTGTTTGATCTTTATTCATTTAACCTGACTGGTCAATCTCTCGCCATGCCCACCACGAGAACTTAGAGAGTAAGATGTTGATAAATATAATTTTGTTGAGTCTCAGTCAGCTATGGTTTACAGACCGGTTCCAACCCAGACGTTCTTTGACGTCGTCAGTCCTTCGACATGTCATTTTTATTTTTTGTTTAAATAACCAAACTGTTGAAAATTGGTACTTGTTCTATCCTCTTGTGGAATTCCATGCTGCTGACTCCATAGAGAAAAAATATGATATTATTGACGTAAAAAATATGGCTTCTATTCCTAGAAGCCGCAACAGGTATCTGAAGACCGCCATTAACAAGCGTAATTCTCACCCCGCATGTGAGAAGTGCAGTTGTTAACCGGAAATACGTCATTTTCTCTTGTTTGTGAAAGTAAATAAATATCTGACCCGGAAACATAACTGCGGTAATAAAGGCGAGGAAGCGCCCTCTACCGTTATTTCCAAATTTGGATAATTATTTCTGTGAGCTTCAACTATTTGACATATCAAAGGTATGACACGCAATAGGAATATAACTCTTATTTACATTTCACTTTAGTTTAGTTTGCATTACTGTTTCACTTTAGTTTAGTTTGCATTACTGTTTCACTTTAGTTTAGTTTGCATTACTGTTTCACTTTAGTTTAGTTTGCATTATTGTTTCACTTTAGTTTAGTTTGCATTACTGTTTCACTTTAGCTTAGTTTGCATTACTGTTTCACTTTAATTTAGTTTGCATTACTGTTTCACTATAGTTTAGTTTGCATTACTGTTTCACTTTAGTTTAGTTTGCATTACTGTTTCACTTTAGTTTAGTTTACATTACTGTTTCACTTTAGTTTAGTTTGCATTATTGTTTCACTTTAGTTTAGTTTACATTACTGTTTCACTTTAGTTTAGTTTACATTACTGTTTCACTTTAGTTTAGTTTGCATTACTGTTTCACTTTAGTTTAGTTTGCATTACTGTTTCACTTTAGTTTAGTTTACATTACTGTTTCACTTTAGTTTAGTTTGCATTACTGTTTCACTTTAGTTTAGTTTACATTACTGTTTCACTTTAGTTTAGTTTGCATTACTGTTTCACTTTAGTTTAGTTTACATTAGTGTTTCATTTTAGTTTAGTTTACATTACTGTTTCACTTTAGTTTAGTTTGCATTACTGTTTCACTTTAGTTTAGTTTACATTACTGTTTCACTTTAGTTTAGTTTGCATTACTGTTTCACTTTAGTTTAGTTTACATTACTGTTTCACTTTAGTTTAGTTTACATTACTGTTTCACTTTAGTTTAGTTTACATTACTGTTTCACTTTAGTTTAGTTTACATTACTGTTTCACTTTAGTTTAGTTTGCATTATTGTTTCACTTTAGTTTAGTTTGCATTACTGCTTCACTTTAGGTTAGTTTACATTACTGTTTCACTTTAGTTTAGTTTGCATTATTGTTTCACTTTAGTTTAGTTTGCATTACTGTTTCACTTTAGTTTAGTTTGCATTACTGTTTCACTTTAGTTTAGTTTACATTACTGTTTCACTTTAGTTTAGTTTACATTACTGTTTCACTTTAGTTTAGTTTACATTACTGTTTCACTTTAGTTTAGTTTGCATTACTGTTTCACTTTAGTTTAGTTTACATTACTGTTTCACTTTAGTTTAGTTTGCATTACTGTTTCACTTTATTTTCAATTACTTTACTTAATTTTACTTTATTTAACTTTGCTTTGTTCTACTTCACTTTTCTTTATTTTACTTTACTCTGTTTCACTTTGTTTTACTTTACTTTCTTTTACTTTACTTTGTTTTACTTTACTTTCTTTTACTTTACTTTGTTTTACTTTCCTTTCCTTTACTTTACTTTGTTTTACTTTCCTTTCCTTTCCTTTACTTTACTTTGTTTTACTTTCCTTTCCTTTCCTTTACTTTACTTTGTTTTACTTTCCTTTCCTTTACTTTACTTTGTTTTACTTTCCTTTCCTTTCCTTTACTTTACTTTGTTTTACTTTCCTTTCCTTTCCTTTCCTTTACTTTACTTTGTTTTACTTTCCTTTCCTTTCCTTTACTTTACTTTGTTTTACTTTCCTTTCCTTTCCTTTACTTTGTTTTACTTTCATTTCCTTTACTTTACTTTGTTTTACTTTACTTTCCTTTACTTTACTTTGTTTTACTTTACTTTCCTTTACTTTACTTTGTTTTACTTTACTTCACTTTGTTTTAAATTGTTTTACTTTACCTCACTTTGTTTTAAATTGTTTTACTTTACCTCACTCTGCTTTGCTCAATTTTTTTTCCTATGTTACATTCATGTACTTTATTTTACTTCTTTACTCTGTTTCACTCTGTTTTACTTTTTTACCTTTTTTACTTTCAATTTTCTTTACATTAATTTCACTATTTTATTTTCTTAAATTTTGTATTTTACTTTACTTCTTTTTGCTTTCATTCTTTATTTTACTTTAATTGCTTCATCATCATCATCAAGCACCGGGCCTGCTTGTCTTTCCACAACTTTCGATCTCGACAGTTATTTTTCATTTATGTTGTTGACCTTCTGCCAAGCCATTCTCTTAAGCTGTCTGGTATCTTTTCTCTTTGCTTCTCTCTGTCTCTTCGTCCTTCAATTTTCCCAGTTGTTACAATATATTCCAGTTGTTCTCTTCTCATTACATGGCCAAAAAAATTATGTTTGTTTCTTCCTAATATTGGAAATTAGCTTTCTTTTTGCTTTGACCTCTTTCAGAACATTTTCATTACTCTTCTTAGCTGTCCATGGTATTCTCAACATTCTTCTGTAAAACCACATTTCTACAAACTCCAGTGATTTTCTTGTCTGTCCATGATTCACATCCATATGTTAAAACTGGCTCTACATAACATTTAAGAACTCTTTTTCTGTTTCGATTGTCAAAAATGGATTGCATAGTATCTTCCTCATTTTTTTTTTGTTGAAAGCTGCAATTGTCTGTGCATTTTTAATTGTTAATTTTACTTTAATTCGTTACATTACTTCAGTTTAATTATTTAATTTACTTTAGCTTAATACGTTATTTCTGTTTAATTCGTTACATTACTTCACTTTAATTATTTAATTTACTTTAGCTTAATACGTTATTTCTGTTTAATTCGTTACATTACTTCACTTTAATTATTTAATTTACTTTAGCTTAATACGTTATTTCTGTTTAATTCGTGACATTACTTCACTTTAATTATTTAATTTACTTTAGCTTAATATGTTATTTCTGTTTAATTCGTTACATTACTTCAGTTTAATTATTTAATTTACTTTTGCTTAATACTTTATTTCACTTTAATTCTTTACATTACTTTACTTTCTATCTTCCTGTCTATCTATTGTCCTTTCGAGCCGAAGACAGGACATCGGGCAGAAACTGTCAGACCTTACACACGACTCGCATTGTGTTTCGCCACATGGCTCTGTTCCGGGCTAACGGTTTCATCTCGTCGAGGGAGTTAATAGCTGCTGTTGTTCTCTCTCGTTTAAGTGTTGTTTTTAATGTTTTACTTTATTTTACTTTACCTTACTTTACTTTACTTTGCCTTATCTTACTTTACTTTACCTTAATTTGCCTTATCTTACTTTACTTTGCCGTATCTTACTTTACTTTACCTTAATTTGCCTTATCTTACTTTACTTTTCCTTATTTTACTTTACGTTACCTTAGCTTACTTTGCCTTATCTTACTTTACTTTGCCCTATCTTACTTTACTTTGCCTATCTTACTTTACTTTTCCTTATTTTACTTTACGTTACCTTACCTTACTTTGCCTTATCTTACTTTACTTTACCTTACTTTGCCTTATCTTACTTTACTTTGCCTTATCTTACTTTACTTTACCTTACTTTGCCTTATCTTACTTTACTTTGCCTTATCTTACTTTACTTTACCTTAATTTGCCTTATCTTACTTTACTTTACCTTAATTTGCCTTATCTTACTTTACTTTGCCTTATCTTACTTTACATTTCCTTAATTTGCCTTATCTTACTTTACTTTACCTTACTTTATTTTACTTTGCCTTATCTTACTTTACTTTTCCTTAATTTGCCTTATCTTACTTTACTTTGCCTTATCTTACTTTACTTTTCCTTATTTTACTTTACGTTACCTTAACTTACTTTGCCTTATCTTACTTTACTCTGCCTTATCTTACTTTACTTTTCCTTATTTTACTTTACATTACCTTACCTTACTTTGTTAAATTTAACTTACCTTACTTTAGAAGGGGAGCCGCGATAGCTCAGTGGTTAGTGAACTGGACTACCACGGACAAGGGGTAGGGTTCGATCCCAACCGACGGCTTCCGGATTCACCCAGCCTTAAATGGGTACCGGAATTTTTTTTCTGGGAAAGTAAAGCAGCACGGGCGTAATACTGACCACATTACCCCAAAAATCATGTGCTGAAGGTCTGTAAAATATAGAGTCGCTAACACCATATTTCCCTATACGCCACTTGGCGTGACGGGGGTACTTTACTTTTTTTTACTTTTTACTTTAGAAGCCAGTAGTGGGGTGTGATAAACACTCCAAGGTATGGTGACAGCTTTACAAGGAAAAAACACAACATGGCGAGATAAGAAAAGAGATAAGAAGGGAGATAAGAAAATAGATAAGAAAAGAGAAAAGAAAAGAGAAAAGAAAAGAGATAAACAAGAGAAAAGAAAAGAGATAAGAAAAGAGTTAAGAAAAGAGACAAGAAAAGGGGTAAGAAAAGAGATAAGAAAAGAGATTAGAAAAGAGATAAGAAAAGAGAAAAGAAAAGAGGTAAGAAAAGAGATAAGAAAAGAGATAAGAAAAGAGGTAAGAAAAGAGATATGAAAAGAGATAAGAGAAAAAAATAGAAAAGAGGTAAGAAAAGAGATAAGAAAAGAGATAAGAAAAGAGATAAGAAAAGAGATATGAAAAGAGATAAGAGAAAAGAAAAGAAAAGAGATCAGAAAAGAGATAAGAAAAGAGGTAAGAAAAGAGATATGAAAAGAGATAAGAGAAAAGAATAGAAAAGAGGCAAGAAAAGAGATAAGAAAAGAGATAAGAAAAGAGAAAAGAAAAGAGGAAAGAAAAGAGAGAGATATGTTACATCTCACTCTTTTCCTATCTCGCCATCCTACTTATCCTCTCTCCGCCCACCTGTCCCCAACTTACCTGTGTTTCACCGACCCTGATGTAGTCAATCAGCTATCAATTAATT